>JAJJWW010009157.1:0-415012 GCA_023531295.1 Papaver armeniacum
GGTTTGAGGTTATGCATTCAAAATGAAGCTAGGAGGAAGGGAACCAAGAGTTGCCACAGTTGAACCTTGGAATGTGTTGATGGGTTGAAGAGAGTTTTTAACAGCAGCAAGGACCAGTTCTTGTCTTGAGTTTGGCTTTTGGATTTAGCCGCGAGGGTCAATGGAAGAGGGGTGGAACTGAATTTGTTGTTGCCATGAACAAAATGGGTTTTGGTCTGACAAGACTCAGCGAGAAAGAACAAGTAGATGGAGTGGCGAGTTGATGTTGGTCGGGGATTCTACTGGGTTCGAGATGATGTACATCAGCTGGAATTAGGTTGTGGCGTTCTTTAGATGAATGCCTAGGTTCAGATGGTGATGTTTTGAGCTGAGTGCTAGAGGCAGAGCTGACTACAAGGGAGCACTGGTGGTGGAATGAATGGCTTGGCATGAGTGGAAAGATTCGATGGAAGAAATATGATGTTGATATTCATGGAATGGCAAGATGGGTATCCTTGAGAAGTTACAGCTGAAGTTCAGTCTGGTGGTTGATTGGTCTGAGAAACAGAAAAGTGAAGCTATGATGCTAGAATTGAATTTGCAAGAAGGAAGCAGATTGCAGGTGGAGTTATAGTTGGATGGCTTTGGTGCTGCACTGGCTAAGCTGAGATGGAATCAAAGCAGTGGCAGATGGAATTGGATTACATGGAATTGTACTACTACTCAAATTGCAGGATTGAGCTGAAATGGCATGAATGTTAGGGCAGGTTATAGTGTTGGTTATGGTAATGAAACAGAACCTGCAGGTGGAGTTATGGCTGAGTTTTATGGTTATGCTGAAGGGTTTGAGCTGCTGTAGCTGGAAAGAGCAGTTGTGCAGGTACTGATATTGGTTTGAATGAATGTGCAACTCAGATAAGTTTTTGGTGGTGCTGCTACTGGTGTTGTGTCTTGCGTTGATGCAGCTGTTGCTGAGAAGATTTATAGATATTTCAGTTGCCGATTGGTTGCGATGGATTGGCAATTGCAAGTATAGCAGCTGGGAATGGAGCAGGTGGAGTACAAGTTATGGAGATGTGATGCGCCAAGATGGCACAACACTTGGAATGGCCTGTGCAAATTTGCAACAACCTTGGCATATGACTCATTCAGCTGAGTCAGGTAGTGACTCGATCTCGACTCAGACTTAGCAACACTAACTCAGTTAACACCGTTAGTGATTGTTAGTCATCCGTCAGGTTTTAACAGCTGACCGTTATGTTTGACCTGGGTGACCAGGGTGGACTTGCCGGTCACTCGGGAGCTCTCTTAGGTCACTTCTCCAGCCAATTTCCGGCCATAATACCAGTCTTCCGGCGATAGTTTTTTGGCAGAATTCTACATGGGTTTTTTCTCACACATGGGCTTGGAGGACTTCTATCTATTGGACTTTTGAAGATTAGACCTAATTTTTGGAAACAAGAGAGCTATTTAAAGGAAAGATTTCTACAACTTATATCACGTATTATTCTTGGAACTTGGAGAGAGACGCTTTTGTTTACGCTACTAGGGTTTGCTTTTGTTCATCTTCTTCTTTTCAATTAATATTTTTGTGATGAACTCCATAGCTATGAGTAGCTAATTTAATATTATTGGTTAAGGATGTAGTCCTATTTCTAAAGCTTGTGCTTGATTTATGTATTAGTTTTCTCTCTTGATTATCGCTCACATCTCTACTGTTTTTAATAATCACATGATTGATGTATTGTGATAGGACTTAGATGTTTGGTTTGTTAAGTGGCCAATTAATTGAACTTGCATCTTTGTCCATAGCTAGTTTAGGTTTCTTCATCGAGCGATAGCCCTGAATATAAGTAGCATGATATGTTTACGGTTTGTAGTGATACACTCTCGTAATCATATGTAGAGTTTGACCATTGTCCGAATTGTTATGCGCAATGTATGACAATTGCATTGATTAGCCTATTTCTGAAACTTAATGCTCCTAGGAATTGAACTTAATTAGCGCAAGGCGTTAGGTTAATCTTTAGGTAGAATTCACATACGCAACTCTAATGTGTGTGTTGAGGAACTTAGGAAATTAATAGATTATCTTGCTCTCTTGATTCTCTAGGCTTTTGATAATAAAAGAGATTAAATTGTAATTATAATCATATATGCAAACACATGTTTAAGATTGAAGATGAATTCCTTGACCAATATCTTTCTCTATTGATTACTTTCTACAATTTACTTTGCTTTTGATTTACTCTTATTGCTTATTTAAAAATCAGAAATCCCCCCAATTGGTTACTTTAAGAAATTGAATACATAATAACTACAATTGCCTCTCTGTGGAAACAAACTCTTTCTTATCATATACTTTAGGAAAGTGAAATTATTTTTGACGCATACGACAGCGATCAGTAGATACACAAAAATTAAGACTACAACCAATATTTCATTCTTGGAGGTGAACCGTGGAGTTAGGAATTTTAATTGATAAATCTAGAATGAGTAAAGTGGAATGGTGGATTACTCATATTCTTTTCCATGTAGCTTTTACATAAAGTTAAGGGACTCTGGATTCAATAAGTGGATTGAAAGGCATGGGATTTCATTTCGGGAATGAATGGGAATTTAGACTTAACTTCTAGTATTCGTTAAAAGTATCATTTGTTCGCAAAATCTGTTCATGTTACTCAGACTTGTGAACTACTGGATGTGTATATTGTTTCATGTGAATATTTGTATCGATGAGTGGTGTCTAATATGCATTAGTTGGTTATCCCGCGAGGAGTGCCTGTGGAAAAACACATCACTCCTCTATTGCTATTCGCAATATAACATATGCATTTGAGAAATTAGCAACAGAAAATTGTCGTTGCGAAATTTTAGCTACAGACTTTTTGCGTTGCTAATTAGCAGCGATGATATGCAAAAATGGTGTAGCTAGTAGAGATAGAGAGTGCACCCTCACTTTGTGATCGATTGAATAAGTGAGGAAGCACACGAAATAGACACAATTGTTTGATGTAATATATGAGTCTTGTAAAGAATATTCAGTGGAAATAACTATCAATTTGATAGTTAATTGTAAATCTATAAGAACTACTTGTAAAACTAATTTAGTAAATAATCTTGTTATATGTAGGATATAAGATGGTTGGTATGGTTACTTGGTTTAACAACTTTGATAAAAATAAAATAAAATAATTCTTAATAATTTTAAAGTACTTTTACTTCGGTTGAGATAAGATACTATTAATTGAACTTGTGCTTAATCTTTGGGAATGGCATTATATAGGGGAGAGTTCTTAATTGAACTTGTACGTAATTGCCAAATCTTTGTGGGGAGTGTGGCTGTGGAATATTGTAGGAGTTATCTTATATCTTTATAAACTCCTTGATGAATACACTAAGTTTCGACTATGTGGAATCAAATTTGATATGTTCTCTTTTAGTCATGAATAATCTCTTTGAGAATTTCGTTATGATCCCTCTAGTTTTCGTACCTTTGCCAATTTATATTGACAAAAAAAGGAGAATTATTTTGTAGTTCACACTAAATACATATGGTTTACGAACCATAATGTAAGGGGGAGAGGTTTTTATTATGAGATGATGTATTGACTAAGGGGGAGTGATACATATCACCGTAGTATTATTGTCAAAGTTGTGATGCAATTGAAATTTAATGCCGTGTAATAATACTATGACACTGTATAACAATAATTGAGAACTTTTGTTTTCTTATTGTTATGGCTATGGATTTTCAACAACTATGATGGTGAGTTGAACACGTTCAGAATCACTGGAATACTTGGAGTGACGAAAAATTCAAGGATTGTTGAAGAACCGAGGAAATCAAGCATTTGGATGAGAAGCCACAAAGTTTATTTATTTTGTAATGCATATGTATTGATAGTTTTTTTCTCTAAAATTGACAAAGGGGGAGATTGTTAGAGCACTGCTCGATCGAACTCGCAAGCGTTGTTATCTCAAGCTTGTTTGTCAAGTTTAGTTTTCAAAACTATAAGTCTTGATATCTAGTCTACTTATAGCTATGTCTCGGATCAGGATAGAATGTGTAGTTGAGCTTTAAACTTCACGGAGTTCATCAATTGAAGAAGAAGATCTACTAAGGGGAGCTTGGAGGAACTTCATCAACAAAAGGTATGTGGAGACTTGAACTCATCTATCACTCAGAAGTTTATTCTATTATATATCCTATTGAGACTAAGTCGTATAGCTATATAGACTTTACATTATACACATTTGATATTTCGAGAGCTTACATCTTTCTCGAAATATGTGTTGGAAAGATTTTTGCTTTAACTACTGTTTATGGGTGAAAATCGTTTCTGCCGATTTCGGTAAATTCGGTAGGTGAGTGAGAAACTGGTTCAAACCCTAAACAAATGTGCTGCACGTGAGCACTTTATAGATTCGAGAGATCAATCTGCATACAAGTCCAGCCTAAACCAAGAAATGGCCGTTCCGAGACTTGCTTCGGTCACAAAGTGGAGGAGAAGGGTTGATTTGGGGAGGGAAGCCAAGAAAGGTGTTGAGACCAGAATAATTCTGGGAGAGTAGTGTCTCGACTTGTATCAGAAAGTGGAAGCTTCGGAAGCTTGCAAGAGATGAAAGCCTTTTTGGAGAGCTTGCAAAGTTGCCTTTCTGAGAGTGTAGTATTTTTCTCCTGACCGAGACTTGTTGTCTGGTGGAAATAGGTAAGACCTATTTATACAAGTCGAGATTGAAACGTACCCTGGTCTCATGAAGGAAGAGAGTAAAGGGTGAAATAATGAGAGGAGGTGGTAACCGCATGGTGTTAATGGGTGAAAACGTTTTCACCATTATTTCCTCATTTATTTGACCGCTTTATTCCTTTTCACGCTTTCTTAATGTGAGCGTAGTGTACGCGCAAGTCGTGACCGCCAAACCAAAACCCCGGAAAGCATCCCCAGCTTGTGTTGATATCTCGAGTGTTGGTTGCACCTTGAGTGCAAGTGGCGCCGCTTAGTGGCGCGTGTGGCATGTGCCATTGGCATGTGCGGAATGCCCTTGTTGCGGGTTGTACTTGACCGCAAGTGGTAATGCCTTAGCCGCTAGTGGCGTGCGTGGCATGTGCCAATGGCATGTGGAATGCCTTGGTGGTAGGTTGTACGTTGAGTGTAAGTGGCAATGCCGAGGCTGCTTAGTGGCATTGTGGCATGTGCCAATGGTATGTGCTTTAAATGCCTTGGTGGTAGGTTGCACGGTTTGTGTTAGGCTACCAACGTGTGTGTTTGGCATGTGCCAATGGCATGTGCGAATGCCTTGGTGGTAGGTTGCACGGTTTGCAAGTTAGGCTACCAATGTGTGTGTTTGGCATGTGCCAATGGCATGTGCGGAATGCCTTGGTGGTAGGTTGCACGGTTTGCAAGTTAGGCTACCAGCGTGTGTGTTTGGCATGTGCGGAATGCCTTTGTGATAGGTTGCACGGTTTGCAAGTTAGGCTACCAGCGTGTGTGTTTGGCATGTGCCAATGGCATGCGTGGCCGTTAGGGCCGTGGGCTTGGTAGGAAAAGCTACCAGCGAGCATGTTGGCATGTGCCAATGGTATGCGTGGAGCGTTAGGGGCCGTGGCCTTGGTAGGAAAAGCTACCAATGAGCATGTTGGCATGTGCCAATGGCATGCGTGGCCGTTAGGGCCGTGGCCTTGGTAGAAAAAGCTACCGGCCCGAGCATGTTGGCATGTGCCAATGGCATGCGTGGCCGTTAGGGTTGTGGCCTTGGTAGGAAAAACTACCGGCCGAGCATGTTGGCATGTGCCAATGGCATGCGTGGCCACTTGGTTGCATGGGTAAGTGGCCTATATTTGGTAGGAGCTGGCCTTGGCATGGCATGTTGGCATGTGCCAATGGCATGCGTGGCCGTTAGGGCAAGTGGCATTTGGTAGGAGAAGCTGGAAATATGCCGAGCATGTTGGCATGTGCCAATGGCATGCGTGGCCATGTTGGCCTAGGTTGCATGGTTTGTAAGCCTAGGGCGCTATATTTGGCATGCGCCAATGGCATAGCGGCTTGGAAATATGGCTTGTGGTACGTGTTGGCATGTGCCAATGGCACGTACGGCCATGTTGACCTAGTTGCACGTTTTGCAAGCCTAGGGCGCTATATTTGGTATGCTTGCCAATGGCATAGCGGCTTAGTTTGGCATGGTTGCCAATGAGTGCACGATATGTGGTTTGGTTTTGGCGTCGCTGCCATGGTGCATTGTGTGCGGCTTGGTTTTGGCGTTATTGCCATGGTGCGCGCAGTGTGCGGCTTGGTTTTGGCGTTGTTGCCATGGTTGGGCGGCTTGGTTTGGCATTGTTGCCATGGTGCGCAGTGTGCGGCTTGGTTTGGCATTGTTGCCATGGTGCGCAGTGTGCGGCTTGGTTTGGCATTGTTGCCATGGTGCTTGGTTTGGCAGTGTGCGGCTTGGTTTGGCATTGTTGCCATGGTGCGCAGTGTGCGGCTTGGTTTGGCATTGTTGCCATGGTGCGCAGTATGCGGCTTGGTTTGGCATTGTTGCCATGGTGCGCAGTATGCGGCTTGGTTTGGCATTGTTGCCATGGTGCGCAGTATGCGGCTTGGTTTTGGAATTAGGGCTCTATGCCGAAAACCCTAATCGGTATTTGAAAAAATACCCTATTAATTATTTACACCCGAGTTAAATGCTCTTAGTTAATGTGTTCGGGTAACACTAGGTCATGGGGTTTTACGATTTTACCCCTTGTTTAAAAACCACCATCAACATTAAGTCCCCCGCTAGCTCTGAACAGGGGGCTTTGTTGTGAGGTAAGCATAAGATGGTGACAAACTATCAACAACAAACCATAAAGAGAATTGAGGAGGCTTGTCTCGACCTTTTATAAATAGGATTTGGAATCCTTGCCTCGGTAGTTTTGCACAACCTGGGAGGCTGGCACAATTGGTGGGGTAGGTGCGGCTTGGGCGACGTTGGGAAGTTGGCGTGAGTTGGGAACCGAGTGTGCTAGCTGGCGGGACCGGCGCAAGGTGTGGAAGCCGTGCGTGCTTGCAAGCGTGACTTGGGTGGCAATTGGGAAGTCGGTGCAATTGGTGGGGGCCGGTGCAGCTTGGGCGACGTTGGGAAGTTGGCGTGAGTTGGGAAACTGAGCGTGCTAGCTGGTAGGACCGGCGCAAGGTGTGGAAGCTGTGCGTGCTTGCTGACGTGACTTGGGCGGTCATTGGGAAGTTGGCGTGAGTTGGGAAACTGAGTGTGCTAGCTGGTGGGACCGGCGCAAGGTGTGGAAGCCGTGCGTGCTTGCTGACGTGACTTGATGGGATCGGTGTGAACAAGGAGGGAGTAGGTGTTTCTACAGATAGCAAAGTTTCCTTATTTTGCCTTTCCTTCACGCGCGGCTTCGATTAGGGCATCGTTCATGCCAAAAAATCTGGAAGCGTTATGTCCCTCATTGCTTCCTTTCCTTTTTAAAGGTTCTCAGATTCAAACCCAACGCAATCGCATCATCTCCTCGTTTGAGAAAAGGTTCTTCTTGTTGAATTTCTCTCGGTATGTTTTTCTTCTTTTGGCGGACTCGTCGTACACTTTACCGCCGCTTGTTGTATAAATGGAAAATTTCCTTTGTGCAAAGATATCCTGTTGGAGCATGCGTCATCGTTATCGACGAGGATGACCTAGTCGTTCCCTTCCTTCGAATCCGTCCTTGTTGACTCGCCGCAGACTTGGAGGACGCCGATTTAGGGCTCTACGAAATGGGATGCGGCGAGAAGTCCCCGGTCATACTTCGGTTTGATATGATGGAATGGATGAATACGTGAATGTAACCTTCCGTACTCTTTGGATGTGACATCGGGATGCTGAAATTACATGATGACATATTTCGGATAGTGCGGGCTCGGGATCCTCCGCGGCCTCGTAAAGTGTTGAAGGCGTCTTCTAGACAGAGAGAGGTGATGATGTTCTTGCGCTCCACCCTTGAAGAGTAGAGGACCTTGTTGTGGGTACGGATTTTGGTGGACTGTTCTTCGTAGCTTTGATAGTGAAGGGATCCCGTGTATATCTTCCGTTCTCAAGTATGGTTTACGTGTTTCCATCTTTGTAGTAATTGTCAGCCGCGGTGAAGCTCATTTGGTATCAACGAATGAGGGGCAACAGTTCTTGGTAGGAGATGTAATCGGGAGAAACTACATTGTCGTGGTAACAAAGTAGGTTGGCTGATATTCTATGAGCTTCCGTGGACGTAAAAGGATTGGCCGGATGCGTAAGCGAGCAAACTTTCCATGATCACGAGTTTTGGCGAGATGGATTAAAAGGTGTCCATGACTACGAAGATTGGCTGGTGTGACTATGTTCCTTGATATGGGGAGTGTGGCGGCACGACCCTTTGAAGGAAGGAGTGGCATTGAAGCGAACGTTGAAGCGAAGCCGCTGCTGGAGAACGTTGATGCGTAGCTACTTATGGAGAGAACGTTGATGCGGAGCTACTTCTGGAGAGAACGTTGAAACGACATCTTGAAACTCTCAGAGCCTTGACGGCTACCATTTTGAAGTCGGAGGCCGCGTCACGTTCTGTCAAACTCGACATCCCTCAAGAGAAAAGAAGTTAGGAGTCCCCAGTTACATATGTCGATCGTGCTTTCTAGGAGAGGTTGGGGTTTGGGAACGGCTTCCCTGGCTGGAAACGCCTGCTTTCCTGATGCAGTGCGGTTGAGAGATGCAAATATGTCTTGATGTTATGCCTTGGAGAAATATAGAATCTCACATAACTGTTTCATCATAGACTGTACGACTTTGTGGGCGAAGTTCCAATTATGAGGGTCCCGACGGAAAGAAGGGTCTCCGTGAACTCGGGAGAGTTGTTGATTTCCATTGCTTTCGATTTTGGAGAAGTCCTTCCCGATCTTCACGTGTGACGAAATTGGATTGCTTATCCCCTTCTACCGGGCGTTCAAGAGCAACGCGGCCTCTTCATCTATAACGCGCGTCCTCGTTGAAGTATCTTTCGTCTTTTCATCGAATCAACATTGCTAAAAGGAGGTTGGCTTCTTCCGGATCTTCCAAAGATATCTTGCCCCGATGGTGGAGTATCGTCTCTCGGTGACGGTTGGAGCTTTCATGCTTGAAGAACCGTTGGGGTGGCGGAAGTGGCTCGGTTCCGGTGATCGTAAGTGTATCGTGCGGAGATGACATGGTTTTGATCACGAAGTGCCGGAGCCATGGCGCTGCTTCGAAGGGCGAGGATGGCGTGATGGAAGGGCGCAAGATGTTAGCGCCGGAAGGATGCAAACCGTTAGCACAAAGTGTGGTATCGCGGCTGGCATGCGCGTGCGTCATGTGTGCCGGTAAGCGCGTGGGCAAGGGCGTCGGCAAGCGCCCGGCAAGCGCTTCCGGAAAGCGCCGGCATGCGCGTCGGCAAGCGCGCGGTAAGCGCATCCGGAAACGCGTCCGGTAGGCGCCGGATCGTCTTGGAATGGGCGCTGACTTGGTGTGGACGCCGGCTTGGATTTCGGTATGGTGTGGACCATTGGCTTGGCACGGTGCGGCTTGGCGTGGCTTGGACTTGTTCCTCGGGGCCCAGCTTGCCTCTTCCCATACGTAGCTCAAAAAGGAAATCGTTTCCTTATTCAAATTCAAAAAGTGTTATGCTTATGAAATGGGTTGGCTCCCCTTTACCTCGTATCTTTGTTATCACGTCATGGTGTTAGCGGTAGACAAAGTGGGCAAGCATATCCCTATACTATGTACTCAATTTTTTTATTGTTTGCGGGTGTTCTGCCTTCAATTTTTTTTTTATTGTACTTAGTGACATGTAATTGTTATTGTGCAAAGTAAACATGGGTAGGTGTAGCCATAGGTATGCCTTTCCCACATAAACTTGTGGAAATACTTCAAAGAATCTTATTAAAAATATTTTCTTTCAAATGTGATATTATGATCCTACATCTGCCTCTTTTTCCTGAATACGATCGTAGTAGTTCGAAGCTTCGATATATATCTAATAGTGATTTTGATTATTAATGTAATTGTTATTGCAAAGTCAGGTACAAAAACCGTAATGCTCGAGAAGGGTTTACGATCGAGGTATTCTTACCGCAGTTATTTCTCGATTAGGTGAAAATTTTTTTTTTGAAAGGCAAACAAAGCGCCCGGTTTATGGTTTTTTGCTAGAGTTGTGTCTCCCGATCTTTTGAATGCACTTGGGTCTCTCGTATGTGTACAAACATATTTCCCTCGCTAACTTTAAATTGTTTAAGTATATATATTTTTAATGATTTTTCTATCATCTTCTATAGGTTGGAAGATCTTCCTTTGTATACTTTGAGAGAAGACGCAATAATCTTGAAAAGAAGAATTTGCGGTTGAGCGAGAAGATTTCCCTCGTGAGAAAGACGAGAATTCAAAAGTTAAACACCGAACTTGATTCCCAAAAGGATAAGGTGGATTTCTTGGGTTGATAGATAAATGTTAGCTTTTTGAGGATATTGATTATTCCGGATAGGCTTTCATGGGCCCTAAATTTTCATGGTTCAAAGTCAGAGGTGTAACCTTTGTTCCTTATATGACGCACTTTAGGTCTTACATTTGCCCTTACGAAATGTTATTCGTGACTAGGTGTACGCCATAAAGGTTTGTTCATTCGCGCATTTATATTTGTTAAATCATTCAATCATTCATGTTTCATTATTTGTTGATAAAGTATTCGCAAAGTTCGTTTCACTTGTTGTATTTCACTTTTCTTTTTAGTCGAATTCTCATTTTTACTCTTATTTCAAATTCAAAGTATTTTTCTCCCGTTTTTGTTGCTTATTCATTTCTTATGCCTTTTGCCCTCATATCCTTTGCTTCTTTATTACCATAATATAGGCATTCACCTCGCGAGGTATGGCATCTCTCACATTTTTGAGCCTTTCTTCTACATCTAATCTCCCCGTATAATACCAATGCAAACATTCTCATGTGAACCTCTCCCCTTGGTTTGTTTGCAGTGCCATTAAAGCCATATATCTTGTATGTAGAGGGGATCAAATCCTCATCTTTTCCTCACATCGTCTTGTAAGTATGGTAGAAGAGATATTCACCGTATTCGTTGATCGCCCAAAGAAGCTTCTCGCCTCATCATCTTCTCCATCTCTCTGGTTAATCTTTTTTTCATCAAATTCTGGCTTTTGTTCCTACTTCTATCACAAATGTTTCCTTTCCTCTCGCCGACATTAATCGCTGCATCTCTCGTGGTGGTGGTAATGTCTCGACCCGCTTCTTCTCCCCCAGAAGTGATTCACTTCCCCCGATCAATCATCCTGAGAATAATTTCTTATGTTTCTACAATCGTTTGTTTGATGCCCATGGAACCTGGTTGTTGGTGGATGGTTGTAGCGTGCTCAAACTCTTCTTGATCATGGCTTCCCATGGCTACTATCTTCTCGTCGGCCCCTCATTTTCTTTTTCGCATCATGATCTCCCATTGTAACATACATCTCATATAAGCCTTAATATGTCATGGTTTGTGAAGGGAGCGCTTCGGTAGTGACGGCTTCTCTTAAGAATTTGCCTGGAATTTGCAAGTCATATCCCATCTCTCCTCTTCTTTCCTATGTCACACTCCGCACGCCATTATAGCCTCTCATCATCTCGCACCTCTTACTCTTTCATTAATATTTTTTATTGATCCCATGCAAGATTATACCATTTGGTTCATAAACATTTTGAAATACTTCATCATAAATAATGATCTTCAAATTTTGCAACCTCATATTTTCCATCCTCAATTGTGATTAGTCAAGCGTGTATTGTACCTTTCTAGGCTGCGAGTGATTCATTTCTCCATTCATTTCTTGCTCTCCTCCTCCTTGTCCATTGTTCACCAACCGCTGCTCCTCTTTCTCTCGTCTTCAGAATCAGATCTCCAAGTATGCACGCTACTCTATCATAATCCAAAGTAGGTATGATGACGGTCTCCCACTTCTTCTTACAATCGTAGGTGAATTTTTTTTTTTTGATGTAAGGCTATATTTTGATTAGTTAGTCCATTGAAAGTCAGATAATTGAGAATGTTTATCGATTAATTTCATGAGTTGTTTGCACAGGAAAATTAGGATTACACTTAGCAAGTAAAACACTCTTGAACTTTCTCTCTCCTAATGACTTTTCAAAAGTCTTTCGACCCTTTATATAGGGTAATACATAGTGGATGGATTTCTTGGGTTGATAGATAAATGTTAGCTTTTGAGGATATTGGGATGAATGAATGGTTTTGATAATATAACTCGATTATGTTTTGGGAAAGGAATATTGCTTTTATGAAAGTGTGTGCTAGCAATAGGCACAAGACGCAATAGTATGGCGGTTTTATTAAGAACCTAAAAACAGATCGTATATCTTGCCCAATCTAAATTTACTCACTTGCAAACACGCCTCTCTCCAAGTAAAAGGCGGCTTTGCTGGTAGCAAGGCGGCTTTGGTAGCAAGCATCGCTGTTAGTTCCCAACCGCCGGTAGCGTCTTGATGAGTCCCCGTTTTTCGGTGTATTTTTAACAACCGATAACCGGTTGTCTGGATTGAGTCGGACCGAGTCGCAAGTCCCCAATCGCCGGGTAGCATCTTCAAAGAGTCCCCGGTTTTCTCGTGTAGTTTTTGCAACCGGTAACCGGTCGCGGTAGTTGAGTCGGATCGAGTCGCCTTCCCTACCATCTTGACATCCGGGTCGAAGAACGAGATCGACAGCCCGACATTGTAGCCGATAGATCAATCCTCCGCATTCGTGGTCGCCAATTGTTTATGGGTGAAAATCGTTTCGCCGATTTCGGTAAATTCGGTAGGTGAGTGAGAAACTGGTTCAAACCCTAAACAAATGTGTTGCACGTGAGCACTTTATAGATTCGAGAGATCAATATGTACAAGTCCGGCCTAAACCAAGAAATGGTCGTTCCCAGGACTTGCCGGGCCACAAAGTGGAGGAGAAGGGTTGATTTGGGGAGGGAAGCCAAGAAAGGTGTTGAGACGAGAATAATTCGGGAGAGTAGTGTCTCGACTTGTATCGTAAAGTGGAAGCTTCGGAAGCTTGCACGAGCTGAAAGCCTTTTGGAGAGCTTGCAAAGTTGCCTTTCCGAGAGTGTAGTATTTTTCTCCTGACCGAGACTTGTTGTCTGGTGGAAATAGGTAAGACCTATTTATACAAGTCGAGATTGAAACGTACACCCCGGTCTCATGAAGGAAGAGAGTAAAGGGTGAAATAATGATAGGAGGTGGTAATCGCATGGTGTTAATGGGTGAAAACGTTTTCACCATTATTTCCTCATTTATTTGACCGCTTTATTCCTTTTCACGCTTTCTTAATGTGAGCGTAGTGTACGCTGGCCAAGCCGTGACCGCCAAACCAAAACCCCGGAAAGCATCCCCGGTTTGTGTTGATATCTCGAGTGTTGGTTGCACCTTGAGTGCAAGTGGCGCCGCTAGTGGCGTGTGTGGCATGTGCCATTGGCATGTGCGGAATGCCCTTGTTGCGGGTTGTACTTCGAGCGCAAGTGGTAATGCCGTAGTCGCTAGTGGCGTGCGTGGCATGTGCCAATGGCATGTGCGGAATGCCTTGGTGGTAGGTTGTACGTTGAGTGTAAGTGGCAACCAGGGTGCTAGTGGCATTGTGGCATGTGCCAATGGTATGTGCGAAATGCCTTGGTGGTAGGTTGCACGGTTTGCAAGTTAGGCTACCTGAAAGTGTGTGTTTGGCATGTGCCAATGGCATGTGCGAATGCCTTGGTGGTAGGTTGCACGGTTTGCAAGTTAGGCTAGCGTGTGTGTTTGGCATGTGCCAACTTGGTGGTAGGTTTAGCGGTTTGCAAGTTGTTTGTGTTTGGCATGTGCCAATGGCATGTGCGGAATGCCTTGGTGGTAGGTTGCACGGTTTGCAAGTTAGGCTACCGCGTGTGTGTTTGGCATGTGCCAATGGCATGTGCGGGAATGCCTTGGTGGTAGGTTGCACGGTTTGCAAGTTAGGCTTCCAGCGTGTGTGTTTGGCATGTGCCAATGGCATGCGTGGCCGTTAGGGCCGTGGCATTGGTAGGAAAAGCTACCAGCGAGCATGTTGGCATGTGCCAATGGTATGCGTGGCCGTTAGGGCCGTGGCCTTGGTAGGAAAAGCTACCAGCGAGCATGTTGGCATGTGCCAATGGCATGCGTGGCCGTTAGGGCCGTGGCCTTGGTAGGAAAAACTACCAGCGAGCATGTTGGCATGTGCCAATGGCATGCGTGGCCGTTAGGGCCGTGGCCTTGGTAGGAGAAGCTACCAGCGAGCATGTTGGCATGTGCCAATGGCATGCGTGGCCGACTTGGCCTAGGTTGCATGGTTTGTAAGCCTAGGGCGCTATATTTGGCATGCGCCAATGGCATAGCGGCTTGGAAATATGGCTTGTGGTACGTGTTGGCATGTGCCAATGGCACGTACGGCCATGTTGACCTAGTTGCACGTTTTGCAAGCCTAGGGCGCTATATTTGGCATGCGCCAGGCTTGCGGTTGAATTTGGAAATATGGCTTGTGGTACGTGTTGGCATGTGCCAATGGCACGTACGGCCATGTTGACCTAGTTGCACGTTTTGCAACCCTAGGGCGCTATATTTGGCATGCGCCAATGGCATAGCGGTTTGGAAATATGGGTTGTGGTACGTGTTGGCATGTGCCAATGGCACGTACGGCCATGTTGACCTAGTTGCACGTTTTGCAAGCCTAGGGCGCTATATTTGGCATGCGCCAATGGCATAGCGGCTTAGTTTGGCATGGTTGCCAATGAGTGCGATATGTAGTTTGGTTTTGGCGTCGCTGCCATGGTGCGCAGTGTGCGGCTTGGTTTTGGCGTTATTGCCATGGTGCGCAGTGTGCGGCTTGGTTTTGGCGTTGTTGCGCAGCGGCTTGGTTTGGCATTGTTGCCAGTGTGCGGCTTGGTTTGGCATTGTTGCCATGATGCGCAGTGTGCGGCTTGGTTTGGCTGCTCGTTGCCATGGTGCACGGTGAACGGCTTGGTTTGGCGGTGTTGCCATGGTGCTTGATGTGCGGATTGGTTTGGCATTGTTGCCATGGTGCGCAGTGTGCGGCTTGGTTTGGCATTGTTGCCATGGTGCGCAGTATGCGGCTTGGTTTGGCATTGTTGCCATGGTGCGCAGTGTGCGGCTTGGTTTGGCATTGTTGCCATGGTGCGCAGTGTGCGGCTTGGTTTTGGAATTAGGGTTCTCAGGTCGAAAACCCTAATCTGGTATTTTGAAAAAATACCCCTATTAATTATTTACACCTGAGTTAAATGCTCTTAGTTAATGTGTTGCGGGTAACACTAGGTCATGGGGTTTTACGATTTTACCCCTTGTTTAAAAACCACCATCAACAACTACATACATCATTATTCTCGACGAAATTCAAAAGATGATCATGTGAAAATCTCCTTTGAATATCTTACATGATTTGTGTGAGACGGTCATTTGATGTATACTCGGAATGTTTCGTATTGATCATTCTATCACTTGAAAATTTCTTATAAGCTAATAGTTTATGTGAGATAGGTATTGTCGTGTTCTAAGAATGTTTCAAGGATTGAAATGGGTATTTCGAACAATTAACCATTGTCTGGATACATCACAGTATGCATACCCGTATGTAAACTGTTGTAAGAATGATTCAGGTCCGGGAACCAAGTATGCATACCCGTATGCGAACTGCTTTAACTGTAAAAGTCCGGGAACTAAGTTTGCGTTCCCGTTTGCAAACTGTTTCACCTGAGTTCGGTCCGGAACGACAGTATGCATACCCGTTTGCAAACTGTCGGAAAAGATCAAAGTCCGGAACTTAAGTTTGCGTACCCGTTTGCAAACTTATGAGGTTAAGTTCTAAAATAGGTTAAGTATGATTTCATACTCATGAACAAATAATTTATCAATTAAGGAATGCAATCTTCGCAAACCGTGGCTAAAATGTTCATGAACTGATTCTTTTGAATCAATCCGATTTTGCTTCAATTGTGTCTTGTATACTTCTATGAGAATATAAACAATTGAACAACTCTATGAGTAACACAACTAGAATCATTTGATTATCATTTGATCTAGAAGTGTTAAGATGAACATGGTTAACACAAAAGTGTTCATGTGGCTAACTTCGGTTAACTGTTATAGAGTCAACTCAATATACACGTTTAGGTACGGTTACCCATATCTAAATGGAAGTATATTTCATTTTTTGTATAACAAGCTAAGACCATCTAATAGTGGAAAGATATTTGCTTGAATCTTAAATCAGGTTTCATCCAACGGTGAATATTGATTGCTTTGTCTCAAAGTTATCAAACCTAAAAAGACGAGGGTACCCAAATACACCACAATCTTTAATTTATCCACCTATAAGTCCTTTTACCAAAAGTGATTGTCTATGGACAAAGTCGAGACAATACTACAAATAGGTATTCACACTTTGTGATCGTCTATGGATACGAGATCGAGACAATACAACAATCAAAGTGTGATTACTTGATAATAGATTCAGACTTAACCAAACTCTATAGGATCACTATCAAGTAATACGGAGTTAACGTTTGTGTAATTTACTTTAAATTATAATAACAACAATTATAATTGCGGAAAATAAAAGTAAATGACACATTAAGATTTTGTTAACGAGGAAACCGCAATTGCAGAAAAACCCCTGGACCTAGCCCAGAATTGAATACTATCAGAATTAAGCCGCTATACAAAATCTAACAAACTTCGTATAGTTGAGACCAAGCAAGTAAACCTATAGTTCACCTAGTTTCTTCAGTATCCATGCGCTTCCGACATTCAATAAGTGCACGCACTGGAAGAATTCCTTTGGATCGTATTCCAAACAGTAAAGGAACAACAAATCTGTTTGATAACAACTCTCTTGATTCTTTCAGATGAAGATTGTTAGAGCACTGCTCGGTCAAACTCGCATGCGTTGCTATCTCAAGCATGTTTGTAAATGTTAGTGATCAAAACTATAAGTCTTGATTTCTAGCCTATTTATAGATGTCTCAGACTATGACATAGATAGTGTAGTTGAGCTTAGATTTTACAGAGTTCATCATTTGAAGACGAAGAACTAATAAGGGGAGCTTGTGGAACTTCTTCGACAAAAGGTATGTGGAGACTTGAACTCATCTATCACTTGGAAAGTCTATTTCTAATATCTCCTATATTGAGACATAAGTCGTGTTAAGATATAGTTTTCTCTATACATATTTCAGATTTCGAGCCGAGTATATCCTGCTTACATATTTCTTGAAATATGTGTTGGTAAGCTTTCGCTTCGACCAAGTTCATCTTATATCATGATAAAATTTCCGAGTAACATCCTACATGGTTTGTGTGATACAATCATTTGATGTAGGCTTGGAATGTTTCGATAATGATTATTTCAATATCTTGAAAATTGCTTTGATACTAATAGTGTGTGAAAACGGTTATTATCATTATAGAAGAATGTTTCAATGATTGAAATAAAGAGTTGAGAATGTAACCATCTTTGGATATAAGCATATATATAGTGTGTTCGCACATTAGTGTATAAATCCATAAATAGGGAGCCAAGAGTATGCATATTTGTGTATACGAAATTGGTGAAGGAGACAGGTTAAGTATGCGCACCCATAAGCATACTGGTGGAAGTTTTCGAACTAAAAATTTCTGTTGAGTTTGGAAACTAAACAAACTCAAATCCGGTTGCTTAAGTACGCATACTTGTACGCATACTTAAGCTGGTTACTTTGTCAAATCGGTCAGTTCATGGACTTAAACATTCAAATCATAAGGAATGCAATCTTTGCAAATCGTGGCTATAATGTTCATGATTGATTCAAGTAAATCAAACCGATTTGGTTTCAATTGTGTTTTCTATGCAATTGAACAACTCTTTAACTAGTTTCATTTGAGTCATTTGAACTAGTTATGGTTAAGATGAATAAGGTTGATATGAGAGTAATCATATGGCTAACATCGGTTAACTATTTGTGAACCAACATGGTGTACACGTTTAGGTATGGTTACATAAACCTAAATGAGGGTACATTTCATTTGTGTTTAACAAGCTAAGTTCGATCTAACGGTTGGAAGATATTAGCTTGGGAGAATCAGGTTTTTCATCTAACGGTGAATATTGAATGCTTTGTTACCAAGGTAACTTAGATTGCAAACCCTGATTTGAAAACTATATAAAAGAGAACTCTAGCAACTGGGAAACCTAATCCCCACACCTCATGTGTGTTACTAGTTGCATAACTAAAGTCGATTCTCCTTTAACCTTAGGTTTCTTCTCGAGACCTTGTAGGTTAACGACTTGAAGACTTCATTGGGATTATGAAGCCAGACCCAACTATTATCTTTGTAGTTGCGTGATCTGATCTTGTTGTTTCTATCGTGTTGAGTACAATTGGAATAATTGGCTCGAGATTTTATATCTACGATAGGCAAGATAGAAAAGTAATCACAAACACTTCGTCTCATCGTTTGTGATTCCACAATATCTTCTTTCGCTAGTCGATTAAGATTATTGTGAGGTGGTTGATAATTCTAGGTTATTCTTCGGGAATATAAGTTCGGGTTATCGATTGGTTCCTGTTCACCTTGATTTATCAAAAGACGGAATAAAAAATCTTGGGTATTTCTGTGGGAGACAGATTTATTCAATCACATAGACTTTTCTGTGTGAGACATATTTGTCTATCAAGTCATCGACTTTGGATCGTAGCAACTCTTGGTTGTGGGTGAGATCAACTAAGGGAATCAAGTGTGTAGTATCATGCTGGGATTAGAGGCGTAAGGAGCGCAACTGTATCTTGAATCAGTGTGATCTTGATTAGGGTTCAACTACAGTCCAGTCCGAAGTTAATTGGTAGTAGGCTAGTGTCTATAGCGGATTAATACAATGTGGTGTTCAATCTGGACTAGGTCCTGGAGTTTTTCTGCATTTTCGGTTTCCTCGTTAACAAAATTCTAGTGTCTGTGTTATTTCTTTTCCGCATTATATCTTGTTATATAATTGAAATATCACAGGTTGTGCGTTAAGATCAATCAATTATAATATTCAACCTTGGGTTATTGATTTACATTGATTGACACTTGAACATTGGTCTTTGGTACCGTTCAAGTTACTCCTCTTATATTCAATCGCGCTCACAGATTTCTATTTGCCGATTGCGGATTGAATTAAGAGTTAGAGATATTAAAACTCTTTGACATACTTTATTCTAGATTGAGTCTGACTGTCTAGTTGATTCTCTAGAAAGTGTATTGGAGTAAGTCCTCTTAGATTTCCAAACGAATTGTTGGGTGTGGTTGTTAGACCCCCGCATTTTCAAAGATATCTCAAGTCATAAGCAAAGGCTCTTCTGTTTAACCAATAAACTCCTTTGCCTGGTTAGATCAATCTATCCAACAACTACCGAAGTAGCAGAGTTTAGATTTGCAATCAATAAATATAGAATCAAACAAGAAACTATAAGGTGATGCCGATCTTACACAACTAATCAATCAAATAAATCCGATTCTAGTTGGATCCCAGCCGATCAAGGTTTGTGCACACCCAAAGATATAGAAACCAAATCAGAAACCATCTTTGTCTTCAAATCATCTTTAATCTTCAATAAACACCTGCATAACACCACTTGAATCTCTTGTGATCAATCATGCACAGAACGGAGTCTGTTAACAATGGATTATCACAAGACGTCTTTAGATCTACAAACAGTTCTAAAGATCTCGTCGACACTTCGATCTAGTTTGAGTGAATCTTATATCATAAGAGAAGATTCTCAAGAATAAACAAATTAGGTGCAATCAAAGTTCAACAACCGTTAGTCAATCAAATCAATTGAAAACTAAAATAAACTGCAATTATCCAGTTTCCCACCAACGGTACTCGTATATAGCTTCTTGATCCCACAGAAGTCTTTAAACGAGCGGTCGTAAGAGATTTCGCCTAATTAGGGTACTTTCCTCTCCGATTATACGGCTCCACCAGAAACAACAAAAAGATGAAGTTTGCATGGCTCTTAGGATAGTTTGCTCGAAATGAAAACTTGGGTATTTATAGACCAAGGATGTTTGGACACCAAGGAATTTCCAAAACCGAAATATTCTTAAGATGTGCAATAAAAGCCCAAATCGATTTCATAATTCCTGGAAATGCTTTGTCCAATATTTCCGAAATCTCACTAGAAAATCTCCAATTAGTAAATGCACATTACCAATTTTTATTTTTCAGAGATATGCATTTAATTGCTGGTAATTAAAAGCATATAAAATTAATAACCTTAATTAAAAGATTCTTAATTTATTTCGGTCCGGGATCTCCTTGAGTTATTAAGGAATATCTTTGAACAATAAAAGATAAGAGTTAATGAACATGTTCAAAGTATGTCGCCATCTTTTTCTTTGTAAATCATTCTTCATATTTACAATCTTGGAATCGATTATACCACACTTCCAAACAAGTTTAGAATTGGTTCATCTGTATTCCAAGAACAACTATGTAACTGATCAAATATAAAATCACTAATCATGGGTTTATGGTTCTACCAAACACAAGGATCGGTTATACCTTAATATGGTTACTGGGACCGGTTACATCAGTTACGAAGATCGGTTACCATATTCTCATGGTATTACTTGTGATCGGTTACACAAGTCACTAGGATCGGTTACACCAATTACCAGGATCGGTTACACCAATTACTAGGACCGGTTATGCCAATTACAAGGATCGATTAAACAACTCTTTTGTGATTGGTCATACCAATTACTAAGATCGGTTACACTAATTACAAATATCGATCATACCATTTTAGGTGATTACTTAGGATCGGTTACATTAATAAAAGTCATACCAACACATAAGTCAGGCACTATGATTAGTTTTACCAAGATACATAAAAATTTATGATCGGTTCTACTAACTCACACATATTGGTAATCCAAAGATATGCAATGAATAACAATACCAATAAGCTTAGTGATTTCCCTTTCGATTCATAAAACAAGTTCATGAATGTACTTCCTTTAAACAAATGTAAACATTGTTTCCTAGGATGAAATCTTCACCTTTACCCATACACATAATCACAATAGCATTCATACAATTATGTCGATGTCTTATATACGAAGTTCAAAAGATAAGCGTTATACTTCGTATTTTAATTCCTTAACACTATGATCATGTGATCATGTCTCACTACTAGATTATAATCATTCACATCTTCGCAGTTATGTTTTCAATATAGCACGACTTGAAAGATATGTTAGGAATGAAACAGTTCAAGTCAAATATTACTAACCTCAAGAGGAAGGATGATGTCGTCGTTGTAGCTTGTTACTTCTTCACATTCTTCAAGTCTCCGAGTAATACTTATATGTCTTATAATCCTAATCTTTCTAGTCTAACATATACAAAGTTGTCTCTAGTTACATAATCAAGCGACTCTTTAATTTGAGTTTTGATTCACTAAAATATGACAACCAAACTTGACATACCAATGCTTGGTGGGTTCAATCGAGCTATGCTCTAACAAAACCATGATTTTAAGACTATTTAAGGGAGAACTCTAGCAACTGGAAAACCTAATCCCCACACATCCTGTGTGATACTAGTTGCGACTAGAGTCGATTCTCCTTTAACCTAGGTTTTTCCTAAAATCATTATAGGTTAACGACTTAAAGACTTCATTGGGATTCTGAAGCCAGACCCAACTATTTTCTCTGTAGTTGTGTGTTCTGATCTTACTTGTTCTATCGTACTGAGTACTATCTTCTCTAAGATTTGCTCGACATTTATCTCCGATAGGTAAGATATAAAAAGTAATCACAAATCTCTTCGTCTCATTCTTTGTGATTCCACAATAACTTGTTCTACTACCATATAGTTAAGTTATTGTGAGGTGATTAATATTTCTAGGCTGCTATTCGGGAATATAAGACCGGATTATCAATTGGTTCCTGTTCACCTTGATTTATCAAAAGTCGGAACAAAACTTCGTACGTATTTATGTGGGAGACAGATTTATCTATCAGAATAGACTTTTCTGTGGGAGACAGATTTGTTTATAAAGTCTCCGACTTTGGGTCGTAGCAACTCTTAGTTGTGGGTGAGGTCAGCTAAGGGAACCAAGTGTGTAGATTTCTGCTGGTATTCAGAGACGTAAGGAACACGACTATACCTTGATCAATGTGAGATTGGTTAGGGATCAAATATATTCCAGTCTGAAGTTAACTTGTAGTAGGCTAGAGTCTGTAGCGGCTTAATACAGTGTGGTATTCAAATCTGGACTATGTCCCTGGGTTTTTCTACATTTGCGGTTTCCTCGTTAACAAAACTTCTTGTGTCTTTGTTATTTATTTTCCGCATTATATTTTCTATATAATTGAAATATCACAGATTGTACGTAGTTCAATCAATTAGTAAATCCAACCTTTGGTTGTCGATTGAAATTGATTGACACTTAAACATTGGTCTTTGGTACCGTTCAAGTTGTTTCTCATAATAATCAGGCTCGCTGATTTCTATCTGTTTGATTTGCTGATTACATTGAGAAACAGAGATATAACTCTTAGATATATTTTCCTTGATTGAGTCTGATTGTCTAGTTGATTCTCTTGGAATTATATTGGAGTTAGTCCATACAGATTGCCTAACAAAATATTGGGTGTGGTTGTTCGACCCCCGCTTTTTCATTTACTATCAAGCTAAAAACAATCTAGGTACTTGTGATATTTAAATTATACATATAAAGAAGTATAATGCGAAAAAAAAAGACCATAGAAAAAAGTTAACTAGGAAATTTGTAACCTAGCAGTAAAACTCCAGAACCTCTTCTAGTTTGAACACCATATTGTATTAAGCCGTTACAAACACTAGCACACTATCATACATTAGAATGGAGAGTGAATCAACCCTTTAAGAAATTCAACCCCATTCGTGTTATTTTCGTCTCTTGGATCTCGCAAGACCATACTCACTTAATTTCTCTGGATGACGTCATTTACAGGCCTAGAAATTGGTCCATAGTTCTTCGTTAAGACTAGTGTTATCTTTCCTATGACCTATTAGATTTTATTCAAATATGTTTCATAAGGTAATGAAAATTTATTTTCATTGAGGGATATTTAAGGTAAAAAACATATCAAGCAAACCTCAACAATTAGCATGATAACTTATTCTCTTCAAAAGTTATAGAGATACATAATTGATACGATAACTAATTCTCTTCAAAAGTTATAGAGATGCCTAATTGATTCTACCTCACAAGATCTATCTAAATAAATTTTAGATGTTGATCGTACGGAGCTATAGTCAGAGATGAAGAACTCTTTGTAGTTTTTATCAAATATATATTAGGTAAAATATAGTATGGCGGGCTTGATCACAAATCCTAAGTGGTGTCTTCAAAGTCGTAATCTGATTATGTTTCACAAATCCCAAGAGGACAACTCTAGACGTAACTACGACACAACATGTACGGATTAAATTTCTTAGCTGCAAAACATCGTCAGTTTTTCTTAAAGTTCTAGCAACTATTGCTTGCATCAAAGAAATTTCAAGAACTAGTTTCCATGTTTAAAAATTAATTTGATGCCAAGCAAACTTGTACCTGTTATTATATAGATTGATTACAAAGAACGAAAACCATGTAAAACATGTAAGAAGTTTGACTTGTAAAACAAAAAGATGTGCACCCGCGTATTTCGGTTAAGGACCATCTATAAAAATTAGCTCGCAAATTAACCAATATAGTCCATGAACCATCAAGCAATATTGGAGTTCAGTAACAACCAATAACATGACCAGTTCACGAACTAAAAAAAGTGGTTGGTGAATTAATAAGTATGGAGTATCCAGGACCGTAACTAAAAGCGCATAGTTCGCAAACTTGAAATTCAGTTCGTTAACACAAGAGAAAATTTTACAAGTGTACTGGAAAATTATGAAATTGTATATTTAACGAACTAAGAAAATCAGTTCGTGAACTGATAAGCACCTTAGATTTCAGAAACTTCAAATTTATGCACAGTTCGCAACTAAAAAAACAGTTTGTGCAAAAAGAGGCAATTCAATGTTTTTAGGATCTTTTTCAACAGAAATAGTATAAAAAATATTCCCAACCTCAAAAGATATAAGTCGTATGAACATCCAATGCTTGAGTTCATGTTTCCAGATTAGTCAATTACAAGCTTGAACTTGAAACTTATTCTATATGATTTATCATATATAATAAAGTCGTATGACATTGTCCCAGAAGATAAAATGGTAGAAATAATGAGTAAATAAGATAGTTAATCTTCACATACCTTTGTTGTTAAAGTTCTCGCAGATGACTTTGTTGTTCTTCAGTCTTCAATCTTCGAGGGTATTTGGTGATTTCTGATAATCAACTACCTAAATTTAATCCAAGTCTAAGAACAACTTTAGTAGACGATAAATTCAGAAATAACAAGCTTGACATACCAACATTTGTAGGTTCAACCGACTGATTCTTTAACATTGTTTATCTTTATAATTAAAGTAAATACACATGTATGTTAATATGTATATTGGATCGATTTTTTATTCTATTCCTTGGTTGGAACTAAGATTAATTCCAAGATAACCTTGTCCAGATAACATTTAATATTTATAAGATCGATAAGATTCTACAAGTTTTGTTTTTTTAGGTTAAAATCAAAAGAATTGGTGGTTTACTCGCAACCCCGTCTTTTGGTTAGTATTTTCTATTTTTGTAGAATGAAAGAAGAAAATAGATTTTATCTTTTAATCAACTTTCAATTCTCCAAGTGTGTCTTTCAAGCAAGATCAATTAAGACTACAATGAAAGACACGCAAGATCTAAGACAACTTATACAAAATTATCCAGATAAGGGTGTGGCCTAAATCTACGTTCCTATACTATTTGGAATATTTGGAAGGAAAGTAATGAATTTGTTTTCAGAAATACAAGATTTACAGTAAACAATTGCATCTAAACTGCTTTACAGGATTTCAAGCAGTTTGACATTCAGAATGTAGTTCATTATGCAACTTCAAATCTTGTTGATCACAATGATTCAGTTGTTAATCGGCAAAAACCTTCTTTTCCCTTTGTTAAATTTAATGTAGATGAAACCTTTTCCAAAGGTGTTGCAGGAGCGACAACTCAATATTCTTTTGGAGCTTCTTTAGGTCATGGCTCCATATGCCTTGATTCTCCATTTCTAAAAATAGCGGAAGCTAAGGCGTATAAAGTTAGCCTCGATCCAGCTGGCTTAGAGACTTCAAATTTTCAAGAATCATGGTTGAAGCGGATGCAAGATTGCTATTATAGGAAATATTTAAGACATACCATGTTGTTTACACTTTATTATCTTGTGTATTTGAGAATCTAAGGCAACAAATTGTATTGTTTTAACTTGGTTTTGACTGAAGTATAACCAAAATTGATGAGCTTGATTTTACTAAATTCTATTTGGTTTAGAACCTAGACCGGTTTTAGAACCGGGCAGTTCATGGAAATAAAGCTTTATAATATATGTCAACATATAATTTCTGTAAAATTAGCCAAAATTGAAACCATTTTTGAACTAGCTAAACACCACATTATCTAAATTAAAGTGCATCTATCAAAACCAAAAACAAAGTTCACGTTCACAGTTACCAAATTAAAAAAAAAAAAAAAAAACTCTACATATGCATCATCCAGTAACGCCAAGATCAAGACTCTGATCATTTTGATTATCATCTTCTGCACTAAAAAAAATTGCACCTATACTTAGCAGCAACTTCAACTCTATCTTGTAATTTATTAATCTGAATCCCGCCGATATCTTATTTTGAATTTGAGATTATGTATTGACAGGGGTTTCAGATGGAAATTGATGGAGCCACATAAATGATAAATGGAAAGTGGGTAAACTTCAGGGTTAGGATGTTTATAAATAGAAGGGTAGTGAACATAATAAAAAAAAAAAGTTGGGGTTCTTGTAAATCGATTTAAGCTGATGTTGTTTTTTTAGCAAGGGGTAAACCAGAACCAAATCATGATCTACCAGCTTCTATAATAAAACCATTAATGATCGTTGGATAAATGGTTTTGGCCTGGTCTAGTTTCTAGGTTTTTCCCATGCCATGTACCAATATCATTAATTCACTACGATTTTTGAGAATCGTATAAAATAACATTGAAGAAATTATACAGTAACCAGTGAGTATAATGGATAGAGGCACGTAGTTACCATGTTAACCTAAATTCAATATCGTGTGCCATACCTCTAGAAGACTGATGCTGATAGCCAGATGAGTCGTCTCTATACAACTATTGTAAACACTTCTTAAAAGTAGCACTCAGAGAGAATGTCATGCTTAGCGGCGTAAAATAAATCTCAATCAAACGATATTTCAAGCACAACATTCAAAATCTTCCCGAAAAACAAAGAACGAAGAAGGAAAGGAGATTGCATGGAACATGTCTTAGTAGTGTATTTTGAAAAGAGAAATCAGACCAGTTTTTTTTTTTTTTTTTAAATAGAGTGTGACGGAAGAAATAGAGACATAGCGACGAAATAATATCTACATTATAACGATAAAGAGAAAAAAATGAATCAAAGAATTGTATAAAATATTTTAAGGAATCTTGACAGAAAAGGATAAAAACAAACCAAAACAAGCTTGGGACACGACTTAGCATGAACCACGGCATAGATATGCATGTTTGCTATATTATCTAAGTCATCCCCATTTCACAAGTTTATAACGACCTCGAAGGACTAATGTTCAACACTCTGATGAGGATACCAGTTTATTTTGGAGGTTACCAAATATCATAGGTTTTGGCTAGTACGAAACCCCTCCCTGTAACCGGTACCCCATTAGAATCCATCCATGCTAATATTATTTCATTTAAATTGAAAAGCAAGCGACAATCAGTGTTTATCTTGGTCCAATCCTTAGGTGGAGGAATGAGTTTCATTCTTAGAGACTCAACCCATAAATTTGTTTATGCTCAATCAACTTACTTGGTATGTTTCTCTGCAGAAGAAGCAGAGACTCGAGCAATCATAGATTCTTTGGTGGCTTTGGAGAAGAGACTTGATCAAATATTGTTGAGAGTGACGCACTAGCTATCTTGGAGCAAATAAACAAGAGGACCTTCATGGGAGATCAAAGAAAACATTGTCTATTACAAGACATCAAAAACATAATTCTCAAGTTTAAGTTTATTTCATTTGTCTTGGTTAACTGTTGCAAATGGAGTTGCTCACGATCTAGCTCAATGGGCTAAAACAAATGTCAGCCATATGGCTTGGTCTGTACCCTTTATTTGGCTCCTGCCCTGTGCAAAACAGATAAAGCTCAACATTATCACTGGTTTTCCAACATGCCAACATGGGCCAATTTGGCTTAGGCTTGTTTTTCCAACATGCCAACATGGTCAAGTTGGTTTAGGCTGCCTTGCTGAGATCATAGCATTTATCCAATGGCTTGACTATCCTGAAAATCTAGATTGCTAAGATAAAATAGACAATGCATCATCTGTCACTGACTCCTCCTTTAATACACACAAGAAGAGAGAGACTGATGATGTCAGTGACGAAACTTCCCTTCTCCTTTTCAGTGGTAACTGGGTACGGCACGACAGAGGCAGGCAGACATCATGCGAGAACTGCAGATGCTTTTGCTCCATCATTAATATTTATAAATTCCTCCAATTATATTGAATATATACCGGAATTTGGGAAATATAAAAAATAAAAATGTATTTAATTAATTAATTTATTTGCTATAGTCTTTGACCGCATTAATTAGTATTAGTACAGATTTAGAGCCTAGATTCATACTAGCAATTTGCATTAATACTCTTTCCCACATGTAAAGGAGGAAAACAGTACATTAAAAATAGAATGACAAGAATTTAAATACAAAGTACAAACCCAAAACACCAAAAACAACATTTCTTCTTCCTCCTCCTCTTCATCTTCCCCATTCTTCTTCTTCTTCATTACCCAATTTCTTTCTGTAATCTTCATTACCCATGTCTGGTTCTGGTTCAATCCTAATGAGTTCTCATGGTATGGCTTTTGCAACTGCCATGGCAGTTTCCGGTACAGTGATCATCCTCGCAATTTGTCGATCACCCAGACTTTCTCTTTCAGTCTCCGAATTTCCCAACAAGTCTGATGACCCACAAAATCTACGATCTTGTATATCTTCTGGTACGTTAATTAAACATCAATTTAGCCAAATACCAATTTCTAGTTCAATAAACTTGCTACAAATATATTTTAGTCATTTTGGCTTGCAATAATTTGTGCAATGTTTTTGTTTACAGAAGAAAAGAAAAGAGAGAAAAAGATGAAGAAAAGGGTTCATTTTGCTGAAGATGTAGTAGATCCAACCGGAAACAGTAAAGACTTTAGAAGAGAGAATAGGAAGTCTTCATCATCATCATTTAAGAAAAACGATCAAGATTGTGGGCGATCTCAACAAGGCAAAGTTCGAGGAATTCCTCCAAATCGTCTGGCTTTGTACAATGGAATTCTACGAGATCGCGAGCACCGGATGGCTTGCTCTTATTGATAACTCACTGTGAATCAGTAGTCTCAAGTGTCTCTGTGTACTACTAATTTATTTTCTAGAGCTCTTATTTCTTTAATTTAGATTTAATTAGTTTGTAAATTATAGTTTGTGGTGTAAATTACGGTGTGATTAGATGGATTAATTATGATCAAGTAGTTTTAACTTGCTTTTAGAGTCCATTTTCACTACTATATTCTGATATTTACATGTTTTGTCGTGACAGCAAGGGGACAGATAAAATTGATTTGTTCATTGAATTAGACAACTCAAAAACTGAGTTTCTGTTTACAGTTAATTGGTTGAGAAAATTGGATCTTTGGTCATTGGTTGAATCGTGCATTTTGTCAACTTTCCACAGTGAACTTTATTCAAGTGTCTATCAAGTGTCTCACCGACTGTTTGACTCCTCTTAGCAGAGGTGGATAGCTAAGGTGAAAAATACCTAAATACCCCTGTTAACGTGTATAGTGTATACGGGTGTAACACCCATATTACAGTAGAGTGATAAAATTATTGGGTAGTAATACGAATGATCTGAGTTCGAAACTGTTAATGGTTTTTTTTTTTTCTTACGGTAGAAGTAATCAAGTGAGTTAAGTAAAATTATCCTACTAATCAAGTGAGTTAAGTAAAATTATCCTACTAATCAGAAGTTGCACCACCACGACCACATTACTGACATGCCCCATTAGTTATGGATTAGATGTTATGAGATCAGAAGAAAACAAGCTCTGACATATAGTTCTCCTTATCTTTATGAAACCTAGCTAAGATTCCTCAGACATCCATAACTAATTTTAAGTCGCTTCTCAAACTACTAAAAACATGACAGCAAAACTGGTTGTTAGTTGTCTAATAGTATAATCAACAACCTTCAATGTTTTATAACGGTCACTGATAAAATACAACAAGCAAAACCACACCAACCCAAAAACAAAGGTCCAAGCAGTCCTTCACCAGGGCTAATGTCTGAAAATGTCCCGAGTATACAGTGTGATAAGAAAATGATAAAACAAAGGAACATGTTGGTTTGTTAAGTAATGAACAAATTGGAGCAACATGATGACATATAATACCACGATACTCACCCTATTTGCAAATCAATTTGTCGCATCAAAACAAAACATGACATGTGCAAGATCTGGTTTATTTGTTCATTCAGAGTGTCATCACTCCTTTGTTTATGTTTGCCTTCTTAGGTAAACCACCACCTACCTCCCTCAATTGGCTAAAATATAATAATACTTATTAGCTATAGAACCTCAGCATGCTTTTAGTCCATGGCTGATGACTCCATTGAAGGGCCAATCACAAAAAAAAAAAAAAAAAAGACGGAGATAACAATGTAAATCCTGGATGACTTTCAATTATCAGTGGAGACTGGAAAGTATGAGACTTTAAATATTACAGAATATTCTTAGAGAACAATAACAATGACCCTGGAATATTCTTGTATTAAATAGTGCATATACTATAGATGATCACACAAATACAATGCAATCTACAACGCACTCCCTTTAGAAATTGAAAAGAAAGAAAAAAATACTCCCTCCGTCCCTATTATATCCCGGCGTGATTGGGTATACCCAAACTAATTGGGGTATACCCAGTAAGACAAAATATGGTCATTTTGAAGTAAAGCCAAGCCACCCCTTAACCTTGTATTTTCAAAATGGCTAATATGCCCTTGTTTAATTAACACTAAAAAATTGATTAGGTTAATTAATTGAGTTTAGATTAAAATTTTGAAAATGAAAATCCAAAGTAGGTTAAACCTTTAATCCGTCTTATGAGTTCGATTTCGATCAAAAAATTTGGTTTTCAAAAATGTCAAAGGTCTAAGATATACGTTTGAATAAGGTGCTTACGGCTATATAAGGCCAACGAATGCATGGTCTTTGTTTGAATAAAATGCCGACCAATTTTAGCCTAAGTAAGGTATTTAAATGAAGAACATGCCGACTTTATTTTTTTTTGACACCTAGGAGATGGCTATTGAAAAATATTAGTCGGTAAAGGTCTACAAAAAAAACGCCACACAAAAATACCTCCACAGATAAGCTCGGCAAGGTATTTAAATGAAGAACATGTCGACTTTATTTTTTTTTTGACACGGGAGAGGGCTATTGAAAAACATTAGTGAGCAAGGTCTACAAAAAAACCCTTGAAATGCAATGTTGAGAAAAATACCCCTGGGCGGTGGAAAAACCCTGCGGTATAAGTCTGCTAGGTCTTGAAAATACCCCGCCTACCGTAGAAAAATTTACAAATCGTCGCCATGGATGTTATGAAAGCCGGAAAGGTATAGATATGGATATCTTGCCGAGCCACTCCGTAATCGCTAAATTCCAGAGATGAAAAGTCGGCATGTTATTCAACCTTATACCCTGCCGACTATATTTTGGTCGGCAAGGTCGACAAAAAATACCCTGCCGACTTTTGGTTCGTTTTGATTCTTCGGTTTTTTTTTTTTGTGATTTCACATGTATAGTTAGAGTGTAGAAGAAAGATTTTTTTTTTTTTTTTTTATGTTTTGGCCGGCAAGGTTTTTTAGTGTGGGCAATTTGGTCTTTTAACACCTTTTAGACACCCCTTAGCACACTCCTTTGGATGAGAACAAAATGGGTATACCCCAATATATCTGGGTATACCCCAATCAAGCCAGGTATTATATAGGCGGAATATTAGATTTTTCTAGTCCCATTAGATAGGCGGCGCGGAATTCTAATTCCAAGAAACTTTTTTGACATATATACCCTTATTTATGTTGTATGGGAAATTGTATTGAGAATAAGACAGGGGTATAAACAAGAAAAAACATGAAAATTTATAAAAACCATGCATTTTCTTAATTTAAGAGATTTCATCTTCTCCGCTATATATTAGGGACTAAGGAGTCAGGCCGGCTTATACACAAGGCAGATAGGCACTACTACAACTTCATTTTATTGGGGCCCAAAATTGTTAAGTCATGCTACCTATGTATATTCGTCAAAGAAAAAAAAAAGCAAAGAATTCTCTAGCTTCTGTCTTTTCTTTTCACAACCGCGTTTACTCTTTCAAAGTCTTAAGCTTGAGAGATTGCATTGCATCATTAAATCTTATCATCTCGAGCAAAAGCTAGCAGAAAAGACAACCGTGATACATCCCTTTGTGGGATTAGTAGGACATAAATAATAGTAGTATCAAACCCACTTCTCCTCCTTTCTCGTCGATTTGGCTAGAGAAAGTAAAGTAGGACAAAGCCGTTTTTTCAAAATCTCCCATTTCCTATAAGTAAGACAACATAAGTAAGAAAGGCATTAGGACATCATTTGTACCTCAATAAAAATAATTCTCATTTCTTTGTTTGATTCATTTGTTTGTATTATAATCTTACTATCTCGCTTAGAGTTTCATTCGAATCTTACAAAGAATATTAATTATACGATCTCATCATTCTTTTATTCTTACGTTTTTTTTTTTTTTTTACGTTGGATATTTGGGTGCTCTTAATATATTCTTTGATGGATATTCGGGTGCTCATTTCCTAGCTTATATATTTTTTTTTTCTTCCAAACAAAATCCTATCCCGTTTCTTCTAATAATGGCGTAGGTAGGTTTGGGTACCGTGATTTTGAGTGATCTAGAGATGATCGCTGCAAGGCAGTTATACTTTGTATAGAAAAATTAAGGTCTATTGATAATAACACCTTAATGAATTCTTGTGTTAAAATTGAAAATACCTAATCTATGAAAATGGAATCGATATTAATGGGGATGAGTTATATAATGAGTTGAAGGTTTTAATAAGCTTTTTGAAAGGCTATCAAAGTGTTGAATTTCTAAACAAACATGGGTGGTCGCTTCAAATGCGCCTATTACATATAGAATTTTGTTGTTAATATTACACTTGAATCATCATTTGCTGTCAGGTAAGTTATTTGTTGTAATGTATTGGTAATTTGGTGACACAAAAAAAGCCCCACTTTTTTTGGTCGCCTAGGGTACCCCGATTCTGTAAGACGGCCCTGGAAGGAGTAGTTTAGAGAGCAGAATGTGCACCACAGTAAAAGCGGGGAGCAAATTGTGGACTAAAAGCTTTTAACCTTTTTCTGATTTAGCTTTACGCCTAATTCTCCAATCGGAAGGTGAAACCTACCTTTTCTCTTTCTCTTTGTATATGATATGTTTAGAATTTAACAAATCATGATTCATGCTGCTCATAAGAGTTCAGAAAAGTTTTTCAAAAAAAAAAAAAAAAAAAAAGAGTTCAAGAAAGAGGAAAGTTTTTTATTATTTTCTCTTTCACTGTCATTTCTTGTTTCACTTTTAAAAATCTTTAAAGCTAAATGATAGTATCTTCGTTATAGGAAAACTGATACTTTTACTTTTCCAATTTTAGCTAACATAGGCCATATTGAAAAAGTGAAAAGTGTCACTTTTTTTGAAACGGAAGGAGTATTAAATCAACTACCACCAGCCCATCAATAAAGGAAACGGCGAACTGACTGATAGTATGGAAGCCAAGTTTTCACAACAAAAAAACATGTTTTGTTAAGAAGGATCAGGAGTTTCAAGGATGATGTCACTACAATGCACACTTGCAAAAATAGATAATACAATCCACATTACTCAATAGATATTGCAAGAGATGTACTGTACTAAAGTTAGTTTAAGTTACATGATAACACTGAAGTTTGGCAAGTTACAATAAATGAATAAGAAAGAGATAAGGATTTCTCTAATCTTTGCAACTTGCCCCTATATAGATGATGTACATATTGAAGTTCTCTCTTGAGAGTGCAAACTTCGAGGTATACATAGACTATAATGGTAAACAAGAAGTCATTTTCAAGATACATTAGCATACAAGCAGACTCATCTCCCATATCCAGGATTACTTGCAGACGTAAAATGCTATCCCTATTGGATGTTTCCTGAACTAAGAACAACACATCACTTTCAAGCCAAACCAAACTTTTTCAACCACTTGGATTCTTATTTTTGGCACTGTCATGGAAATATATGATTAACCAAGGAAGAAAGCAAAGAAAAGAATTAGAGGAAGTTTCTGGGTAACCTACATGATATAACCCACTAAAATTAATCAGACTTATCAATCAATTCAATTGCTACTTTGGATTTCGGTACTAAACTATGTTGGTCCAGAGATTCCAAATTTTGTGACCGTCCAGATCACTGTCATGGACTTGAATTGACCTGCTCTGACCTGCCAGAACGAAGCCTAGTAGTTACTATCAAACTCGAACATTTGTCTAGGAAGTACCGAAGTAGGAAGAGGGTCTTGTATTATGACGGGTGATGCTACAGCTACCGGGGCTGGGCACCGTGAAAATTATCGCGTCACACAGCCCTTGGGACCCGCTGGAGCTTATAGGGGTGGGCTTATGGGTCCCACTCCAATCTGTGTCTGGCGGTTGATTCCACGGGATTTCAGCCCCGATGGATCAAGCATTATCGTATTATGACTGTGTTCATGTCAGACGGTCAGTAGGTTATGTAGGTTATGTTTTTGAACAGAGTGCTCAGCCTAGAAAAATAAAGATAGAGAACAATTACTGTTTAGTTAATAGTTAACAATGATGTTGGTAGTGGCCTAGGTACTTTTATTTTTCATAAATTGGGTGTTGCTATCAAAACTTCAAAAGGGGTTGGTGCCCAGCTTGTCGCTCGGCTGCCAACTAAAAACTCTTCTGTGTAATCAATTTAATTAATAAATCTGAACTATTACTGTTATTAGGCAAGAAATGGCATAACAATGAAAATAGCTCATTAGTTCTTTTTCATAGCCAAGGAACAGCTATTCCTTTCAAAATGAGCTAAGATTACTATCAAAATATATCCCTGAGAAAATGTATGACAAAAGGTGATTTATGGTAATCAGGCATTCTAGTTTATCAGCAGTTTTCCCGGAAACTAACTCCTACTGCATCAGCAGCATGCAGGTGACAACACGCCATATTATTGATTAAGTAATTCGCCATCAATTATTCGATAGAGATATGATGATAGGGGTTAATTTCAGTCGCTGAGTGATTCACACTTGTGTGGTTACAGGTTAGGCTAAGCAACCCAACAATGTGTTGGAGGTGCTTATTTTAGAGTTGTCCGCTGAAAAACCAGTTGAATGGGTCACAACATCAAAACAAACAGTTCTACCTAATAATGGCTTGTTCTATTTATAAAGTTAGTGTTTTATGTTTCAAGTTTACAGAAAAGTGACCCACTGCCAAGTGTCAAGTCCTATTCAATGCACTAGTTCATTTTTTCTTCTGGAACAACATAACGTGTAAAGTACAGCAAGTCAATAAGAAGAACTGAAAGGACGAACAAATTACAACTCACAAGCATGCCAGAGATACTGCTTAGTCTGATGTTACTTGCATTACAACATCAAGTAACCAAATATTTTACAACAAGGAATTCCCTACAAAACCAAGTAGTAATAGTAAGGAAATTCTACCTAAAATTGGCTTTTTTTATCCAAAAAGTAGTACTCCATGTTTCAACTTTCTAGAAAAATGACCAACTGCCAAGTGTCGAGTCCTATTCAGTGCATTAGTTCGTTTTTTCTTCTCGCAGAATGTGTAAACGACAGCAAGTCAATAAGAAAAACTGAAAGGACAAACAAATTACAACTCACAAGCATGCCAAAGATATTGCTTAATCTGACTCTGATGTTACTTGAATCACGACATCCATTAACCAAGTATTTTACATCAAGGGATTCCCTACAAAACAAAGGAGTAACTGTAAGGAAGATGTAGACCATATTAAGAAAATAAGTAAACTCCGGCAATATTGGCAATGACAATACTCAGTAACTCGATTTGACACCAGAACAAGAGCATTTGAGCCTTAAAAGTGAAAACCTATCTTGCTACCTAAGGAACCATATCACACAAGTAAAATGTATACTTTTTATTTCTTCCAGCTTAATCATTTAAAAACTAACAAAATGAAGCCTTAAAGAAAAAAGAAGGGTTCTTTTTATTTTATCAAAATAGGTAGAGAAAGAAAAAGAAGGGAGTTTACACCATCACCCCAAACCAAGTATTTTATTTAGGTAAGCTAACTTTCAAATAGGAAAGAAATAATTTTCCACTGGTCATAACGACACATTCAACTGACAAAACTTGAGAATGGCAAAATGAGACATGCTATCAACAAGAATACGATTTCATACATGCAGTTCAGCTGTGACACCAAAATGAGGTTGGGGGTAGATGAAAAAGAGGCCATGGGGATCCTGTCCACCAATCAGTAGCTTTCTTCTAAACAAAAATCCATTACAATATGTACAAACTTGTAGGCTTAAATAATATGGAGTAATTGTATAGACTGGAAGGCAAGTACAAACCATACAAACTAAAAGGTTCACTACAGATTATGGTGCAAAATGTGTCTTTTTTTCCTTGTAAGAAATGTATAGAAAAATCCTTGAAGACAAAGCAATAATGATGTTGTACAAGAAAATCTGCACCCCTTATCTGCTTCTAGGACACATGATAGATGCCAATGTGTCTTTCACCAAATTCTAAACACCTAAACCATAGGGACCGACCATAAGTACAATGAGAATGATGACATCTAAAGCATCCACATAAATTTGAAATTAACGAAAGGAATGTAAATGTAGATTCCAGAAATTGCAGCTCAAAATTCACTGACCATTAGTATCTTGTTCATTCTTCTTTCTCCATACAGCATCCACTTCATCAGTTCTAAATCTTTGAGTGAATGTAGAATCCTCTAGCGGGGTTACCGTGCCATGTGCATATGCAAGGAGTCCAGTATATGCAATCATAGCCCCATTGTCAACACAATACCTATCATCTGTTGCAAACAACCTTCCACCCCTTTCAGAGCACATTATTTTCATCATCTCTTGCAACCGTACATTGCACCCGACACCCCCAACAATAAGAACATCCTTTTTGTCACAATGTGCCATAGCACGTTCCGTGATCTCCACAAGCATCGCAAACACCGTTTCCTGTCACAAAATATTTTTGCTTCTATCATACAGAGTGTAACCGTGTATAACATGTACTCTACCATGTTGAATACCAAATTAACAGTAAGAGATTTGCTTGCAGTATATGCTACATGACATAAAACATCTGCATGAGTTAAGAGGACGAAGTTGTTGTTTTCTTTTTGCAACTAACCTGCAATGAATAACACAAATCTGCAGGGGTGCATTCATTATTTTTTAGCTTCTCCACAGCAGTAGCCTCAATATAGCTTAAAAGTCCACTGAAGGAAACATCCATTCCCTTGACAGCATATGGTATGTCTATAAACTGCCCTCCTTTCTTCGCAAGCTGGAAAAGACAATAAAGCACAATGACTCAATGAGACATGACAACGACGAATTTCTTTAATATGAAAGCCACAGCAGGAGCCTGACATGGGATTTGACATTATAGCACAAATATAGGGTCTAAAGTACAGTTATGACAAAATGTATTGCCTTTTAAGAAAATCAATAAATATAAAACTATACATTCAAAAAAAAAAATGGAAAGTTTCATGGTTTGATGGTGCAGGGAAGTAAGATGAACCATAGTTTGCAATTACTAAACACAACTCAGTTGCATCAATTTCACTGCCAAAGTTTTCAAGAAACCGTCTAAAAAGCTTGCTATAAGTCACACATAATAACAGTCCATTGTAGTTCTCCAGATCCCAGTAAACGACATATTCATTGTACAAACACTTCATTCGCAACGGTTCTAAAAAATACTCTTCGCACATAATTCAAACTCCTCGAATACTTAAATTGCTATTGAAGATTTCTTTAATAGCAAGGGCACAGCAGGAGCCTGACATGGGATTTGACGTTATAGCCTAAATACAAAGTCTTAAGTATGGTTACGACAAAATTTAATACTGCCTTTTATGAAAACCAATATAAACTGTACATTCAAAAACTTCTTAAAAAGTTGTATCAATTACATTCTCGTTTTCAAGAAACTTGGAACCCTTTCTATAACTACTCCCTCCGTCCCACATATATTGGCGGAGAGAGACAATTCTCTTAGATTAAGGATTCATAATTTTATATGTTTTTTATTGTTTTACCCTTCGTCTTATCTCCAACACAATTACCTATGTACAATACATATGGGTATATATGGAAAAATTCATCTTGGAAAGCAAAGTCCGCCTATTTAGTGGGACAAATAAAAACCAAAATTCCGCCTATATATGTGGGATGGAGGGAGTATAACTCAAACAAAAAAGCTACTCTTAATTAGGGATAAATTCATTGTAGAATCACTTCACTAGCGTATAATTCAAACTCCACAAACACTTGAAAATTGCTAAACAAAAACAAATACCTGTTCAATATTGTAACCAGGACTAGGATCATTAGACAATGTCAAGACCCTAGCAAACCGATCCAAACAATTCCCAACAGCGATATCAATCGTCTCACCGAAAATCCGATATTTCCCTTCACTATACGCAATAACTTGAGTATTACCACCACTAACATACAAAACAACAGGGTCAACAGCACCAGTAACAATTCTACCCATTTCAATATGAGCAACACAATGGTTAACAGCAACAATAGGTTTCTTCCATAACAAAGAAAGAATACGAACAACAATAGCTGAAACTTGAAGCGGAGCACCCATACCAGGACCTTTAGTATAACATAGACAATCAATTGAATCAATTGAAGTTATATTTGCAGATTTTAATGCTTCTTTTATGAGTGGAATTATGTGTTGAAGATGATGTTGAGCTGTTTCTCTTGGTAGAAAACCTTGACCTGGTGGTGTTATGTATGTGTGACGAGGGTTTGATAAAATTGTTCCATCTAGTGTTACGATTCCAACTCCGATTTTGTTCGCAGAGCCTTCGAACCCTAAAGCAATCATTCTGAAAAATTGAAGAAGATGAAGTTGGAGAAGAAAATTAGGGTTTTTGTTTGGATATCAAGGAGCTTCAAGCTTTCAAAGGGTTTTAGAATAGGGTAGCCTTTCCTTGTTGAGTTTTTGGGCTTAATACGAGTCGAAGAAAAACATGTCGGATACAGATAACCGACAGTTGGTGGATACAATACTAACTGTCGGTTCCAAATAGCCGACAGTTTAATCCGAAAACGAGAAGTATCCAAATTTTCACTAATCGGATATGGTCCGGTTTTGTCTATTTGGGTTCTGAAATGTGAGACGAACAAATAAAAATACAGGGTTCGTTGTCATTTTTAAAGAACGTCGCGGCGAAAATCTGAGACACTTTGAGAAACGAATACTGAGCAGGTATAGTTTTCTGAATCTATGATTATCGTGAGTTCACTATCTTAGCTTGTTAGGTTATGAACAGATTGTTTGCTATGATTTTTAGGGTTTTAATTCAGATTTATTTCTTCTGTTTATACTAAGAAATTTAGGGTTGGGTTATGTTGTAGTTCATTGGAAAGTATGATTTAGGCATAAGTAAAATATGAATTCAGTATAAATGACATGAGTGTATCTAAACCTGTTAAAATCTTAGGAAAATCAATAAGCTGCAATAGTGTAATCCTTTAAGAAAAATTGGAGTAAATGTTTTTGTTGGGGCTGGGCAAGGTGTTGATGGAGTATGTATTACAAAGATCGGTGTAACGATGCTGTTTATGATTGTTCTTCTACAATTTTGAAAGGACTGAAAAGAATGATAGGAAGAGCTAATTTAGTTTGTTATGTATGAGGGCAATCAAACAGGGAGTGGTTTCGGAATTTGGACTCTAGAATGCTAGAGTTATGAAGAATTTCAGAAACCATGAAGAAAGACATAGAAATATTAAGGAATTATCGCGAGTCAATGATTATAAGACAAATTGCGTTGTTTTTATATGAGGAACTAATTGGTTAAATCGTGCATATAAAGTGTTTATTTTCTTCTTTATGTATGCTGATAGTTTATCTTATTTGATGTTTAATGTTTGTTTAGACATGAAGGTCAGATCATCAGTAAAGAAGATGTGTGAGTTTTGTAGAACGGTGAAGCGTAGGGGTAAAGTCTTTGTCTTATGCACAGCCAATCCCAAGCACAAGCAACGTCAAGGCTTGTCAACTTTTGCATATGATGGTGCATTGCCTCCAATGTATGTGTTTCTTTGTACTCATGTGTTGTTTGAGTCTTTCTTTCAGCTATAACTTAGTCTCACTTTCTCGGTAGTCTCATGATTAATAATATCGCAGTAGTTAAATATGCATCCATAAACTTGAGTTCAGAATCTTCGAATACCTGAATGAGTGAATGTATATTACTGTAACATAGCCAATCACTGTGAATGATAATTTTATATTCATTGTAAACATCTCAGTTGAATTGTCGTTTTAAATCTTTAGTTAGCTAATTCAGTGGAATGATTTCAAATGGCAATTTAATCTTACATGTGAGAATGAATATAAATCTATCAGCACCTGAATGTATATAACTATAGCATAGTCAATCATTATAGAAGGTCAACCATTCAAAGTTCACTTCTTATTTTATAGAGTAAAACCGTCCCCTATGTCACTATGTGGCGCCAGGCTAGATTCCCCACAAATTGGCGAATAGGCTTGCCTAAGGCCAACTTTTACTTTGACTCGGGTCGCATTTTAAGCGCCCCGAAGTTCCTGAGGGTGCCCAACTTGAGCACCTTGGAGCGTATAAAGCGCTCTCGCCTTTCCCCTAAAGAAGTTATAGTGATGCTAGGGTGCTTGGGAAAAATAGGCGACTGCCTCACTTGCCTTTGATAACATAGGTCTTCCCTATGCCTAGCAATGGTGTCCGAAAAAATTATTAATAAAACCAAGCTGGTAGCGGTAATAAGCCTTGTTATCAAGCCTCATGTGCATATGTTACATGGCTGATCTTTTGATAAATGAGTTTGTATTTTTTTTTTAAGTTAGTGATGCAGATAGGCTACTTATATATTGCACTATAAAGTGTTTGATTGAAGTATAGGCACTACTTATCGGGTGTTATAAAATTTCAGATCCTCAGAGGTGACCACTACCAAGCAAGGAACATCATTGATCTATAATTGGCGAGATGGTCTTGCATCTCTTTTTCGCAAAAACCAAGAACCAACCATTCGTGGTGGTAGGGGTGGCCTGGCATCTATTCTATACAAGCAGACCAAGTAGAAGTAAAGAGAAACCGTAAAAACTGAAGTTACATGTCTTAAAATTTGAGCTACAGACAAAATGCATATCTCTATAAATATTAGTGTTTGCTGTTACAGTTTTATGGTGAGTGGCAGTTTTATGTTGAGGACATAGTCTTGATTCCTGTTGATAGGAGAAAGTCACGTGTTAGTTAAGGAGCTTATTTATTCTGAATGCGTAGAACTTTATCATTCGAAAACTCTACTGGTCTGAATTATACTTCCAACAGTTCAAATCCTCAATGCTTTGAATCTGAAGGAACAATGATGACGAGTTGATGGGTGTTTTTTAAATATATGGTTTATTATATGGTTTGCTTATCTTCAAAAACAAAAACAGTATCTTGAATGTCAAGTTGTTATTCGACACTGCTGACAGAATTCTGGATTCCATGTCATTGTGTTGCCAAGCTTAGGCCAAAAAGTTGGAAATTTCTGTAAAATCCCCTTACACTAATAAAAGAAAAAAAGAAAATCTTTTTTTTTGATGCAAAAAGTAATATATTAATCAAACAACAAAGTACATAAGATTTATAATATCTTTTTTCTCAAAAATATTGGTCTTCACACTAGATTGCGAAGTCCTTATCTGAATTTTGGTAGAGAGATTTGAATGTTCTTTGCTCGAGCTTCCTTAGCTATGTTGTCCGCCGAGTTATATCTTCGTTAATATACCGCACTCCGAGCTTGAGGGAGTTTTTGCAGGATGGTTTGAGTCTCTTTATTGTGTTTTTCGCATTCCATTCGGAATCGACTAACCATATTGATGGTTTCGGCTAGCATTTTACAACTGTAACTTGAGTAACGCTAGATAAAATGTTATTATCGAGCCGGGAGGAAGCTTTTAATAAAGCTTTTGATTCGCATGGAACGCCGAAAAAGCCCTGTCTCGATCCTCGCCGCAATGTGCATAAAAGTTTCGTCAGTCTCACGAGTATAGGATGAAAGCATATCCCATTGTGGCATTTTCCTTCTTAAAAGCCGCATCTATAAATGAATCCAATCCGATGTTAAGCTTGACCATTTTACTTTGTATGTCGTGCCTTGCTGGACCCTTTTGCTTTTCTTCAAATTTTCTTGAGGATATTGTTGTATGAATTTTCTTATTTGCTCTATGAGGTAATTTGGGTTTGGTTTGGTTTTTTCAAAGACTACGAGCACCCGTACTTCCATATGAACCAGGCGATTGTTGCAATATTTTCTCGTGAGGTTCCCAAAATCTGGTCTCGTAATCCACTCTTTAATCCAGTTTCGATTGAATCAGAATTATTCTTGAGTTTACCACTTCTAAAGATAGGCCAAACCAAATGACTCTAGCGAAGTGACAAGTTCTTATTAGGTGTTGCTCTGTTTTCTTGTGTTTGGGCGTTACACATTGGGCAATCCGTATTGAATTCTTTGTTGTGTTCTCCTAATCTTGCATTAGTTGGGAGAGCTTTTGGGCTAATTTCCAAACGAATAATTTGATCCTCGGGATCACCTTGATTTTCCAAATCTTCGCCAAGGAACTTCACTCGGGTTGCTATTTTCTTGGTCTTGGTTAATCGGAAATTGTAGATATTTTTCACGAGAAAGTCCCCGAAGAGTGGTGTTGCCATCGAATCTTATCTTGTTCTTGACTATTTGGAGAAATGGCTAGAATTTTTTCTTTTATATCAGGCGTGAAAAGATTATCTAATTTGTCCTGATCCCAATTTTCATCTGTTGTGATCAACTCATTTACCCTTTGTGGAATAGGTTCCGTAGATTCCATCGGTTGTTGAAGACTATTTTCAGTCGGAACCCATTTATCCTCCCATATCTTGACCGACTCTCCATTTTTGACTTGCCAAACAAAATTTCCTTTAATGAGGCTTAACCCTTTTTGTATGCTTGTCCAAATCCAAGATAAATTTGATGTTCTAGAAACCTCTAAAGGGTGGTTATTAGGAAAATATTTGGCTTTTAATAATCTGACCCAGAGTTGATCGTGTTCTGAGATAAGTCTACTAGCCAGCTTCGTTAAGAGGGCAATGTTGAATTGGCGTGGGTTTTTAATTCCAAGACCTCCTTGTGATATTGGTTTGCAAATGTTTGCCCAAGCTTTAAAATAACCTCCTCTTTTTTTGTTCTTGTCTTTATTCCACCAAAAATCTCTTTGGATTTTATCCATTTTGTCTAGAGTTTCCTTAGGAAGATCAAGGATATGCATCTGGTAAGTAGGGTAACCTTGAAGAACAGATTTTATCAGCACCGTTCTTCCAGCTTGAGACAGTAATTTTGATTTCCAACCTTGCAGAGTAGCGTAGTATTTTTGTAGAAGTGGTTCAAAATTTTCCTTTCTTTTTTTATCAAAAAATAGAGGTGTTCCTAAGTATTTATCATTTTTTGTCATCAATGGGACTTTGAGGATTTTAGCTATAATTTTCCCATGTTTTGGATGAATTCTATTGCTGAAATAAATTCCGGATTTTTGAAGGTTCACCATTTGACCCGTAATATCCCCAAATCTGGATAATATGTCAAGAAGGTTTTTTGCTTCTCCTAATTCGGCTTTAGTGAATAAGAAGCAATCGTCTGCAAAGAATAGGTGAGAAATGTTGGGGGCATTTTTGTTTATCTTTAGACCAGATATTTTCCTCTCCGAAACCGCCTTATCTAGAAGTCTAGAAAGAATCTCCATGCAAATTAAGAATAGGTAAGGGGAAAGAGGGTCGCCCTGTCTTAGACCTCTAAAAATTTTGAATGTAGGACCCGGAGAACCGTTTAGTAGGATGGAGAAAGATGTTGTAGTAACACATTGCATTATGAGATTAATCCAGGTATTGCTAAACCCTAGCGCTGAAAGGGCAGATTTAAGAAAATTCCATTCCACTCTATCGAATGCTTTGGAGAGATCTAATTTTAGTGCCAAATGGCCTTTTTTCGCTTTGGAAGTTTTCATTGTATGGATAAGCTCGTGTGCTATGATAATATTGTCTGTGATTTGTCTACCGGGTAGAAACGCTGATTGGTTCGGGGAAATTATCTTATTCAGAATTGGTTTAAGACGGTTAGAAAGAATTTTGGAAATGATTTTGTATATAGTATTACTCAAGGCTAATGGGTCTAAAATCCGCTGGGGTTTGTGGGGTGGATATTTTTGGAATAAGAGTAATGTAGGAGTAGTTTAAATTAGGGTCGATTAACCCGGATTTAAAGAATTCTTGAACAGAATGAATTAAATCTGGACCCAAAATATCCCAATTGGCTCTAAAGAAGCCCGGCTGGAAGCCGTCCGGGCCTGGGGCTCCCCATTGATTCATATTATTAAGAGTGTTCCAAATTTCTTGTTTTGAAGGAATGATGGTTAGAGAATGATTTTCCTCTTCGGATATACAAGGATCTATTAAATTAGATAGGTCTTCTAAATAATTTGAGGTCTGAGAGTTGCCTATCTGAGTGAAGTGGTTTATCAGAAGCGAATTGATTTGATCTCTTTCAGAAATCCAAAGGCCTGAAGGTTCTCTAAGAGTATGGATGGCATTTATTCTTTTCCTATTAGAAGTTGTAGCGTGGAAATATTCTGTGTTTTGGTCGTATTCCCTGAAGAATTTATCCCTAGAAATTTGGTGGTAGTAATCATTTTTTATCTTGTACCACTCTCCTAAATCTTCTTGAAGTTTTCTAATTTTTTCTATATTTGTAGGAAAAAGGCCGGATTTGTGTAGAGAGTCGATTCTACTGTTTAGGGATTTTATATTTTTGTGAATATTCCCGAAAACATCTGAATTCCATCGGGAAAGGTCTGTGGAAAGAAGTTGAAGTTTGGAATGGAGGTTAAAATTTTGATCATTATTGGAAAGGAGTGACCAGGAATTAGTAATTATGGAGGGAAAAGATGGGTGAGAAAGCCAGGATCTAAGGCATCTAAAAGGTTTTTTTAAGATTAAATTTTCTGGGTGAGAATCTAGCAGGAGCGGATTATGATCTGAGCCTACTCTAGGAAGATGACTTACCTTAGTATTGGGGAAGTTCTGTGTCCATTGAAAGGATGTCAGGGCTCTGTCAATTCTTTCGCATATATTGGCCTCTCCTTGTCTATTATTTGACCAGGTGAATGGAGCTCCCTCGTAACCTGCATCTTGTAGGCCTAAGGAGTCAATTGTATGAATTATGAAAGATTTGCTGCTGGAACTAGGTTTATTCCCTCCTTGTTTCTCGTTCGGATCAAGTATCACATTTAAGTCTCCAATTAGTAACCAAGGTTTATTGAAATCTTCATTTGTATTGGCAATATATGACCATTGCTCGATTTTGTCTTTCGCTTCCACTGCACCATAAACACACGTTAAGATGATTTCTTTTTCTCCAATTTTTGTATCAAAGTGGCAGACATTTAGGTTCGCTGATATCAGATTTATTTCTATATTATTGTGCCAAGCAATCGCTAACCCCTTCGCAATTCCCACAGACGATACTATAACCCAATCAAAAAACCTACATTTTTTTAAAAAAGGTTCCATTCTAGATTGCTGAGCTTTGGTTTCTGATAGAAAAACTATATCGGGTTTATAATAAGAGTTAAGGTGAGTAAAATGGTCTTGAGTTATTGGAGTTCCAATACCTTGAACATTCCAAGAAAGAATCCTCATTATCAGGATCCAATAAATGGAAAATAAAAATGAAAAAAAACTGAGACACAGGGAAAAGGGATCGAGAAAAAAAACAGAGATAGACTAAGATTAGGCCTTTCTCAAAAAGAAGTTTGTAAATTACCCGCCAGGAAACCAAAGCAAAGAAAAGGAATTGATAGTAGTAGGAAATAAAAAAAAATATCTGATAGAGCTGAAAGAAACCGTTAGCTCAAAAAGGATCAACTACTGAAACTAGAATGATATCTAACTGAAATTTTGGCAGGACTTAAAATTTAAAAAACCAAGGAAACAGACAGGAAGGAAGCAGACCTAAATTTAATCCCAACAAAACTTGGTGAAAGTGAAAAACACCGAAGGGTCAATTCGATTGAGTAAGGGTAAAGACAATTATACACAATCGGATTTTAAAAATCTCGAGAGGGCTTCAAAGATTTACAAACTTCTAGAGAATATACAAAGACTTAAGTGAATTATATTACAATCGAGAGCAAAGAAGAAATATTTACAGAATCTAGGAAAACTAATTTACAGAGATACTACTAATATACTAGGAAACACTATAGTACAAGGAACTGAACTAACAATAATAAACCTAAAGATTAGGAAATACTAAAGCAAAAAACAATGCAGGGAAAGGAGAGGATACAAACAGAAAGCCTATAGGCCCTAATGGATTCCTGATGCTGTTATGCTAGATATGGATATTCATTTTGTAGTTGGATTATGGGAGTTGTCATTATCCTGAGCTGCATCCGAGCCGGATTGGCCTTTTGAACCAACTATGTGGTGTTCCATGAAATTGACAGAGGTTCAATAATTATGACATCGCCGCTTTAGTTGCTTCATTGTTTCTTGACACTTCATTAATCCTCATTCTTTTATAAGTCGGGCATATTACTTTCCTCATTGAAATACTTCTCCATTGAGTTCCAGTTGTTCCAGTAATCTTGATCAGCTTGAGAAAGTTGATGTTTAGATGAGGATGGCATACTTTGTATATCTGGCTGCTCCTGGTTAGGTGAAGAGGAAGGCTCCAGAAAGTCCAACATGTTATGTAAAAGAAAATCCAACGCACCCAATTAAATCCAAACACACTCTTATTCAAACAAAGGATCAAAGCTAACGACCCTAATCTCGCCATCGAGGTCCTCAAAAACACGAGCATTAAACAATTGAGGTTTTCCATTCTGAATCGCAAAAACCTTCAAAAAGTAATTAGTCCCTGTAACATTTTGTCTCTGAGCTTCCACAACTTGTTTGAATACCAGAGTTCCTTCTTCTCCTTTCTTGAATTTCAAATTATATTGATCTGCATATTTCCCAAATTCTTGAACTCGTCTCAAGGAATTTTAAATGTTTGATTTTGTAGGTTTTTATCAAGAACTCGTCTCTTGAATATCTTGTTCCTGATGGTTGGTTTTCATTAAGAACTCATCTCTTGAATTTATATCTTGTTCCTGATGGTTGGTTTTCATCAATAACTCGTCTCTTGAATTTATATCTTGTTCACGATGGTTGGTTTTCATCAAAAGCATTGTGAGAAGAAGATGAATGAGAAAGTGGTGATGCCATGGATTGTGATAGGATCCAAAGACCAAACTATAGAACCCTAATGAATTCAATTTTGGGGATTAGCCGAGATTAAGAAAACTTGATACAGTGGATAGATTCAATTCAATGCTTAAACATAGTTCTGGACAAGAGTATTTATAAGGCTACTGAATTCTAAAACAAGCAACAATCCTAAATAAAGAAATCATCCCTCCTCTTTTAGATGAAGGATCCCCTCACACTTTTATTATCACACTATCTCACACGTTGGGTGTCATTTTGCGAGTAAAAATCAAACCGTAACGGATTTGAAGCTAATATTTTGGGATATGTTCCTCTTACCAAATTCTATATGCATACCAAAAATGAACGTATTCCGAGACATATAACCGCAATGTCTCGGATATGTTCTCTTAATAAACTAACAGAGAACTTAGTTAAGGAAATAGAGGAAGCTACTGTGGTGTTGGTATCCCAACAGATTGGAATGGTGATACAGTAGTTAGTTAGTGGTCCTTACCTTAAGTACTAGGGATTACTAGATTACCGCAATGTCGTGTGGGGTGGTGGTTTAATAACATTTGTAAGTGTAACAATTGTTACATATTTTGTAACAAATTTGTAACAATTTTATTTAACAATTTTTTAATAACAACGGCAGTTTTAAATCGTGTGTCTGAATTTGCTGGTAATCATCGGTCATGATCAAAATTAAAAGTATAGGTGACGGTTTTTTTGCCATTTTCACGTCGTGATTACCGTCAATCGGCTCGACTTTCGATTGTTTTGATTGCGCCTAACCACAGTCGGGGTTGACGACTCTCCGATTGCCGGTCCAATTTCGTGGAGAAAAGACCAATCGGCGTTCAATTTTTGCGATTAAAAATTGAAAGAAAACGTTGCGTGCAATTACATTTTAGCCCCGTAGTGAACACATAAAAGGACTCCCTTCGGTCGTCCAATAAGGTCCAGGGAGCGGCCACTTGATGGTTCCCGTTGTATATCAATTTCAAAAAAGTTGGAACTCGTATGTTATTCTCAAAAACTAATTTTATAAAACATCTCTTATTGTAGGCATTGGACGTCGCATACTATTGTTGTAAAGTTGGTTGTTGGGGTCCATGGTTTTAGGGTTTTAGTTTTTGTCAGAGTTGTATATCGCCAAAATCTTCCTCTAATGTATGACATCAATCTAAATACTCTATCTGGGAATGATAAATCTTTTGGAACCCACTATAGGTCCGGGACTAAATGTTATGCGCTAGATTTTTGTGGCATGTATTGGGAAAGGATCTGGAGAAGAAAATATGGGTTAAAATGTATTTTTAAGTTTGAGTAACTTTTGTTAGAGCATTGCTCGGACGAACTCACAAGTGTTGCTATTTCAAGCTTGTTGTCAAATTTAGTTGTCAAAATTATATATTGATTTCTAGTTTACAATTAGTTAAGTCTCGGACTAGGATAGAAACGTAGTTGAGAAATATTGGATCACAGCCGTCATCATTGCGTTTTGCCGTTGAAGGCGAAGATCAACCAAAGCTTTTGGAGAACTTCATCAACAAAAGGTAAGTGAAGAGTGAACAACCTATATCTCAAGTTATATTCAATCTATATCATTTTGAGACGATGTCGCATAACTAATTAGACTAGTTTGCATAGACAAGAACTTCGAGTCGAAAACTAATTATCTAGTTAATATCCTTCTCGAAATATAATGACTAAGCTTAATGAACATTTGTTCATACTTGATGAATTTCGGTTAAGGACGATTTATTGTTCGGAACCAAAATCATGATTCAAGTTTATCATTCAGAAATAATCTAGAACAGTGATATGTGTCATTGATGTTATTCAGGAATGTTTCGAATCGATTTAGAGAAATATAGAACTACTATTGATTCGGATACAAGATAGTAGTATCAGTTTTACTGGAAAAATTGTTATCAAGTCTCATGTGCATATTTTACATGGTTTTTCTTTTGATAAATGAGTTTGCATTTTCTTTTTTAAGTTAGTGATGGAGACAGCCTACTTATATACTGCATTATAAAGTATAGACACTACTAATCGGGTGTTATAAAATTTCAGATCCTCAGAGGTGATCACTAACAAGCAAGGAACATCATTGATTTATAATTGGTGAGACGGTCTTGCATCTCTTTTTCGCAAAACCAAGAACCAACCATTCGTGGTGGTAGGGGTGGCCTGGCATCTCTTCTATACAAGCATAGAGAAAACGGAAAAACTGAAGTGACATGTCTTAAAATTTGAGCTACAGACAAAATGCATATATCTATAAATATTAGTCTTTGTTGTTACAGTTTTATGGTGAGTGACAGTTTTATTGCTGAGGACATAGTCTTGATTCTTGTTCTTTCTGTTGACATTTTTGTTTAAAATGATATTTAGTAGAAATGTCCTACAATCTAATTTATTCTGAATTGTGGGTATGTAGGAGAAAATCCTTTGTTAGTTAAGGCGCTTATTGATTGTGATACTATATCCAACAATTAAGGAGCTTATTTATCAACAACCTAAACACCCAATCACATCTCTCACACCACGTCGAGAGTTGCAAAAACCTCCCCTCCCATTGGCCGGTCAACAAAACCCTCGCTCCTGATTGGCCGAAATCAAAGTTAGCCCCCTTACATTTCGTGGCCGTCAATTTTCAATAAAATATGAAATCTAGACCTTTGGATTAGCCGCAAAATCTACAAATATCTTTTGGGGAGGGCCCGGACGATTTTTTTTTTGGGAAAAAATCCGAGAATTTCCATGTAAAAAGAAAATCAATATAGGTAAGTTTTTACGAGATTCTTTCATGAGCAATTAATGGAAAAGAAATCTTAGAAGATTTTCAGAATTTGGATATCGGAAGAAAAATCAACAGTTTTTTATGGAATTTTTTTATCGGCAATTAATGGAGCAGGGTCTAAACCTTTGGATTGGCTGCAATCAATATTAAAAAAAACGATAAAAAAAAACCGATAATCTTTGGAGATTTTTATTTCCCTTGATAGAATGATATTTTAGTTGAGAAACCTAAGAATTTTCGATAATATTATTTGGTTGGAAATATATTTTTGGCATGCATCTTTAGTGATGATCTTATTCCAAATTTAAATAAGGTATTTATAGACAAAAAGAAAAGTTTTAGGAAGTTTTCTTAATGATCAAGTTCCCAGCGAATTATGGAAGTCCTAGATTTATACAAGACACGCCGAGAAAAGTGAAATCATGGTATTAATTCTTATTGATTCACCTTTTTTAATTTTTTAATCGTGTGGTATTGTTCTGAAGTTGTAGTTTAAACAATCATGGATATTTGTATTTTGAAATTTTCATGAATCTTCCAACAATTTGTGAAAGATTAATCTTTTTTGGTGTGTATGTAGGTGTTATATTACCATCAGCGGATGTGTCTCTTGCATTACTCGGAAACTTGCAACATAAGGTGAGCTATAATTTTCCTATAAAAGTGAGATTTTATTGTTTAGTTTTGTTTTTGGAACTATTGAATATTATTTTGAGTGAATTTTTGTACTTATATTGATTGAGATTATGTATGCGGTTCTAAAACGAAGTTAGTTGTATGGTTTACCATCAACTATTTCTAAGGATGGCATGGTTTATAAGTTGGAGAGACTTTGTTCGTATAAAAGTGAGATTTTACTATTTAGTTTTGTTTTCGAATTATTTTTCTATTGATTCTTGACTTGATTGAATTTTTGTACTTATACTTGATAGAGATTATGTTGTATGTAGTTCTAACACGAAGTTTGTTATATCTAAAAGAATCATATCACATGCCCATGCGGCGAGAAATGTTAGGGTCTTTGCTCAATATAGGGGGACTTAAGACACTTCAAAACGTGCACTGAATAAAGTTGCAGACTTGTATTTATTATATCGAGTGCAAAGAGACAGAGACGATGCATGTAATATTTGTCATTTCAAGCTTCCTATAGTTTTTATTATACCGAGTGTTTCTTATTGGACTAATTGGTTTGCGTTTTTTGTGTTTGTAATGTTATAATGTGTATTACAGGTTCCAAGTTGTTGTGTTCATCTGCAAATTTTTGCAACTGATCAATACGTGTGGGTGCTCATATATAGGTTTGAGGATCTGTTCCTTTATAATTACCGTGTTCAGGTTCCAAAATCACGTAGCATTACAGTCTCTTAAGAAGTATTTTTCGAACGTTAAAACTTTCGAATGTGCTTTTTTTTCCAGCTTCTACGATTTCTAATCCTATGACTTTGTGTTCAGCCTTAGTAGTATGGACAGCTTATTTGTTCGAATACTAATGATCATCTTTGAAATTTTATCAAAATAAGTCAAAACTGTAAACTTTGAAATTTTATCAGTAGTATATGTGCTGAAGATGCTATGGCCATATTGATTCATGAGCTGGTACGAACAAAAACTAATATAATAATATTAAAATTCCAACCAATAGTTTTTTTTGTTCAATTTGTGATCTTATAATGCAAACATAACAGATGGTTTGTGTAATTGTACCTAAAGGTTAATGCTTCTCAGAAATATTGACCAAGCAGAAGGTTTGTGTAATGGTACTAAGATGGTTGGAAAGAATGAAATTCAGACGGTTGTAGTGATGGGAAAGGCCTCCGGAAGAACAATTTTGATACCGAGAATAGTGATGACTTTATCAGAGACAGATCATCCATTCATGCTCATATTGACCAAGCAAGAGGCATGTTCTGATCATAATTTTAGTTCTTATTTAGGGAGTTTTTTTTATCAGCTATCATTTTTCATTTTGAGTGAATAAACTGATGGTGCATATTCTCCACTTTGAAACTTTGAAACTTACTAAGACCTATGAGGTTCATTGTACAATGATGATTTCAATACATAATTATAAACAGAAATGAAAGGTTCTGTTGAACTTGGTAAGAGGCGAGGAAGCTTCCTTCTTTGATGAAGAAGAGGCAAAAGCTACATGCTATGTTTTGAAACAAGACTCCAAGTAAGTTTCTCAAAAAACTGATTGTTATTTTAACCAAATTATGATTTTAAGGTAAGAGTTTTGATGGCTTGATTCGACTGCTTCTCTCCTCTTCTCGATGGTGATTCATCATATGAGAAGGTACTAAGAGCACCCCTTGGTGAGAAAGAATGTTGGCTTGAGTCACTATAATGTACTCCACTACTTGCTGAATTCTTTTTAGTTATCAACACCCTAATAGAGTTTGGATGTGCATATGATGCTGAAAGTGCAAGCGACAATAAGTTAGAAGGTTAGAGACTGTCTGATCTTAATTTAATTTGATTTTAAAAATATGTGCGTGTATGATGAAAAAGACGTTTGGATTGGTAATGATGTATACACAGTGTAGAGTTGTTGCCATGGAGTGTTCAGGAGATCCTCAACTCTCAATATTATTTTCCTACCATTTCGGAGGTAACTCTGAATTTATTGAATTAGATGTTTTTGTCAATTAGTGCCTTTGTGGTGAATTGCGTTTGTGGGGTTGGTTTTGCTTAAATTGAGTCTTTTTTTTTGCTGCAGTTTTGATCGATGTATATAGGGGGATGTTAATATATATATATGAATGTATCAGGTTTATATCTATGTTTTTGTGGGATTCTTTTTTCGGCAGATGAAGTATCATTTATGACGGACCTTTGCGAAGATGGATTCTGCTTGCGGAGGTTTTTCCATTACACTTTTAGGTATTGGATGCTAAAGGAACTAAATTATAGTTGTATTTCATATAAAAGGATGCATTAGAAAAGGATGCTCGGTACGGAAACACTGCCAATGCGATTTTTTTTCGAACTTTTAGTGCGATCTTATCATGTACTATAGGGAAGCATTGGAAAGGGATTGGAAAATGCAATGCTATGAGTATTCCTAAGTCTTGGTTTTAACCAGAAAATGACTTCTTTTTTTTTTATTGCAGGGGAGTAATACAAGTAGTTTGAAAAAGATGTCTAATGTGGACAGATTGGTAATTCCATGGCACCCACCTAAAAACCTCAGTACAAATAAGCTGAGTGTATGAGGGTGCATGGGCCATGGCAATGGATCATAATGTTTCGGAATGTTTTAGAATTAGCATAGCTAGAAGCATGACTATTATGTTTCTGACTCATTTTAATGGGTGAGGTACCGAAGTTGTCCTTTTAATTGTTGGTTATGTAGAAGAGCCATGATATGTCGTTGATATATTTGTTTATTTGCAACTTTGTAATGAATTCTAACTAAGCCAGATCTTCTTTCTCATTATGTTTAACCCTTTACAAGGCTGCCATCACGGTACTTCGTATATCCGTGTTATAAGATGATGATTTTCCATTTTTTCATTGGATATACACTTAAAAATCATATTGAGGTGCTTATGTATGTTTAGTTTCAAATTATCACAGAGGATATAGACTGGAATCACCACATAATACTGAAGTGAAAGATTACTGCCTTGATACATAATATTCAAGTCCTTTATTAACGTGGAGATCTCTGTCCATGGCGACATGCTTCCTAGATCATCTATGTGGCTATGGCTACTTTCTTAAGTAGAGTCAGTTAACAAAGATATTCAACACTATTGTCATTTGCTAGACAGATCAATATGTATATTTTTATGGCATAAGTAATATGTTCAGGGTAAGGCTCTATCAGTTACAATCATGTTCTCGCACTTCAGAAATCAACCTCAGAATTTAGTTGTGTAATTATTGTTTTCTCGGGTCTCATTCGTAAGCAGATAGGTGATTACTGAAATCTTGAAAAAATTGTCACTTTTTTTTTCTTTTACATCATACTAAGAATAATAAGAATTTGTGTTTTTTACTTTAATTTAATCATTTTTTTCAAAAGTTCAGCTGTGACATTGACATCTTCAAGAGTTCAGCTGTGACATTGACATTTTTGAGTATATAGTCAAGTTGTATTCTTATATTTTTGCTCTTTTGTTGCAGGTAAATGATCTCATAAGATGGGTGAAGAGGAAGGCACGGCAGTTGACTGAAGAGAATTCAGGTCTACTCAAGCCTTATTAGGTGGCCATATAAAACGTGGATAGATTTTAAAGTAAATATGATCCTCCAATTGATCATTGTAGTCCCGTATTGTGATTTACAGATCTAGCTATAGCTTTGTATTTACTGGTTTCTCTTTTTTTGGTTGGTTTCCCACAGCTATTCATGAAGACAATTATGCACCAATAAAGGAACCAGGAGGATCGGTACTCCTTTCACTGAATCTCCTACAAATACCTTTAAGTAGTAGAACTTTTGGCTTATATGGATTGAAAGGTTTCAACAAATTTTGCTTCTCATCCGGGATCATGTAATTTTGGTTACTCTTTTGTGTCTTTGGACAGTTAAAATGTAATCCGTGTACTTCTTTTGCTTGGATTTTTCTCCCCCATTTATGTTACTAGCTTCTAGCTTTGTGGATTGCATTTACCAGTGTAGTCACATATATTTGGTGGTGTAACTGGTGTTGGTGTCGTGGTACACCGCAAACATACCTGATAAACAGAAAGATACTATAAGAGTATAAAGAGCAACGATGACATAAAAGGATTGGCCGAGCTAGATGAAAATGGTACTTAAACGGACCAAGGAAAAGTTACTGAAAATCCTTATGAGATGATTGTCAAACAAGAATTGTACATTGCAATTGCTAATTGAATCCCCCCATGAACGGTTGTGGGACAATGACTCGCTTCAATGAACATCTATTAATGATAAAAAAAAATGATCTCATAGGATCCAAACTTTTTGGATATAGTAAGTAACCTTAAAAATACCTATTCTCAAAGATGTCATTTCTCAAAGATATTTTTATGTCTATTAAAAATACCATTTGGCCAATCAATACTAAAGCCTTCTTTCGTATAGTAATTTTTTCCACTGCGTATCACGATATTCAATTTATGAATCACCATCGCTCTCCAAAAAAAGAGGTCACAGTTGCCTTTTAGGTGCTATTATGAGATTTTATTTATTTTTGAGTTGGTCATTGGTTGGTTCATGTAGACCACGGAAACCAGTTTTCTTATATGAGATTTATCTATTTGTAACTTAAGCGTGAAAAGAATTTATAGTAAGATTTTATAGATAAGAATATATATATGCACTGGCTTTCGTTTGAATGCACTAATCAAGAAAAAAAATTAGACGATGTCCAATGTATCTGAACAAAGGGTGGGGTGTGAATCCCCACCGCACCAAATCAATTGCTAATACCCATGAAAACAATTCCAAACACCGGCAAAAGAAGACATGTTAAGAAAAAAGTATGACATTATAGAAAACGAGGATAACATGCCAACGTTGATCAAAACTGGAAGAACGTGATGATGAAATTGATGAGATTACATAGAGGGATCCTGACATGCCATTGTTAGTTGGGATAGATGAAGAAGGCAATGAAATGTTTACTTATTAATTGATATTATAGATAGCATCAATATTTATTTTTAGACACATCACTTTTGATACATATTATTAGACCAGTGCTTACTTCCAATAGTATATTATTTAATTTTATTTAAACCAAAAAACCAATCGTGGTAATTTTAAATTAAATGGATGTGAATCTTATAATTAACAGTGCTACCATCGCGTTGGGGACCAAGTGCCTCATCTTAGATAAACCCTATGAAGTTGTATCATGGAGCTACACTTAAGAAGTAATTCAAACACCATTAACAAACATGTAATGCCGAGAGATGATAAGAAAACCGGATTCAACGTAGTAATGCTGACTTCTAAATCTCAACAGAAATAAAGCAATCTTTACTTGTAACATTTCATGCACACTTCTTGCATTTCACATTTCTTTTTATTTCTTTGAAGACTGCATGTCATAAATTTGCATGTGATATATCGATCTTCCAAAACTTTAATATAACTTTAATGAGATAAAGTTGTTAGGTATGATATTCGTTAATAAACAAAAGGTTAGATAAAACGTTTAATCATGTTCAATTGCAAATAATTATAGGCGATAAAATTTAATTATTTTATATCCAAAATTTATGGAATCAATTTATTTTTAATTATTTTTAAATATTTGTCCATAAATACATGAATTTAGTTTTATAATACCAAATTTAAATCATCAAATCATTAGATACCCAAAGGGTATCAAATTTCCCTATTTTTCCAAAAAATCAAGCTAATTAAAGACTGTTCAAAAAAGTCCAATGCTTTGGACCACGGGTGCGGGGCGAAGCCCCGCCACATTAAATTAGCTGATCCCACCATTCCCGGTGCGTAGCACGGGTTACATGCTAGTTATGGATAATAACACTACTGCTTATGCTTATGAAAATGAACCAATAACCGGTCTGAATTATACTTCCAACAGTTCAAATCCTCAGTGTTTTGAATATGAAGGAACAATGATGATGAGTTAATGGGTGTTTTTTTAATACTACCTCCATTTCAGGAAAAATGATACTTTCACTTTTTCATTTTTGCCTAAAAATAGGCCAAATTGAAAAAGTGAAAGTATCACTTTTCCTAAAACGGAGGGAATATATATGGTTTGTTATATGGTATGCTTAAAAAACAAATACAATATCTTGAATGTCAAGTTGTTATTCGACACTGCTGACAGAACTCTAAATGCGCTTGGAAAATGGTTTGGTTCACAATTTATCATGGGCTTTAGGGCATTCGCTTATATAGACAGTTGGATATTCGCCTCACTTGTAAATGTTTACGAGAGTAACATGGGGAAATGTTTACAATGAGAGAAAGATGGTGAGGCTTTTTAAACTGCACCTGGCCGGGCGATTTGAAACTACCCATTGTTTAAGAGAGTTCTTAAAATCCACCTAGAGTACAAATGCTTCTTTTAATTCCCTGTTCACAATATAAGATTCAAGTTTGTCAAGAATTGGTAGAGTTTAAAATCCAGCTCTACTAGATGAGTGATCGCCAAACGAATGCACCATATGTGTATTTTCTTTTACTTTTTTTTTTTTTTTATGGTTTCACTATATTTACGTGGTTCCTCAAGGGACTTGAAACTATATTAATGGAAGAAGTGTGGGACTTTTAAACTACACCCACACTCGTGATCATTGCAAGAAGCCGTGGCATACTCGTGAGAAGTGTTGGAGATTACACCCACACTTGAAGCCTGTAAATCCTAAAAGAAATGTTGGTAGAGCATTGCAAACAACCGCATCAGAATCACTAGAGCATCAAGAGAATTCTGGAGCGTCTTCCTTCAAAAAATAACAAGTTGATCATCTTCTCAACGTCTCCTACAATTTTTTCAATTTCATGGTGGTCAGACATATGCTAATCTCTCTTGTTCTTTAGCTCATAAAGATAATACAAGTTATTATATCTCCTTTAATGTCATCTCAAGTTCCTCTATAAGTTCCAATTCTACCTGGATTCTCGATTCTGGAGCAACTGATCACATGAAAAATTGTTCTCAATTGTTTCAATCTTATCGACCATGTGTTGGTAATAAAAAAAATGAGTTGCAGTTGGTTCATTTTTGGCTCTAGCCGGTGTTGGATCTCATCCAACTTTCTCCTCGATTAACTCTTGATAATAGCCTTCATGTTCATATATTATCCTGTAATTTACTTTCTATCAAGTAAATTCACTCGTGAACTCAAACTGTTGTGTTCATTTTTATTCATCTCATTGTGATTATAGGATCTCGGTCTCTGGGAAGATGATTGGCAATGCTAAAGAGGTTGATGGAATTTATAGATATGTGGATGGTTCGAAACTTGTGTTCCCTGCTCATAGTTCTTGTTTTGAGTCTGTTTCAGTATCTTTGATCATGAAATAATGTTGTGGCACTTTCAACTAGGTCACCCTAGCTTTTTCATTATCTTAACCGATTGTTTCCAAGTTTGTTCATCAATAAAAATCCAGCTTTTTTCCAATGTGAATTTTGTACTTTGGCTAAACATCATCAATCTTTTTACCCAATCCCACCATATAAAGTTTATAAACCTACCACACATTTCACTCTAATTCAGGTGATGTTTGGGGACCTTCACGAACTCCAAATATGTTAGGAAAAAAGATGGTTTGTTACACTCATCGATGATCATACTAGACTAGGTTGGGTATTCTTGATGAATGAAAAATCTGAAGTAGCGATAATATTTCAGAACTTCTACAACATGATTCGAACCCAACTCAACACAAACATTAAAATCTTGATGAAAGAAAAATCAGAGTGACAATGAAAGAAAATTCTTCAATAGTGTTTTAGAGAAATATTTCTTAGAGAAAGACATTGTTCATCAAAGTTCATGCGTCAATACACCTAAACAAAATGGAGTTGCTGAACGAAAGAATAAACACCTCTTAGAATTGTCTCGAGCTATTGGGTTCACCAACAATGTTCCAAAATACCTGTAGGGGGATTCTATACTCACAACTATATATTTGATCAATCTTATGCCACCAAAAGTCCTCAATTTTGAAACATCATTAGTCATTTTTCATCATCACTTTCCAAATGATCGATTGTCCAATGTTTTACCTGTTAAGATTTTTGGTTGTACAATTTATGTATTTGATAAAGCCATCAACAAACTTGATCCTAGAGCCAAAAAATGTGTCTTCATAGGATATTCATCTACTCAAAAGGACTACAAGTGCTATGACCCTATCTCTAAAAAAACTTATGTATCCTCTGATGTCAAATTTTTTAAATCTCAGCCATATTTTAAACCTCATCTTTAGGGGGAAAATATAGGAAAAGATTCGACTTTAGGCGGAGCCAAAAATCTGAATTCACCAGTGGAATTAACTGAGCTGGAAGATTTTGTTTTCCAGTTAGGTTTCGAAGATAAGTATGATAATGTAGGTCAAAGTTCAAACCTAGATCTCAATTCTGTTGTAAACAGTCAGTCAAATCAAAAAGATCTTCCTAACAGTTCAGAAAATCTTGCAACAGATTCTCCACCTTATCCTGGAATTGTTCAGTCAAACACTTCACTAGTGCTTGAAAATAGGAGTTTAAGTTTATCCCCTTGTGTGCAAGATCCTATAAATTCTCTTATTGAACCAGAATCTTCAACAAAACACTTCAGGAAAATATATTCAAGAAGAAATCCTTACAAACAGAAAGAAGACACCATGAACGTCATACATTCCCATGAATCAAAACCAACGCAAGCTCCAACCACTGTAAGTAATTCTCCATCTCTATCGAATCAATTACCTCAAGACAATACTCCATCATCTGATTTGAATGTCCTTATTGCCAATAGAAAGGGTATTCGATCTTGTACAACTAGTCCCTTATGTCCTTTATCAAAGTTCATTTCTTTCGAACGTCTTTCATCTTCCTTTTCTTCCTTCACCTCTCATGTGTCATCTGTGGATATTTCAAAGAATGTGCAGGATGCTCTACTAGTTCCAGAATGGAAAGACGCAACACATGAAGAGATGAACGTTCTTGAGAATAATGGAACATGGAAAAAGGTGGATCTACCAAAGGGAAAATCACTTGTTGGGTGTAAGTGGGTGTTCAAAATAAAGTACAAGTATGATGTGAGTTTAGAAAGGTACAAGGAAAGGTTAGTTGCGAAGGGCTTAACCCAAACTTACGGCATCGACTACAATGAAACATTTGCTCTTGTTGTGGAACTGAATAATGTTCGGGTCCTCTTATCGATTGTTGTCAATCTTGATTGGCCCTTATACCAGCTTGACATCAAGAACGCCTTCTTGAATGGTGATATCGAAGAAGAAGTCCACATGAAACCACCACCATGGTTTGAGGAGAAATTTTGCTCGAGAGTATGCAAGATGAAGAAAGCTCTTTATGGCCTAAAATAATCTCCTATGGCTTGGTTCGAAAGGTTTACCCAGGAAATTAAGAAACAAGGGTATACTCAAGCTCAGGGAGATCACATAATGTTTACAAGACACTCGAATGAAGGGAAGGTAGTTGTGCTGATTGTGTATGTTGACGATATCATAGTAACTGGTGATGATGTAAGTGAGTTGCAAAGGCTGAAGGAAGGATTGGATAAGGAATTTGAAACCAAGGATTTTGGACCCTTGAAATATTTCCTAGGTATGGAAGTTGCAAGATCAAGTAATGGCATATCAGTAACACAGCGCAAATATGTGGTGGATATTCTTCACGAGACTGGTTTGAGTGGATGTAAACCAGTTGTCATACCCATTGATGCTAATAACAAACTTGGAGCTCATATAGAAAGTCAACCTGTGGACACAACTAGGTACCAAAGGCTGGTTTGGAAACTAATTTATTTGTCACATACTCGTCCTGATATTGCTTTCGTTGTTAGCCGAGTAAGCCAATACATGCATTTTCCACGGAAAGAGCACTTGGATGTAGTTTACCGAATTGTGAGATACTTGAAAGGCTCTCCTGGACGAGGCTTGTTGTTTAAGAAGAATGATCAAAGAGGAATTGAATCTTCTACTGATGCATATTGGGCTAGTTTTATTGAAGATATAAGGTTAACTTCTGGTTATTGCACATATGTGTGGGGAAATTTGGTTACTTGGAGGAGTAATAAACAAAGTATGGTTGCAAGAAGCAGTGCGGAGGATGAGTTTAGAGCCATGCCTGATGGAATATGTGAACTACTATGGTTGAAGCGAATCCTTGAAGAATTATCGGTGCCTATGAGTAGACCAATGAAGTTGTATTGCGACAACAGGGCAGCTATAAGCACTGCACAGAATCTAGTGCAACATGATAGAACAAAGCACATAGAAATTGACAGACATTTCATAAAGGAGAAAATCGAGAATGGAGTGATTTGTTTATCGTTTATGCCGACTGCTCAACAAACAACAAATATTCTCACAAAGGGATTTTTCAAGCTTGTTTTTGAGTATTTAGTAAGCAAGTTGGGCATGATTGATATCTATGCACCAACTTGAGGTGGGGCATAGAAAACTTTGAATAAGTCTTCTTAGAAGATTAGTCTAGTTTGCATTTTTTTTTCCTGAATAGTTGTTTTACCTTTTCTTAGGAAGTCTGTTAGGGCAACCTTATGTTGCCTATATATGTTCTTTGTGATTGAGCTACTAAGAATAAAAAAGTATTTTGTTTTCTGATACCTTTCACTGATACATCACTCACTGGGACATGAAGCTCACTTTTTGGGTCTGATGTTTTATTTTGTAATACGAGCACTTAATAAGACTGCAGTCAAACATAGTATGGACATTGAGATTGACATAAAGAAAAGTAACCTCAAGCTTGTCAACATGGAACATGTAGTGATGACATTATTCAACCATGTTCTTTGGATGCTACTCCTTTACTCCAAAATCGAAGCTTGTTATCTGCAACCCATTTATTATGAACATGACAAAAATATAGACATATTAGAGTAGCTAATTACATCCAAGTATGACGTTTACAGCTACAAATGTATTGATTTATCGTTAAAGAGTCCGAAATTTTTTCTTGCCAACACTATTACTTCTTCTTCTTCTGATCCAGTGAACCATCTAACCAAATGTAAAACTTCTCAACAGCGATGGAAAAATTTGAAAGATTAAGCTCATACCTTCGGATTAGCATGGTTGTCAGAATCAACAGGAGCAAGTCATCATATTGCAGTTTCAAATTTGCAATTAATGGAGCAAGTCATTAATGGAGTATTCGTGGTTTAGGCTTAATGGATCAAGAATACTCCATTAATGGATCTTCATGTAACACTTCAAAATATGGTGAAACCAAGAATACTCCATGAGTGGATCTTCATGTAACACTTCTAAATATAGTGAAACCCCGTATATGCATGTAGGCTTCGTTTATGGTCGAACCACGTAAGAACCTTGTGTTCCACTTTAATTTGATGCACTTTACTTATAGTAGTTCATAATTTAGGGTGATAGATTTATTGGGGTGTGGTTTTAGATTTCTTGCAACTACAACGATACATAAGTAAATTATTTATGCTACTGTCTTACCAAATGACAATGGCGTAATGCGATGAAAATTATTTTGTTTTGGGTGAAGTCATTATATTGGAGTCATGGAGAGTTTGTTTTGTGTTTGAGCACATTGTGGGGAGTGATTGAGTGATTAGTTAACCATGTAGATAATTTTTTGTTGGTGGTTCTATAATAAACAAAGATACGTAGCCATTGTAATGGACGTAAATAATACACAATACATTGTATATATTGTTAAACCATGTTAAACCCGTTGGTGTTTTACTTATGATTTTGTTTGAGAAAAATATTTATTTGGGTTTTATGTTCACTATATTTTTTCTTTCATAAATGCAAAAGCAACCAAAGAAACTTAAAAGTTATGCTAGATTAGAATATAAATGACTTAACCCCATACACTCGTCTATATAAGAGATAAATAGGGATAATAGTAATACCCAAAATTTTTTTGCTCTTTGTCATAAAAAAAATAATCAAAAACAGATAACAACAATTGAACTAGGTCAACGTCTTACACAATTACATATTTAACGGTTTACCAAATGTTAATTAGGATGAAGAACCGCATTTTAAAATGGAAATGATTTGTTGAGATGGTTACTCTCATAATATATTGTGACCTTGACAACAACTTTTTTTTTTTATAAAATGTAAATGACAATAAATTTGAAACTAATTTTCAGTAATATGTTCTTCTTATAAATCTCTGTGATCCTACCAAAAATTAGTATATTCCAAAAGAACCCTATTACTGGGCTGAGATCGGCTGGGTTTTAGGGATCATTAAAGTTCAAAGCAGGGTCATGAAATAGTAATCCTTATAAGCCCTTATCCTAGTATTTTTTGTAATACCTAATGTACCCTCGATTTGATTAGCGTTAATTATGGTGATTAACTAACCTAATCACTATTAGAAATTGATTAGACTAATCAAATGATTAATCTTTTGAAAATAAAAAATTGTATTGTTTTTTTTCCTTGATTTTGATGAACTTTTTTGAAAAAATATGAAGAAAAATGATGAAACCCTTGGTCAAAATACTCAGGAAAACAATATAATCAACTCCCAATAACAATTTTATCGATTCAAATCCATTTAAAATTGGTGGGAAATTTGTTGATGTTACGGCTGGGATAATTAGTCGAACAAGCCGTAAATGCAATTAACGGTTGGTAGAGGATGGACTCCAAGTCATAAAGTCAAGAACACGGCGGGGAGAATAAGAACTTCGGGTCGTAGTTCCCTATAACGGCTGGAAAGTGAAGAACTTATGGCCATTATTTGGTCCAGAATTACCTGGATCTTTATTACGGCAGGGTTAAGAGGTTTTAGAAGGTTACTTTCCCGTCCGTGATTGAATATGTAGGTTGAGAAATTTAAAGTTTTGACATGAATACATCCTACGATTGAAAGGTAATAATACTTCCATTAATTAGACCACATTACAACCCATTACATACTTACTAGATCCGCATTACAAAGTTGGTTTTGATAATATCCCTTACGATGTATTAAGAAGTCTTTGTTGATGGCGAATTGAGCTTCGTAGTTGAAACTATAAACTTTCCATTTTCCCCATTCCTTCTCAGCTTGAGATACGACTTCATCATCAGTTTCACCTCTAAGTCGAAGTTAGTTAGCAAATACGAAGTAAAGCCATATATTCTTCCACTTTTTGTGTATGTCTGAAAATCGAAGATACAATTCAACTCCGTCACGGTTATTAATGTTACCTGTTTCATTACAAATAATTTCAAAAATCTTACTCAATGCGATTGACTGGCTAAACCACCTTTCCTTCGTTCTTCTCCCCTTTTTGGATATTATAGTACAAATTTTTTTTCAAATAGATTATTCTTCATCCAAAGTAAAGCTGGGTTTATCCTTTGAGTATATTGCATTGAGTTTGTAGGGGTTTTGGTGGAGATTATTGATGTAGAATGTGTGATTTTGATTTGGATTGAGTGATTTTATGGAGGTGGAGTTATTCCAAGTATAAATAAGTGGTTGAACAACTAGAACCTTTTATAAATCAGTCTTCTAACGGATCTATTTTCAAAATTCAAAAAGTAGCCGATAGGATGTAGTGCAAAAGGAAATTCTAGTATTTACGGCTAGGAAATCTATATGTCGACCAAGTCGTAATAAGTATAAACCTGTAGGCTTTGGGGTATGTCAGATTTACGGCTAGGAATCCAAGCCATAAACCAGAGTTGTTACTTTATGTCATATTTACGGTTTGAAGTCTGATGAGAGCCAAATAGTGCATATTTCTACACCTTTTTATTGGCTTTTAACTCATCTTTTGCGCTTTAAAATCATATATTATCCCAAATTCTGCATTCTCTCTGTTTTCAAGAATAAATATTTGTACTAATTAATTTTGTGTTTTTAGGAAGTAAATAAAAGCTTGGATGAATCGAGAATCCAAAAGAAGCGGAGAATTGGCGACAGTGGAAGAGAGACAACAAAGGATCCCGCTGGAAAGTAGTGAAGAATATTTTCTGCACCTTAGCAGCGAGTGAAGAATATCTTTTGCACCTCATTCGCAAGTGAAGAATGTGGCTTTCACGTCTCAAAACTAGGTGTGGGCTTGAGATATTAGCTTTGAAGAAGACATGGGCCTAAAAGAGATAAAACCAAGACCCAAACTCGTTTTTATTGTGAACCGTCAGATTCAATCCAGATGTTGAGCATCCAACGTTGATATCCACACGGTACATCAGAGTTCGTTACTTCCGCACAACACGGAAGCGCCTGCTATTCATCTCCTAATCGAACATAAGCCAAACACCACCCTCACTTTACTATCTTCTTCCCGACAGTTGCAGTACCATCAGTTCACTTCTCACCTCCATCTCCGACCAACTCTGAGCACAACCAACCTGTCATCCATCCTTTGCAATCAATCAACCTCCTAGCCTCTAACTATCTCCATCATAGATTCTTCTCCACATCAGTAACCCTAGAAGCTAGGGTTGAGAGAGATAAGGCTGGGATTAGCCTCAATAAATAAAAGCAAATATCAAATCAAAGAGTTACAGAACAGAATTGCAGAAGGGGTTTGTCGGGTAATCGCGTTTCTAGTGAGTGGTTGTTCTCTAAATTGACAAATTATTGTGTTTGAGAAGAAAATTGGGTATAAATAGGGTTCCCTGTGTATTTTGTAATCATCCGAGTTTAGTTGGATCAATCACTAGCTTAATATAACTTGTGTTTTAATCTTTATCATGTTCTAAATTCACCTGCTAGGGTTTAGATGAAACCCTAGTTTGCTACTTGTTGTTCATGTTAATGGTAGTAACCTTGTTGTTCTTAATTATCTTAGAGTAGAATCCAGTCTTAGGGACTTCAACACTTTACTTTCACAGTGTATGCCATGTATCCATTGTAGTTAGAATAATACTGTGTTGAAGAACTACAACTCATGCTTAATCCCATATATTGATCTTTTGATTAGCTGTGCCCTGAAAATATAGTTAATGCTTAGGAGAAATACCTTAGTTGTGATTGAATCATTCATATCAAAAGGGACCTTAGATATACAAAGGGTTGACATCCCTTTTGTTATCAGTTATAAGGAAGAGGTTAGTGTTATGAGCAAAACAACTAGTGTAAGTTAGTGACGGATTCAAAGACCTTAGTACCCTTCTCATCAATTGTTCTGTTTAATTACCTTGCATCTTGCTTTACTATTTCTTTTACTATCAAATATATTTGTCGTATCGACACAACCAAAACCGTTTTGTCACTCTTTGTTTTAATAAGTATAGAAAGATCATAGCTTCAACTTTAACACCCACCAAGTCCCTGTGGATCCACTCGTGCTTACCCTGTTTTACAGACTCGACACTGTATACTTGCAATCAGAATAATTGTAGGCTTGTTTATAGACCTACCAAGTTTTTGGTGCCGCTGTCGGGGAATCGGTAGCGGTGTAATTGTTTCTTTGGTTCCATCTTACTGATTTCAGCTTAAGTTTTGTATATATTTGATTTCATTTTTAGATTATCTCGTATCTGTCATTAGTTTTAATATAGCTATTTCAATCCATTTGTATATGTTGCACTCTGTCAGTATCATCTTGAGCATAACTTACATCTTAAAATTCTCAGCTGAATCTTTACTGCATGTTCCTGTAGTTTCAAGTTAGAGTCATCTGTGACTGGTTCCCCCTGTAGGCCAGTTTTCAGTTGTGTTGAACTCTCTTAGTTAGTACTTAGTCTGTCAATCTTATCGGATTCTGTGAATGTTTCGAAATCTCTGTCTTTTTACTTTTGATAATCTCATCTTAGTATTAAGTCCATTTGTTTATATGATCTGCCTTTAGTTAGCTGTAGTTTTAATATTTTAGTTATTTCACTCACTTGGTGAGACGGTCTTATATGAGCTGTAGTCTTATATGATCTGCATTTAGTTAGATGTAGTCCATTTGGTGAGACGGTCTTGCATCTCTTTTTCGCAAAACCAAGAACCAACCATTCGTGGTGGTAGGGGTGGCCTGGCATCTATTCTATACAAGCAGACCAAGTAGAAGTAAAGAGAAACAGTAAAAGCGAAGTTACATGTCTTAAAATTTGAGCTACAGACAAAATGCATATCTCTATAAATATTAGTGTTTGTTGTTACAGTTTTATGGTGAGTGGCAGTTTTATGTTGAGGACATAGTCTTGATTCTGTTGATAGGAGAAAGTCACGTGTTAGTTAAGGAGCTTATTTATTCGAATGCGTAGAACTTTATCATTCGAAAACTCTCTTTTGGTCTGAATTATACTTCCAACAGTTCAAATCCTCATCAATGCTTTGAATCTGAAGGAACAATGATGACGAGTTGATGGGTGTTTTTTAAATATATGGTTTATTATATGGTTTGCTTATCTTCAAAAACAAAAACAGTATCTTGAATGTTAAGTTGTTATTCGACACTGCTGACAGAATTCTGGATTCCATGTCATTGTGTTGCCAAGCTTAGGCCAAAAAGTTGGAAATTTCTGTAAAATCCCCTTACACTAATAAAAGAAAAAAAAGAAAATCCAACGCACCCAATTAAATCCAAACACACTCTTAATCAAACAAAGGATCAAAGCTAACGACCCTAATCTCGTCATCGAGGTCCTCAAAAACACGAGCATTAAACAATTGAGGTTTTCCATTCTGAATCGCAAAAACCTTCAAAAAGTAATTAGTCCCTGCAACATTTTGTCTCTGAGCTTCCACAACTTGTTTGAATACCAGAGTTCCTTCTTCTCCTTTCTTGAATTTCAAATTATATTGATCAACTGCATATTTCCCAAATTCTTGAACTCGTCTCGGGAATTTTAAATGTTTGATTTCTGGTAGGTTTTTATCAAGAACTCATCTCTTGAATATCTTGTTCCTGATGGTTGGTTTTCATTAAGAACTCGTCTCTTGAATTTATATCTTGTTCCTGATGGTTGGTTTTCATCAATAACTCGTCTCTTGAATTTATATCTTGTTCCTGATGGTTGGTTTTCATCAAAAGCATTGACAGAAGAAGATGAATAAGAAAGTGGTGATGCCATGGATTGTGATAGGATCCAGCACCAAACTATAGAACCCTAATGAATTCAATTTTGGGGATTAGCCGCCGAGATTAAGAAAACTTGATACAGTGGATAGATTCAATTCAATGCTTAAACATAGTTCTGGACAAGAGTATTTATAAGCCTACTGAATTCTAAAACAAGCAACAATCCTAAATAAAGAAATCATCCCTCCTCTTTTAGATGAAGGCTCCCCTCACACTTTTATTATCACACTATCTCACACGTTGGGTGTCATTTTGCGAGTAAAAATCAAACCGTAACGGATTTGAAGATAATATTTTGGGATATGTTCCTCTTACCAAATTCTATATGCCTACCAAAAATGAACGTATTCCGAGACATATAACCGCAATGTCTCTGATATGTTCTCTTAAGAAACTAACAGAGAACTTAGTTAAGGAAATAGAGGAAGCTACTGTGGTGTTGATATCCCAACAGATTGGAATGTTGATACAGTAGTTAGTTAGTGGTCCTTACCTTAAGTACTAGGGATTACTAGATTACCGCAATGTCGTGTGGGGTGGTGGTTTAATAACATTTGTAAGTGTAACAATTGTTACATATTTTGTAACAAATTTGTAACAATTTTATTTAACAATTTTTTAATAACAACGGCAGTTTTAAATCGTGTGTCTGAATTTGCTGGTAATCATCGGTCATGATCAAAATTAAAAGTATAGGTGACGGTTTTTTTGCCATTTTCACGTCGTGATTACCGTCAATCAGCTCGACTTTCGATTGTTTTGATTGCGCCTAACCACAGTCGGGGTTGATGACTCTCCGATTGCCGGTCCAATTTCGTGGAGAAAAGACCAATCAGCGTTCAATTTTTGCGATTAAAAATTGAAAGAAAACGTTGTGTGCAATTACATTTTAGCCCCGTAGTGAACACATAAAAGGACTCCCTTCGGTCGTCCAATAAGGTCCAGGGAGCGGCCACTTGATGGTTCCCGTTGTATATCAATTTCAAAAAAGTTGGAACTCGTATGTTATTCTCAAAAACTAATTTTATAAAACATCTCTTATTGTAGGCATTGGACGTCGTATACTATTGTTGTAACGTTGGTTGTTGGGGTCCATGGTTTTAGGGTTTTAGTTTTTGTCAGAGTTGTATATCGCCAAAATCTTCCTCTAATGTATGACATCAATCTAAATACTCTATCTGGAAATAATAAATCTTTTGGAACCCACTATAGGTCCGGGACTAAATGTTATGCGCTAGATTTTTGTGGCATGTATTAGGAAAGGATCTGGAGAAGAAAATATGGGTTAAAATGTATTTTTAAGTTTGAGTAACTTTTGTTAGAGCATTGCTCGGACGAACTCACAAGTGTTGCTATTTCAAGATTGTTGTCAAATTTAGTTGTCAAAATTATATATTGATTTCTAGTTTACAATTAGTTAAGTCTCGGACTAGGATAGAAACGTAGTTGAGAAATATTGGATCACAGTCGTCATCATTGCGTTTTGCCGTTGAAGGCGAAGATCAACCAAATCTTTTGGAGAACTTCATCAACAAAAGGTAAGTGAAGAGTGAACAACCTATATCTCAAGTTATATTCAATCTATATCATTTTGAGACGATGTCGCATAACTAATTAGACTAGTTTGCATAGACAAGAACTTCGAGTCGAAAACTAATTATCTAGTTAATATATTTCTCGAAATATAATGACTAAGCTTAATGAACATTTGTTCATACTTGATGAATTTCGGTTAAGGACGATTTATTGTTCGGAACCAAAATCATGATTCAAGTTTATCATTCAGAAATAATCTAGAATGTTGATATGTGTCATTGATGTTATTCAGGAATGTTTCGAATCGATTTAGAGAAATATATAACTACTATTGATTCGGATACAAGACAGTAGTATCAGTTTTACTGGAAAAATTGTTATCAAGTCTCATGTGCATATTTTACATGGTTTTTCTTTTGATAAATGAGTTTGAATTTTCTTTTTTAAGTTAGTGATGGAGACAGCCTACTTATATACTGCATTATAAAGTATTGAAGTATAGACACTACTAATCGGATGTTATAAAATTTCAGATCCTCAGAGGTGATCACTAACAAGCAAGGAACATCATTGATTTATAATTGGTGAGACGAAAATAGAATTCTTGCATCTCTTTTTCGCTAAAAATTTAAAAAAGAACCAACCATTCGTAATGGTAGGGGTGCTATCCTTTATTTTTGAATGCATCTCTTCTATACAAGCACACCAAGTCCATGAATTTAAAGAGAAAACATTTAAAAACTGAAGTGACATGTCTTAAAATTTGAGCTACAAGGATAAAATGCATATATCTATAAATATTAGTCTTTTTGTTGTTACGGCATCTTTATGGTGAGTAAAGAGAAAACAAGTGACATGTTTATTGAGCTGAATAAAAGGACATAGTCTTGATTCTTTATTCATTTCTTGATTGACATTTTTGTTTAAAATGATATTTAGTAGAAATGTCCTACAATCTAATTTATTCTGAATTGTGGGTATGTAGGAGAAAATCCTTTGTTAGTTAAGGCGCTTATTGATTGTGATACTATATCCAACAATTAAGGAGCTTATTTATTATGGATAATAACACTACTGCTTATGCTTATGAAAATGAACCAATAACTGGTCTGAATTATACTTCTAACAGTTCAAATCCTCAGTGTTTTGAATATGAAGGAACAATGATGATGAGTTAATGGGTGTTTTTTTAATACTACCTCCATTTCAGGAAAAATGATACTTTCACTTTTTCATTTTTGCCTAAAAATAGGCCAAATTGAAAAAGTGAAAGTATCACTTTTCCTAAAACGGAGGGAATATATATGGTTTGTTATATGGTATGCTTAAAAAACAAATACAATATCTTGAATGTCAAGTTGTTATTCGACACTGCTGACAGAACTCTAAATGCGCTTGGAAAATGGTTTGGTTCACAATTTATCATGGGCTTTAGGGCATTCGCTTATATAGACAGTTGGATATTCGCCTCACTTGTAAATGTTTACGAGAGTAACATGGGGAAATGTTTACAATGAGAGAAAGATGGTGAGGCTTTTTAAACTGCACCTGGCCGGGCGATTTGAAACTACCCATTGTTTAAGAGAGTTCTTAAAATCCACCTAGAGTACAAATGCTTCTTTTAATTCCCTGTTCACAATATAAGATTCAAGTCCTTGTCAAGAATTGGTAGAGTTTAAAATCCAGCTCTACTAGATGCTTAGATCTAGTGATCGCCAAACGAATGCACCATATGTGTATTTTCTTTTACTTTTTTTTTTATGGTTTCACTATATTTACGTGGTTCCTCAAGGGACTTGAAACTCTATTAATGGAAGAAGTGTGGGACTTTTAAACTACACCCACACTCGTGATCATTGCAAGAAGCCGCATCAGAATCACTAGAGCATCAAGAGAATTCTGGAGCGTCTTCCTTCAAAAAATAACAAGTTGATCAGCTTCTCAACGTCTCCTACAATTTTTTCAATTTCATGGTGGTCAGACATATGCTAATCTCTCTTGTTCTTTATCTCATAAAGATAATACAAGTTATTATTTCTCCTTTAATGTCATCTCAAGTTCCTCTATAAGTTCCAATTCTACCTGGATTCTCGATTCTGGAGCAACTAATCACATGAAAAATTGTTCTCAATTGTTTCAATCTTATCGACCATGTGTTGGTAATAAAAAAATCAGAGTTGCAGTTGGTTCATTTTTGGCTCTAGCCGGTGTTGGATCTGTCCAACTTTCTCCTCAGTTAACTCTTGATAATAGCCTTCATGTTCATATATTATCCTGTAATTTACTTTCTATCAGTAAATTCACTCGTGAACTCAACTGTTGTGTTCATTTTTATTCATCTCATTGTGATTATAGGATCTGGTCTCGGGGAAGATGATTGGCAATGCTAAAGAGGTTGATGGAATTTATAGATATGTGGATGGTTCGAAACTTGTGTTCCCTGCTCATAGTTCTTGTTTTGAGTCTGTTTCAGTATCTTTGATCATGAAATAATGTTGTGGCACTTTCAACTAGGTCACCCTAGCTTTTTCATTATCTTAACCGATTGTTTCCAAGTTTTTTCATCAATAAAAATCCAGCTTTTTTCCAATGTGAATTTTGTACTTTGGCTAAACATCATCAATCTTTTTACCCAATCCAACCATATAAAGTTTATAAACCTACCACACATTTCACTCTAATTCACAGTGATGTTTGGGGACCTTCACGAACTCCAAATATGTTAGGAAAAAGATGGTTTGTTACACTCATCGATGATCATACTAGACTAGGTTGGGTATTCTTGATGAATGAAAAATCTGAAGTAGCGATAATATTTCAGAACTTCTACAACATGATTCGAACCCAACTCAACACAAACATTAAAATCTTGATGAAAGAAAAATCAGAGTGACAATGAAAGAGAATTCTTCAATAGTGTTTTAGAGAAATATTTCTTAGAGAAAGACATTGTTCATCAAAGTTCATGCGTCAATACACCTAAACAAAATGGAGTTGCTGAACGAAAGAATAAACACCTCTTAGAATTGTCTCGAGCTATTGGGTTCACCAACAATGTTCCAAAATACCTGTAGGGGGATTCTATACTCACAACTATATATTTGATCAATCTTATGCCACCAAAAGTCCTCAATTTTGAAACATCATTAGTCATTTTTCATCATCACTTTCCAAATGATCGATTGTCCAATGTTTTACCTGTTAAGATTTTTGGTTGTACAATTTATGTATTTGATAAAGCCATCAACAAACTTGATCCTAGAGCCAAAAAATGTGTCTTCATAGGATATTCATCTACTCAAAAGGACTACAAGTGCTATGACCCTATCTCTAAAAAAACTTATGTATCCTCTGATGACAAATTCTTTAAATCTCAGCCATATTTTAAACCTCATCTTTAGGGGGAAAATATAGGAAAAGATTCGCCTTTAGGCGGAGCCAAAAATCTGAATTCACCAGTGGAATTAACTGAGCTGGAAGATTTTGTTTTCCAGTTAAGTTTCGAAGATAAGTATGATAATGTAGGTCAAAGTTCAAACCTAGATCTCAATTCTGTTGTAAACAGTCAGTCAAATCAAAAAGATCTTCCTAACAGTTCAGAAAATCTTGCAACAGATTCTCCACCTTATCCTGGAATTGTTCAGTTAAACACTTCACTAGTGCTTGAAAATAGGAGTTTAAGTTTATCCCCTTGTGTGCAAGATCCTATAAATTCTCTTATTGAACCAGAATCTTCAACAAAACACTTCAGGAAAATATATTCAAGAAGAAATCCTTACAAACAGAAAGAAGACACCATGAACCTTATACATTCCCATGAATCTAAACCAACGCAAGCTCCAACCACTGTAAGTAATTCTCCATCTCTATCGAATCAATTACCTCAAGACAATACTCCATCATCTGATTTGAATGTCCTTATTGCCAATAGAAAGGGTATTCGATCTTGTACAACTAGTCCCTTATGTCCTTTATCAAAGTTCATTTCTTTCGAACGTCTTTCATCTTCCTTTTCTTCCTTCACCTCTCATGTGTCATCTGTGGATATTTCAAAGAATGTGCAGGATGCTCTACTAGTTCCAGAATGGAAAGACGCAACACATGAAGAGATGAACGCTCTTGAGAAGAATGGAACATGGAAAAAGGTGGATCTACCAAAGGGAAAATCACTTGTTGGGTGTAAGTGGGTGTTCACAATAAAGTACAAGTATGATGTGAGTCTAGAAAGGTTCAAGGAAAGGTTAGTTGCGAAGGGCTTAACCCAAACTTACGGCATCGACTACAGTGAAACATTTGCTCTTGTTGTGGAACTAAATAATGTTCGGGTCCTCTTATCGATTGTTGTCAATCTTGATTGGCCCTTATACCAGCTTGACATCAAGAACGCCTTCTTGAATGGTGATATCGAAGAAGAAGTCTACATGAAACCACCACCAGGGTTTGAGGAGAAATTTGGCTCGAGAGTATGCAAGATGAAGAAAGCTCTCTATGGCCTAAAATAATCTCCTAGGGCTTGGTTCGAAAGGTTTACCCAGGCAGTTAAGAAACAAGGGTATACTCAAGCTCAGGGAGATCACACAATGTTTACAAGACACTCGAATGAAGGGAAGGTAGTTGTGCTGATTGTGTATGTTGACGATATCATAGTAACTGGTGATGATGTAAGTGAGTTGCAAATGCTGAAGGAAGGATTGGATAAGGAATTTGAAACCAAGGATTTTGGACCCTTGAAATATTTCCTAGGTATGGAAGTTGCAAGATCAAGTAATGGCATATCAGTAACACAGCGCAAATATGTGGTGGATATTCTTCACGAGACTGGTTTGAGTGGATGTAAACCAGTTGTCATACCCATTGATGCTAATAACAAACTTGGAGCTCATATAGAAAGTCAACCTGTGGACACAACTAGGTACCAAAGGCTGGTTTGGAAACTAATTTATTTGTCACATACTCGTCCTGATATTGCTTTCGTTGTTAGCCGAGTAAGCCAATTCATGCATTTTTCACGGAAAGAGCACTTGGATGTAGTTTACTGAATTGTGAGATACTTGAAAGGCTCTCCTGGACGAGGCTTGTTGTTTAAGAAGAATGATCAAAGAGGAATTGAATCTTCTACTGATGCATATTGGGCTAGTTTTATTGAAGATATAAGGTTAACTTCTGGTTATTGCACATATGTGTGGGGAAATTTGGTTACTTGGAGGAGTAATAAACAAAGTGTGGTTGCAAGAAGCAGTGCGGAGGATGAGTTTAGAGCCATGCCTGATGGAATATGTGAACTACTATGGTTGAAGCGAATCCTTGAAGAATTATCGGTGCCTATGAGTAGACCAATGAAGTTGTATTGCGACAACAAGGTAGCTATAAGCACTGCACAGAATCCAGTGCAACATGATAGAACAAAGCACATAGAAATTGACAGACATTTCATAAAGGAGAAAATCGAGAATGGAGTGATTTGTTTATCGTTTATGCCGACTGCTCAACAAACAACAAATATTCTCACAAAGAGATTTTTCAAGCTTGTTTTTGAGTATTTAGTAAGCAAGTTGGGCATGATTGATATCTATGCACCAACTTGAGGTGGGGCATAGAAAACTTTGAATAAGTCTTCTTAGAAGATTAGTCTAGTTTGCATTTTTTTCTGAATAGTTGTTTTACCTTTTCTTAGGAAGTCTGTTAGGGCAACCTTATGTTGCCTATATATGTTCTTTGTGATTGAGCTACTAAGAATAAAAAAGTATTTTGTTTTCTGATACCTTTCACTGATACATCACTCACTGGGACATGAAGCTCACTTTTTGGGTCTGATGTTTTATTTTGTAATACGAGCACTTAATAAGACTGCAGTCAAACATAGTATGGACATTGAGATTGACATAAAGAAAAGTAACCTCAATCTTGTCAACATGGAACATGTCGTGATGACATTATTCAACCATGTTCTTTGGATGCTACTCCTTTACTCCAAAATCGAAGCTTGTCATCTGCAACCCATTTATTCTGAACATGACAAAAATATAGACAGATTAGAGTAGCTAATTACATCCAAGTATGACGTTTACAGCTACAAATGTATTGATTTATCGTTAAAGAGTCCGAAATTTTTTCTTGCCAACACTATTACTTCTTCTTCTTCTGATCCAGTGAACCATCTAACCAAATGTAAAACTTCTCAACAGCGATGGCAAAATTTGAAAGATTAAGCTCATACCTTCGGATTAGCATGGTTGTCAGAATCAACAGGAGCAAGTCATCATATTGCAGTTTCAAATTTGCAATTAATGGAGCAAGTCATTAATGGAGTATTCGTGGTTTAGGCTTAATGGATCAAGAATACTCCATTAATGGATCTTCATGTAACACTTCAAAATATGGTGAAACCAAGAATACTCCATGAGTGGATCTTCATGTAACACTTCTAAATATAGTGAAACCCCGTAGATGCATGTAGGCTTAGTTTATGGTCGAACCACGTAAGAACCTTGTGTTCCACTTTACTTTGATGCACTTTACTTATAGTAGTTCATCATTTAGGGTGATAGATTCATTGGAGTGTGGTTTTAGATTTCTTTCAACTACAACGATACATAAGTAAATTATTTATGCTACTGTCTTACCAAATGACAATGGCGTAATGCGATGAAAATTATTTTGTTTTGGGTGAAGTCATTATATTGGAGTCATGGAGAGTTTGTTTTGTGTTTGAGCACATTGTGGTGAGTGATTGAGTGATTAGTTAACCATGTAGATAATTTTTTGTTGGTGGTTCTATAATAAACAAAGATACGTAGCCATTGTAATGGACGTAAATAATATACAATACATTGTATATATTGTTAAACCATGTTAAACCCGTGGGTGTTTTACTTATGTTTTTGTTTGAGAAAAATATTTATTTGGGTTTTATGTTCACTATATTTTTTCTTTCATAAATGCAAAAGCAACCAAAGAAACTTAAAAGTTATGCTAGATTAGAATATAAATGACTTAACCCCATACACTCGTCTATATAAGAGATAAATAGGGATAATAGTAATACCCAAAAAAATTTTGCTCTTTGTCATAAAAAAAATAATCAAAAACAGATAACAACAATTGAACTAGGTCAACGTCTTACACAATTACATATTTAACGGTTTACCAAATGTTAATTAGGATGAAGAACCACATTTTAAAATGGAAATGATTTGTTGAGATGGTTACTCTCATAATATATTGTGACCTTGACAACAACTTTTTTTTTATAAAATGTAAATGACAATAAATTTGAAACTAATTTTCAGTAATATGTTCTTCTTATAAATCTCTGTGGCGGATTCAAAGACCTTAGTACCCTTCTCATCAATTGTTCTGTTTAATTACCTTGCATCTTGCTTTACTATTTCTGTTACTATCAAATATCTTTGTCGTATCGACACAACCAAAACCGTTTTGTCACTCTTTGTTTTAATCAGTATAGAAAGATCATAGCTTCAACTTTAACACCCACCAAGTCCATGTGGATCCACTCGTGCTTACCTTGTTTTACAGACTCGACACTGTATACTTGCAATCAGCATAATTGTAGGCTTGTTTATAGACCTACCAAGTTTTTGGTGCCGCTGTCGGGGACTCGGTAGCGGTGTAATTGTTTCTTTGGTTCCATCTTACTGATTTCAGCTTAAGTTTTGTATATATTTGATTTCATTTTTAGATTATCTCTTATCTGTCATTAGTTTTAATATAGCTATTTCAATCCATCTGTATATGTTGCACTCTGTCAGTATCATCTTGAGCATAACTTACATCTTAAAATTCTCAGCTGAATCTTTACTGCATGTTCCTGTAGTTTCAAGTTAGAGTCATCTGTGACTGGTTCCCCCTGTAGGCCAGTTTTCAATTGTGTTAAACTTTCTTAGTTAGTACTTAGTTTGTCAATCTTATCGGATTCTGTGAATGTTTCGAAATCTCTGTCTTTTTACTTTTGATAATCTCATCTTAGTATTAAGTCCATTTGTTTATATGATCTGCATTTAGTTAGCTGTAGTTTTAATATTTCAGTCATTTCACTCACCGCATCATTGTTCATCTCATATCTGCAACTAGCCTCATTTCGCAACATTTGTTTGTAATTCTGTAGCTCAGTTGTAGTTTGTTGGATTCCTTTATCTCCTTATTATCTCGCAGAACAATTCAAGTCTACCTTGCCATGCTAGAGATTTTTCACCGCCAATTTTAATCAATAGTGGTACTTTACTACCTTTGCGTTTATCTGTACAACACTGGGTACTGAAATTACTCTTTGAGTCCACCAGGTACCCGTGATACTGCATTGCAAGCAAGGACAGAAAGGAAAAGGAGTAGGACAACGTATTTAACGAGCCTAAACCCGGTCTTGTACCGGCGGTAGTATTTTCAAAACTTATTACCTATTATGACTGTGTGAATGTTATCTGCCTGCTGAAACTAGTTTTGATTTGCATAACCCTGTCGAAAGCTCTATAACACCTCTGTTGTGCATGAATATGTGGTGTTTGAGTAACTTATTTGCTAGCTGAAATTCGTTAATTCCGCAAGCATATCTCACTCACCGAAAATCTTTGTATATGTCTGTGCATACGTGAGAATCTGTTACCACTTCCATGAGCACTGCCTCCTTGCTCTGAGCATTGCTACTTGTCTAGGCAGGATGACAATTTGAATCTGTGTACAAAGGCATGATCCTGTAATATTTGAGCAGCTCGTTGACCTGATGAATCTGTTGAGTCTTGTGTGCTACTTCCAAGTTTTAACTTTTGATTCTCAAGATTTTCAGTCCCTGAATTTTGATTCTCTTGCTTGTCTGAACTGCAACATCAAAAAGTTGTATGCACAAACTCTAGGGCTAGCATGTTGACCATGTATTGTCATCTTGTATTACGTGAAACTGAGTTGCACATTTGTATCTTGTCTGAGCCGTGTTATATTTTAAATCTGTGTGCATAGAACCCGATTTTAGCCTTTGATTCGTATGAGCTTTCTCTCCCTATTTCGAAAATTATTGGTTGTCTCGGGTGTTATAACCTGTTAACTAGTATGCCTGCTAGGCTATGATTGTTACCTTTAGAGATCAAACTAATCGTCTAGTTAGAATCCATCAAGAAGACATAGTCGAGATACCCACTTCTAAAGAGAACGACCCTGACCAATTTGAAACAATGGGTGAAGAATTAAACCAAGACCGTAGTATGAAGGAGCACATGTACCCAACTAGGGCAAGCCAGCCCTCGTGTATTGTTTTACCAGCTGATGCTGGTCAATTTGAGCTAAAAGATAGCACAATTAATATGTTGCTTGTGTTTAGAGGGGTCGATGATGAAAACCCTTACAACCATGTAAGAGATTTTCTAGATATCTGTGGGACTCTGCGTTTTAACCGAATGCCAGAAGAGTCCCTCAAATTGAGACTGTTTTCTTTCTCTTTGAAAGATAAAGCCAAGTCCTGGCTGCATGCCCTACAACCACAGTCCATCAGAACATGGGAGGATCTTATGAAAGAATTTTTGAAAAAGCTTTTCCCTAACCAAAAGACTGCGACAATTCGTCAAAGTCTGAATAGTTTTGTGCAATTAGAAGGTGAGACCTTGTCCAAATATCTGGAGAGATTTAATGAATTATTGGGCCAATGTCCTCACCATGGTTTTGAGAAATGGAGACTTGTGCAAATTTTGTATGAAGGCTTAGATGTCAATACCCGAACCACAGTTGAGTCAATGTGCAATGGTTTATTTATTGACAAAAGTGCTAATAAGGCTTGGTCTTTCTTATTTGAAGTCGCTGAGAAAACTCATCAGTGGGAGTCCATCCGAGAACCCAAAAAGACCACTCCTGTAGCTAATATCCATAGGATCGAGTCTGATTTTCAAGAAAAAGCAAATGTTGCATCTTTGGCTACGAAAGTAGAAGCGATAGCGCTAGAACTGAAGAGTGTAAAAACTGCTACCCCTACTCTCCGTGACCAATTTAAAATGGTCGCTTGTGCCTCACACTATTGTTCAGACCACCTAGTGGATAATTGTCCAGACCTACAAGCATTTCAGGAATCTAGATTTGAACAAGCCAATACTTTGTTTCATAAGCAAGAGAATAACCCTTATTCTCAAACCTACAACCCAGGGTGGAGGAATCACCCTAATTTCTCATGGTCTAAAGGGCCCGTACAAGGAGGTACAACGAGTAACAACCAAGGATATTCATATCCTAGAAACCCCCAAGTACAATCACACTCCCAGTACCCTGTAGAGAAAAAGCCTAGCTTTGAAGACAGTGTAGGTTTGTTGACCCAAAATCTTTTACAACTTCAAAAGACCACAGACCAACTTTTCACAAGTCTAGAACTTAAAATGGGTCAAATATGTGATGCACTTAATGAGAGAGAAAAAGGTAAACTCCCTAGTCAACCTCAACAAATTCAGAAAAGTGCATTCCAGGCAAGCACTTCCACTGGTAATGAGAGTTCACGTGATCATGTGAGTCTTTGTCACCACTCTTCGTAGTGGCAAGGTTGTTGATAACAATGTAGGTGTACCACAGGCAGTCGAGTCTAAATCAGACTCACCGGTGCATACCACTCCACAGAAACCACTTATTGTGGAGAAGGAATCTGAGCATGATAGTGACTCTAAGAATTCCACTAACGTTAATGTCCCTGCACCATCTGAAGTCCCCGTTGTTCCATTTCCTCTGTAGTGGCGGGATTTCCCACACTACACCCCTTACTCGATTTTGCTTAATTAATCCATTGAAAGATGTAAGATCAAGAATATTTATTGATTGAATTCATGAAATGTTCACATAGAAAAATAGAATTACACTTAGAAATTAAAACACTCTTTAACTTTCTCTCTCCTATTGACGTGTTTAACAATTCCAAAAAGCTTTTTCTTAGGACTCATTTAGCCCTTTATATGAAAAAAAAAAAAAAAAAAAAGGGTAATACATAAGTGGATGATGACTAAGCTACCCTTTATTTCGGGAATGTCCCGAGAAGTGTCGCAGAGATGCACAAACATTCTCTCTCGCGACACTTCTTAACCCTCGCCAGCTCTCACGTCTTCTTTATGTTTTGCCTGTCGTTATTCATTGCGTCGTTTATTTTAGCTCCCTGCGACTCCCTCGCGACACCGTCGTTCACTGATCCCGCGAGCCTTGTACGTTGCGATATTATGATCCTACATCTTGCCTCTTTTTCCTTGAATATTGCTTGAAGAGCGATCTTTAAGGAAAAATCTGTTTTGGTGGTAATCTTTGATCTTTGTTGATAAAGGAACGAGCGGAAGAATCCGGACTTGAAAAGTACGTACTTGCCTCTATTCTTTTGCGAAGTTCAGTTTCTTTGTAATACACATCACGAAGTATCGTTTCTTGCCTCATGAATTACGAAAAATAATCAATTTCGCAAGCTATTCTCGCTATTAGGAAATATGTTGTATATTTGGATTCTACTAAAGTTCTTTCGTAAGCTTCCTTGGGTTTAGTAGTGACCGTTTACACGTGTCTATGTTTACCTCTTTTACCGGTGCATTTAATGTTAACCGGTCATAACATTTTTTCTCGTCTATTTATAGGAGCATCCCCGTGAAGAATTTTCCTTTTCCTTTTCATCTTCTTCATCGTCTCAAAAAGTGTTCTTCTTCTTCATCGTTCTGCAAGTGTTTGCCTATTATTGTCTCTTACCGTCTTCTTCACCATTTTTGCTATTCCCTAGCAGTTGTTACTCTCATGGCGTCCAGGTTTGTTAATTTTGCCATATCTGGCTGATTTTGTGGTTGATCAAATTAGCTTTTCTTGTTGAAATCATACTGGTATGATTAACTTTGTAGTTCTCTTTCGCCATTGTTGTTTAGCAAGAACCAATCCAAGAACTAAGTTTACCGTGAAGGACCCTCTTCTTTCTTTGGGCTCGCCACCGAAACTTACTTCGCAACAAGAATCCCTCACGCAACAAAAGCCCTCTCGCAGCAAAATCTATGGCTTCAAAAAGACAGTGCCGGGAGTGACAAGGTATCCGAGAAACATTTCTTTTTTTATTAACAATGCATTGTTGCCTCTGTTTCTTATTTAATTTGTCATTGCGGGATGATAAAACTACCGGTAATACTCCCAAAAGGCTCCGCCACTCTAAACCTGCTACCCCCAACGTTCCATTTCCTCCATTCACATCTTCGTCTCCCTCTTCAAGAAATCTTCGCAAGATAATTTTGTGTCTCTTTCTTCGGTAACATTATCAAGCGACAATATTTCTATGCCTCAACTCCTCATAGACCAAGTTCCCTTCAATTGTCCTACTACAAAATGATATTATACCTCCTCCCGCTGTCAATGTCCGTTATTTCTCCAATCACTTCTCTCCCCGAAACCTCCTCCTCTCATGAGGTTCCTTTGACAAAGGACGACTCGTCTTCTTTGTTTGAACAAATTCCTCTAATCTTGTGGAAAATTTGGAGGGGATAGATGTGGCCTTTAAGGTCCTTTCGATCTTGTGAATGATGCCAAAAAGACTTCTACCGATCCTGTCAAATCGAATGTCTGCGAGATTTTAAGTAAGCATCTTGGTCATGAGAGGATCTCGTGAGCACCTTTAGTTCAAGAGATTAATAAGTCAAGGATGATCTCCAAGTTATGGCTGTGAAGTGCAATAATCTCCACCTTGAAAATCAAAATTTCTCAGTATCTCACTAGATCGTGATAATCTTCGCAAGAAGAATGAAGAATTAAAATGTATGCTCTCGCCATCCCCCCCATCTTTTTTTTTTTTTTTTTTTTTTTTTTTTTTTTTTACAACTCAAACCCTTGCTCGTCCTCAAAGTATTAAACCGAAACGAATAATGGAGATATATCGGACGGAGTCTATCGTTGAAGAGTTCGAGTTGAAAGAGATGCTTGGATGGAGCAATATAATCTCTTAGATAATCTTCATACCTATGCACTGATCAAATAAATAACTTGTCTAAAGAGAATTTTGATTTATCGCAAAGCAAGACTCATTAAGTGGTGACTTATCTCGCCTCTCTTATGCTTTGACTAAAACTAATTTGGAGTTGGAAACTTTATCAGATGAGAATAGAATTCTTTCACAAGAGAAACGTTTCATTGAGTAAGGTGGCGATCTACACACTCAACAAAGTATGATGCTTGTCGAAACTATGCGAAGAACAAGAACAGATCATTCATACTTTGAAAAATCAACTTGAAGAGAGTTCCTCGAGAGAGATAAACTTATTCAAGGTAGAATAACTTTGAGTGTAAAAGCGAAGCAATTCGGGGAACAATGCACCAAACTAGAAAAATCCAACTCTACTCGCCACCGAAAATTCCATACTTGTTTCTAATGACAAGAAATTGCGATCTCGATTGAAAGGTTTAGTTGGAGACTCATTTGATGATGCCATGGACTGTTTGGGGAATAACTTCGCGGCTTTAATTCAACATCTTACTTCTCAAAAGGAAGGTAGTCAAATTATTTGACTATCTTAATTTATGTATTTATTCCATGAATGCTTTATTACCCTGAAATGCCAATAATGTTCGATAAGATTTTCTCTGATCTTGTGTATTTGTTATGCGACTGAGAGAAAGCTTCGCTCCACTATCTCCACCCTTAGGTCTGATTATTCTAAAATTCAAGGAAAACGGACTACTTCTCCGTCTCTCTTGCTCGTTCTCGCGACCGTGCGGAGGCGAAGATTTGATTATATGTCTTATTGTAAGGACATTGATAGTAAGAATCGTCAAAAGGCATTGCTTCGCCAATTCCCTCTTAAAGGAAGTTCTTGTGAATAATATTTTGCTGTCCAAGTCTCTTGATCCTATTCACGCCGATCCTTTTGGAAGTAAGTGATGATGAAGTTCCCAATGCTCCAGATAGTGATTATGAATATGAAAGCTGCGAAGATCTCCCTGATAAGGAAGTTGTCGATGAAGATCCGAATAGAAAAATTTCTGATGAAAGTCCAGCAACTGGCGAGAACAAAGATGATGAAATCGTTTCTGAAGAAAATCCATCAACTGGCGGATGTGGAGCTGATAAAGGCGCAAGAAAAGTCTCAACCACTCTCCGTATTTGATAATGCGAGATGTAGAGAGTTAAATTCTCTTTGTAATTTGTTAGAACTCCTTTTTGTTTGAATGACTTAACTCTTTTGATTGAGTAACTTCCATATTTCTTTCTTCCTTCTTAATTAAGACCACCTTGCGAGCATGTTCGCTCATTGAATTTTTTATTAAGTAAATCCATCCCAATCAGGGATTTGATTTTAATTTTTCTCTCGCGACAAAGTCGCGGGGCACGCTTTTACATTTTCATGCGGAGACTCATTGACCTTGCCTTATCATTTTTGTGTGGTCTTCCAAGTTAGACCTCCCTAGTTAGAGGTCCTCCCCGGCCACTTTCATCGCGACAAAATCGCAGGACGTCTTTACACTTGCATGTAAAGACCCATTGATCTTGCCTTATCATTTTTCAAGTATTTTTGCCTCTGCGTAGATGTTTTGTTTGCGACAATATGACAAGCCTAAATATTCTTGCGAACATGGAGCCCCATGACATTGCCGGTCTTGCGACGAAATCGCAGACGTCGTACACTTTCGTGTAAAGACCCATTGATCTCGCCTTACCCGCGTTAGTATTATTGCCTCTGCAGATCATTGCACAAATATGACGAGCCTAAATTTTCTTGCGAAACATAGCCTTATGACATTTGCGTCTGCTTTTGACACTCCCCTATTGGAGAGCGCCGCCCTTATCATCTCCCGGTTGCCCCTTCAAGGAGGCGAAACATCGGCCATACAAGACTAGCTCCTCCCATCCGGTCTTAACAACAACCGCTTGTTTTCGCAGCCTCTTATCCCTTATACCTATAGGGTTTATGGTTACGAGACTGCACCCTAAGTGGAGTTTTCTTCGGGCGAGTGCAACATATGCCAAGACTTGCCAAGAATGGCCGGGGGTAGGTTCATCCATCCCGGCACTCGCTCAACCGTGTACCTCGGTGCCTTGAGCATACACCGACTCCTTGAAAGAGACCCTTGGTCGCCCAACCAGGTATAACCTACATATATAGTTGGGAATCCAAGGTATCTCTCCAGGATAGGCTTTCATGGGCCCCAAATTTTCATGACTAAAGTCAGGGAGCGGTGTAACCTTCCCCCGAGCCATGTCGAGAGATACCCCCTTATATGACGCACTTTAGGTCTTACATTTGCCTCTTACGAAATGTTATTCGCGAACTAGGTGTACGCCATAAAGGTTCGTCCCATTCATTCATTCTTTTATTCAATTATTCTTCATCATTTGCTATTTTGCTTGCGAGATATTCGCCAATTCATTCATTTAATCATTCGTTATCTCTTGTTGTTTTGTTAAGCCATTCATGACTTTTTGTTATTCTTGTCGCGAGATCTTCGTATTTTCTCTCGCATTTCTTGAATGTCGCAAATATCTTGCGAAGAAGTACTTCATCTTGATTCCTTTTTCCTCTCTCATTTTTACGGTAATATTTCTTTAGATATAACCTATTCCATGGTCTATCCAATTTTTGTCCCACATCTCTTCCTTCGGGATCCATCAATCTATATGCCCCCGTACCAACTACTTCTTTGATGATATAAGGTCCATCCCATTTTCTCGCCAATTTGCCTCCACTTTCACGTTGATATATTGGGGTTTTCTCGCAACACCAAGTCTCCCGGTTGGAACTCACGTATTTTTACACGCTTGTTATATTCTCTAGCAGTCTTCACGATAATTCTCCATGTGTCGCAAGGCCTTTTCTCGTTTTTCTTTCAATTCATCCAACTTGATTAGAATGTTGCTGCGCCAAGATTTTTCTCCCAGACCTCTTTTTTGGTTGTCGGAATCACGACCTCTGTTGGGAGTACTTGCTTCCACTCCGTAAGTTAAGCAAAAAGGGGACATTCCGTGGCTTCTCTTCAGTTGTATTATAGGCCCATCCGCATTGGGTACTTGTTCGCACCATCCCCTATTGTGTCCTTCCAACTTTTTTCTTCAATATATCTAATTGTTTTATTTGTTGCCTCCGCTTGGCCATTAGCTTGTGGATATAATGGAGTTGATTTTCCACATCTTATCTGAAATGCATTAAAAGCAACCTATATTTTTCCCCTCAACCGCTTCCCATTATCGATACCAATTGTGGGGATCCCAAATCTGCATATAATATTTTCAAATATGAAAGTAAAAACATCCTTATCGCGAATGTGCTGTACCGCTTTCACCTCCCGCCCATTTTGTGAAATAGTCCGTTGCGACAATTAAGTACCTTCTTTGTCCTGTTCCCAGGTAAGAATGGTCCCACAATATCTAAACCCCATTTTCCAAAAGGCCACACATTTCTCGAAGAATTTAACGGTGCTCCAGGTGCATGTATCTTCTTCCCGTGTCTTTGACAATCTTCGCAGCTGTCGGATATCGCTCTCGCGTCCTCATGCATATATGGCCAATAATATCCTTGCGTCTTTGCCTTATATGCCAAAGATCTCCGCCGCTATGATTTCGGCATCCCCACTATGCAGCATCTTCAATATGGTTTCTCCTTCTTTCCTTGATAGACATCGAAGCGAGGGTCCCTCAAAAGAACGCCCGATAAAGCACGCCATCTCGTAACTCATAATTTGTTGCCCGGCTCTTTAACTTGTGTGCTTCCAATCTATTTCTTGGTACCTCGCCTTTCATTAAGTACGCGTGAAGTTCCACTCTCCAATCTTCTCGCGACCTTGCATTTCATCTACCACCATCATTATATCTCGGCTTCTGTCCCTCCTCTTTATTAATTGATGGCGCCGTAGCGTTCGTATTTTGATATTCCTCGTTGGTTGGGTCTGTCATCATACTTGATATAAAGGCAAAAGCGTCTCAGTAGTCTATTATCTCTCCTTGATATGTGCCTCCATTTTATTTTCGGTATTCGTGCCGACAACACTTCTACAAGTTTCCGTATTTCGTAGGGATGGATCGTTTGTAGCATACTTCTCGTTATCCGACAGGATTGCCAATTGCGAGTCACGGTAATCCTCACATTCTCCGAGTTTCATTTCTATTGCAAATCGTAGAGCATGTATTATAGCTTCGTACCGTTTCGTTATTGGTAGACTCAAATTCCAATCTAAAAGCAAAAGCTAGCTTATTGCCTTCTGGCGAAATCACAACAATTCCCACTCCTTTACCTTCTCCATTTGATGATCCATCCACTAATATTTCCCACCGATCTGGCTCAGTTAACAAGTCTTTTGGGTCTCCATGCTCTTCTTCTACATCCATCATTTCATCCACTGCTTCATCTTCCTCCAAAGGAAACTCTGCTAGAAAGTCTGCGACGACCTGTGACTTGGTTGAAGATAATATTTCATATTTGAGTTTGTAATGGCTTATTTGAGCATTCCATCTTTCAACTCTTCTACGATCTTTTTGAATTTTTCATTACCGATCAATTGGTACCTTTGTTACCACTCTAACTTGAAGTATGTGCCTAAAAATATATGTGAAGTTTAAACGACGCATAGACTAACGCCGGATTAGTTTTTCAATCTTGAATAATTTCTTTCTCATGAGATTAAAAGTTTTTTTGATATAATAGATTGGTTTTTCTACTCCTGTGTCCATTCGCAGAAAAACCGCACTTAAGGCATGCGATGTTGTCATGAGGTATATTAATAATTCCTCTCCCGGGTTCTCCTTTCGCATAATGGATATATCCATTAAATGCTCTTTGATCCCTTGTAAAGCCTTTTCACATTCGTCCGTCCACTTAAATTTCGATCCTTTTTTCGTAACACTGAAAAAGTGTTTACACTTATCGAGATGACCGCGAGATGAATCTTCCTAGTGATGCTAGTAACCCATTCGGCTTTTTGAACATCCTTTATCGTCATGAGTGTCGCATATCGCGAACCGCTTTTACTTTCTCCGGGTCAACATGTATTCCTTCCTTTGATATAATGTAACCCAAGAACTTCCTCGACGCCACTCGAAGGTGCATTTTTTGGATTGACTTTGATGTTGAAACGCCTCATTTGTTCAAAAATTTCTTTCAAGTCTCCGCACATGATCTTCACTTTTTACTTTTTACTAGCATGTCATCTACGTATACCTCTAGTGTTTTATGTATCCAAATCTGCGAATACTTTTTCTACCATCCTTTGATACGTTGCTCCAAAGATTTCGCAAACCAAAAGGCATTTTTAGTATAGCAAAGTATAATCCTCTTGGAGCGAAGAAAGTGAAGTGTGCTCTGGTCTTCTTCGGCGAGAGGAATTTGATTGTAACCTTTGTAACCGTCCGCCGATGATACTCTTTCATTCCCGCCGCCGATTCGACTATTTGTGGGATGTCGGTAATGGAAAATCTGTCTTTAGGGCAAGCTTTATTTAGATCAGTGAAATTAATGCAAATCCTTATTCCCTTGTTCTTCTTTGGAACTATAACCATATTCGCTATCCACTCGGGGTATTTTGCTTGTCTAATAATTCCGTCCAAACATCTTCTCTCAGTTCTTCTTCTATCCGAGTGTGATATGTTGTTGCTATCTTTCTAATTCTTTGTTTGAATGGCTTCACATTTTTATCGATTTCCAACTTGTGACAAGCTGCCGATGGATCTATACCAGCACTTCATCCATATCCCACGCGAAGATATCTTTATAATCCCGCAATAGATCGATTGTTTCTTTTCTCTTCATCCGCTCCCATGTTAGTTCCAATCTTTAGCATCTTGGGTTTTTCCTTAGTTCCAATATTCACTTCTTTGGTTTGTTCGCGCGCGACGTAACGGCCTTCGGTTCTCCCATAGGGGTCGGTCCTTTTGGTTCTTTCGCAAGATAATTTTCTTCTCCCGAGATCTCGCTAGGTATGCCTTTTCCTTCTTTCGCTCTTATCATGTAAACTCCGAATTCTTCTTCTTTTTTTAGCCGCCCTTGCCATCTTCTCTTGCGATACTTTGATATACTCTTTCGCTTGTTTACTTGTTCTTCGCAACACTTTACTTCATTTTGATAGTATATTCTTCCTTTAGCAAGCATCCCCTTTGATCTCGCCGACTCCGGTTGGTGTAGGAAATTTGATACATTGATGAAGCGTCGACGCCGGCTTTTATTGCATGTACCCATGGTCTTCCTAGTAATATGTTATATGGTGATTCCATATCCACTACACTCATCGTCACTGTGTTTCGATTCCTCCTAACGGAATACGTATTTCTATCTCCCCTTTAACTTTTGTTATAGATTTACCAAAACCTTGAATATTGTACGCCGCGAAAATCATATCTTCGTCTTTATATCCCATCTTTTTGTAAGCGTGATAAAACATAATGTTCACCAGACTCCAGTATCAATTAAAACTCCATTCACTACCCATGTTTTCACCGTGTTCTCTAGTTCCTCTCTTTCCTTGTACGCGTTTATCAGTTACCGGTGGTATGCGTGATCCAAGTTTTCTTTGAATATTTCCTCCGTCGTAAAAAGTTATCTCTTGCTTTTCCCAATCCTTCAAAGGTGATGTTATTTCTCTATACGTAATCTTCTTTCCTTCAAAATCTCGTTTTGTTAGTGGCCGTATGCCATATCTTTTTCATTCAATTTAAGATTTTCCTTTCTCATTTTCCCCGATTCAAACAACTTTAATTGCAATTTTCTCTCCTTTTACTGAATGATCGTCCCTGTTTCTAGCGCATATGTAGTGGTAAGATTTCCCACACTACACCCCTTACTCGATTTTGCTTAATTAATCCATTGAAAGATGTAAGATCAAGAATATTTATTGATTGAATTCATGAAATGTTCACATAGAAAATAGAATAACACTTAGAAATTAAAACACTCTTTTAACTTTCTCTCTCCTATTGACGTGTTTAACAATTCCAAAAAGCTTTTTTCTTACAGACTCATTTAGCCCTTTATATAGGGTAATACATAGTGGATGACAGCTAAGCTACCCTTTATTTTCGGGAATGTCCCGCAAAGTGTCGCAGATGCACAAACATTCTCTCTCGCGACACTTCTTAACCCTCGCCCGGCTCTCACGTCTTCTTTATGTTTTGCACCGTCGTTATTCATTGCGTCGTTTATTTTAGCTCCCTGCGACTCCCTCGCGACACCGTCGTTCACTGATCCCGCGAGCCTTGTACGTTGCGATATTATGATCCTACATCCTCAAAGATTGGTGCAGCAGAAGAAAGGTACCCAATACAATGAGATGTTAGAAATGTTTAAACGAGTCAATATTAACATCCCTTTTCTGGAAGCTATCAAGCAGATACCTGCTTACGATAAATTCCTGAAAGATCTATGCACACAAAAACGGAAGCTTCATGTGCACAAGCGTGCCTTTCTCACTGAACAGGTAAGTTCAATTATCCAAAACAAGACCCACCTAAGTTTAAGGACCCAGGTATTCCTACTATCACATGCACTATAGGTAAACATACAATCGATAGAGCTTTGTTAGACTTAGGTGCAAGTGTGAACCTTTTTCCATACTCTGTGTATAAGCAATTAGGTCTTGGGGAGATGAAACCCACTCCTGTTACGCTACAGTTAGTGGACAGATCTGTGAAAATCCCTCGAGGTATTGTTGAAGATGTGTTGATCAAGGTTGAAAATTTTTATTTTCCTGTGGACTTCATTGTGTTAGATACTCAACCTGTGCAATATCCTGATGATCATATTCCTGTCATTTTGGGACGTCCTTTCTTGGCAACGTCCAATGCTATCATAAATTGTCGTAATGGAGTGTTGAATTTGTCCTTTGGTAACATGACCGTAGAACTGAATTTTTTTTAACATTAGTCAACAAACCATGGATTGTGATGATAGTGATTTGCATGAGATTAACATGATTGAGAATTTGATCCAAAACTCATTGCCTGACATCTTATCTGTGGACCCTTTGCAAGCATGTTTAGATAACTTTGACTTAGGCCTCTTTGATTCTGAGTACATTAGTGAGGTTCACTCTTTGCTTGAATCTGTACCACCCATGGATATTGCCAAATGGCAGAATGCAGTGGAACCGCTTCCACTCTCTGATTCCAAATCTTCCCCATCTCTTGTTGAACCACCTAAGCTAGATTTGAAACCATTGCCTGATACTTTGAAATATGCTTTCTTAGGTTCTTCTGATACTTTTCATGTTATTATTGCATCATGTTTAGACACAGAACAGGAAAGAAAACTTTTTGAAGTGCTTAAAGAACATAAACAGGCTTTAGGTTGGACCATCTCAGACCTTAAGGGTATAAGTCCCACAATTTGCATGCATCACATAAATCTTGAAGAAAATACTAAACCATCTAGGGAAATGCAAAGGAGACTTAACCCCAATATGAGAGATGTTGTTAAGCGTGAGATTTTGAAATTGCTTGATGCGGGTATCATATACCCAATTCCAGATAGCCAGTGGGTCAGTCCCATTCAAGTTGTACCTAAAAAGTCTGGCATTACTGTAGTTCAAAATGAAATGAATGAGCTTGTCCCCACTCGTGTGACCACAGGGTGGCGAGTTTGTATTGACTATAGAAAGTTGAACATAGTAACAAAGAAATACCACTTTCCTCTTCCCTTCATTGACCAAATGCTAGAAAGGTTGTCAAGACATAGTCACTATTATTTCTTAGATGGCTACTCGGGTTATAACCAAATTCACATAGCACCCGAAGACCAACCAAAGACTACATTTACCTGCCTTTATGGTACATTTGCTTATCGTCGTATTCCTTTTGGGTTGTGTAATGCACCCGCCACTTTTCAACGTTGCATGATGAGCATCTTTTCTGACATGGTAGATAAGTTTCTTGAAATTTTCATGGATGATTTTTATGTCTTTGGGTCTTCTTTTGATGAATGTTTGCATCATCTTACTCTTGTGTTGATTCGATGTAAGGAAAAGAATTTGGTTTTGAATTGGGAAAAATGTCATTTCATGGTTAACTCAGGCATTGTTCTAGGACATATCATTTCTGAAAAGGGCATAGAAGTAGATAAAGCTAAAGTTAATCTCATTCAACACTTGCCTCAACCTCGCTCTGTGAGGGAGATAAGGTCATTCTTGGGCCATGCCGGTTTTTACCGGCGTATCATCAAATATTTTAGTAAAATTTCAGTGTAGTCTTCTTGCAAAAGATGTAGCATTTGTCTTTAATGATGCTTGTAAGCAAGCATGGGAGAAATTGAAAGCTCTTCTCACATCTGCCCCTATAGTCAGACCACCTGATTGAACCTTACCATTTGAAATTATGTGTGATGCGTCTGACTATGTTGTAGGAGCTGTTTTAGGTCAGAGAGTAGATAAACTTCCGTATGTGATCTACTATGCTAGTAAAACACTTAATGATGCTCAACTAAATTATTCAACAACTGAGAAAGAATTGCTAGCAGTTGTGTTTGCTTTGGATAAGTTTAGATCTTATTTAATAGGATCCAAAGTCATAATATATTCTGACCACGCTGCATTGAAATATCTTTTGTCAAAAAAAAGATGCTAAAGCTCGTCTAATTCGATGGATACTCTTGTTACAAGAGTTTAACCTCGAAATTCGAGATAAGAAAGGGTCTGAAAATGTTATCGCTGATCACTTGTCTAGGTTGAATGTTGAATTTATTGATGAATCTTTGCTTATTAGAGAATCGTTCCCCGACGAACAATTGATGCTTGTGTCTGTAATGCCTTGGTTTGCTGATATTGTTAACTACCTTGCTACAGGTAGAATGCCTTTGCATTGGTCTAAACAAGACCGCTGTAAATTCTTGGCTGAGGTGAAATATTTCTTTCGGGATGACCCATACTTGTTTAAATACTGCCCTGACCTAATCATTAGGAGATGTGTCCCCAATTCGGAACAAAGAGATGTCATCTCTTTCTGTCATGACCATGCATGTGGAGGCCACTTTAGTGCCAATAAAACCGCTGCAAAGATCTTGCAGAGTGGTTTCTATTGGCCATCATTGTTCAAAGATAGTCATGCCTTTTGTGTTGCTTGTGAACGATGTCAGAATTAGGAAGTATCTCACGAAGAAACATGATGCCCTTACAACCTATTTTGATTATTGAATTGTTTGATGTATGGGGTATCGATTTCATGGGTCCCTTTCCTAACTCTGAAGGTAATTTATACATTCTTGTTGCTGTTGATTATGTCTCTAAGTGGGTAGAAGCCATTGCATCCAAAACAAATGATCATAAAGTAGTTCGTTCTTTTCTTAAAGAAAACATTTCTCTCGTTTTGGAACACCTAGAGCTATAATCAGTGATGGTGGTACTCATTTTTGCAATAGACCTTTTGAATCACTTATGCGCAAGTATGGAATCACTCACAAGGTAGCAACACCATACCACCCACAAACCAGTGGCCAAGTAGAAGTTTCTAATAGGGAAATTAAGCATATCCTTGAAAAAATCGTCAATCCTACTAGGAAAGATTGGTCTTTACGTTTAAATGATGCTTTGTGGGCCTATAGAACTGCGTACAAAACTCCTATTGGCATGTCTCCTTATAGACTTGTGTATGGTAAAGCATGTCATCTACCTGTAGAGTTAGAACATCGAGCATATTGGGCTGTTAAGAAATTGAACTTTGATCTTGATAAGGCTGGCACCCAAAGGAAACTTCAACTCAATGAGTTAGAAGAACTAATAAATGATGCATATGATAGTTCCAAAATGTACAAACATAGAATGAAAGTGTTTCATGACAAGCGCATTCTGCGCAAATCTTTCACACCTGGTCAAAAAGTTTTATTGTACAACACTCGTTTGCATCTTTTTCCACGAAAGTTGCGTTCTCGATGGTCAGGTCCATTCTTGGTACGTAATGTTTTCCCTCATGGATCTGTTGAAGTTGAAAATCCAGCAAACAAAAACATCTTCAAGGTCAATGGTCAGAGATTGAAACCATTTATGGAGTATCTTCCACGGAGAAGTTGAGACCATGGACTTGGAAGACCATGTTTATGTGGACTAAAATAGTTCACCTGTGTACATAAATTCCAACATCAAGCGAGGCACCAACCTTCAATTTTTGTGACTATCTAAAAAGTCCTTTTAGAGTGTGTGTCACCGTACGTAAATTCCGGGTAGGAATGGTGAGCTACCCAACTTCGCACCAATTTCAGCACTATTTTTGATCTCTTGAGTGCTAATCCCGTCAATCATGAGGATGACGTCTAAAGATGAAAACTCCTTCTTGTAGTTTGATTTGCAGTTAGCACCATTCTCTCTCTCTCGACAACATCAACATATCCATAGAAACACATCATCATCAACGAGCAGAGCAACGCCAGATTTTATGAAGAAAGTGAAATTGTCCAAGGTTTACATGCAACAATTCAAGGAAAAGTAAAAAGTTCCTATTCAAAGTGAAGATACAGTACAAAAAGCAGAATTCTAGACACATTTGAAGAGGTATTTTACAAGAGCAAAGGAAAGAAAATAAGATGAGAATTAGTGAAGTTCATAAAATCAAGACAATACAGGTTGTGAAAAATTAAGTGATAAAATCCTTCATCCATGGCTTTTGTAGTTTTATTATTTTGTTATTTTCAGTTTGTAGCTTAATAATAATAGAAAAAAAAAAGAGAATTATTACACTTTGTTTTTTTAGTTTTGTTTAATAACCACCATGGTAAGGAAGAAATTTAAGAGGAAAATTCAAGCAACAAGGAAATTGAAGAGAAAAATCAGAAATTATCAAGGTTCTACGAAGTCAGAAGTTCATCATCAACAGTTGAAGACCAAAGACCGAAGATTGAAGACGTTTCTATGGAGGCTATGAGAGTGGTGTTGATTTCCTATCAGATGTGAAGGTAAGTGAGTACTCCCATCCTCCTATAATGATTGATTTCCTTTCTTAGAGATCACCAGAAAAAGATTCTTTTTGTCCACAATTCTGTGGAGTCTCCAGAAATTATTTCGGAAGGTTCTCCTTCCCACTAATCAACATGTGCAGGATTTCTCTCTTCATTCCTGTCTGCACACATGAGAGACTAAAAAAGCGGTCTTTTTGAGTGCAATTATCATAAAACTCTATCGGTGAGGCAGAAGTCGAGGCTTGTGATAACTCTCGAACCCGAATTCTTTCATATGGTATGGTTATTTCTCGCTCAACTCTTAAGGATGAGAATGCGTTCTTTGGTAGTTCTGACTTCTTATTACTAGCATGCAGAAACTCTATGTCCTCATAGCTCCTTGGATGCTTGGGACTCTATTACATTCTGAAGTTGGAGAAGGTTTTGTGGGTACACCTCTGGTAAACCCTCACGAGACTACAACTCGTCCAACTAGGGACACCTATGGGTTTAAAGGCTTAGTGCATACGCTAAATGCATTCGATAGACCAGCGAAAGTGGTATAGTTAGGATTTCTTAATTTCTGTTTCACTTGAGGACAAGTAAAATTCAGGTTTGTGGGTATTTGATGAGAGCCAAATAGTGCATATTTCTACACCTTTTATTGGCTTTTAACTCATCTTTTGCGCTTTAAAATCATATATTATCCCAAATTCTGCATTCTCTCTGTTTTCAAGAATAAATATTTGTACTAATTAATTTTGTGTTTTTAGGAAGTAAATAAAAGCTTGGATGAATTGAGAAGCCAAAAGAAGCGGAGAATTGGCGACAGTGGAAGAGAGACAACAAAGGATCCCGCTGGAAAGTAGTGAAGAATATTTTCTGCACCTTAGCAGCGAGTGAAGAATATCTTTTGCACCTCATCCGCAAGTGAAGAATGTGGCTTTCACGTCTCAAAACTAGGTGTGGGCTTGAGATATTAGCTTTGAAGAAGACATGGGCCTAAAAGAGATAAAACCAAGACCCAAACTCATTTTTATTGTGAACCGTAAGATTCAATCCAGCTGTTGAGCATCCAACATTGATATCCACACGGTACATCAGAGTTCGCTACTTTCGCCCAAAACCGAAGCGCCTGCTATTCATATCCTAATCGAACAGAAGCCAAACACCACCTTCACTTTACTATCTTCTTCCCGACAGTTGCAGTACTATCAGTTCACTTGTCACCTCCATCTCCGACCAACTCTGAGCACAACCAACCTATCATCCATACTTTGCAATCAATCAACCTCCTAGCCTCTATTTATCTCCATCATAGCTTCTTCTCCACATCAATAACCCTAGAAGCTAGGGTTGAGAGAGATAAGGCTGGGATTAGCCTCAATAACTAAAAGCAAATATCAAATCAAGGAGTTACAGAGCAGAACTCCAGAAGGGGTTTGTCGGGTAATCGCATTTCTAGTGAGTGGTTGTTCTCTAAATTGACAAATTCTTGTGTTTGAGAAGAAAATTGGGTATAAATAGGGTTCCCTGTGTATTTTGTAATCATCCGAGTTTACTTGGATCAATCACTAGCTTAATATAACTTGTGTTTTAATCTTCATCATGTTCTAAATTCACCTGCTATAGGGTTTAGATGAAACCCTAGTTTGCTACTTGTTGTTCATGTTAATGGCAGTAACCTTGTTGTGCTTAATTATCTTAGAGTAGAATTCAGTCTTAGGGACTTCAACACTTTACTTTCACAGTGTATGCCATGTATCCATTATAGTTAGAATAATACTGTGTTGAAGAACTACAACTCATGCTTAATCCCATATATTGATCTTTTGATTAGCTGTGCCCTGAAAAGACAGTTAATGCTTAGGAGAAATACCTTAGTTGTGATTTAATCATTTATATCAAAAGGGACCTTAGATATACAAAGGGTTGACATCCCTTTTGTTATCAGTTATAAGGAAGAGGTTAGTGTTATGAGCAAAAAAACTAGTGTAAGTTAGTGGCGGATTCAAAGACCTTAGTACCCTTCTCATCAATTGTTCTGTTTAATTACCTTGCATCTTGCTTTACTATTTCTGTTATTATCAAATATCTTTGTCGTATCGACACAAACAAAACCATTTTGTCACTCTTTGTTTTAATCAGTATATAAAGATCATAGCTTCAACTTTAACACCCACCAAGTCCCTGTGGATCGACTCGTGCTTACCCTGTTTTACAGACTCGACATTGTATACTTGCAGTCAGCATAATTGTAGACTTGTTTAGAGACCTACCAAAGTCCTAACCGTGTCACAGATATACCGCTTGGATATCTAGCCGTAAAAAGGATTCAATTTTTTTTTGGTTTATCAAAGAAAGTCCCGGCTAGGTCTTTCTCAATCGTAAACGGACGTAACACGGTTGGGTTACCTAACCGTTGCCAGCATTACGCCCAACATTTTTTAACCGAGAACATGTGGCATTTTTTTTAGAAACCTAAATACCGTTATGGAGAATACACAAATTAAAAGATAAAAATATTACATTACATAACATTCTTTACTCATTCTTCATACGCTTGATTTCAAGTTTCAACAGCTCATAACCTGCACATATTCAAATGTTGTTGTTGACGCATTTAAATAACAAAAAATTTACTCCCCCTAAAGGAAAGCTAGGTGGATATTCAATATGAACCTATTTTTTATTCCTCTTTTGTAGTATAAAATACTACACAACAAGATGATATGTTTTTCCCCCTTAGTCTACACTTTACTCTTCCGTAAGATATAAACTTTTCAGCACATATATATTTTCTCGGTGATTGTAAATCACTTGTATACTTCATATATTTATCCTCCTTTTTGTCACAAAATGACAAAAACATGAAAAATACATGAGAAAACCCAAAGGATCTTACAAGTTCATAAGAAATCATACAACCTATAAGAATTAAGCACGAAGGTCTAACATACAATTTGTTTTAGCATCTTATTAAGGAAACAATTTCCCGAAGCAATTTTCCCTTTGATTTGATAAGTCAGGAAAAAGATTTGACTCGGCTGCTTATCGGGAACCAATTATTCATAAATAATTGTACCTCTTATAGACAAGACAAACTAGGTTACTGGTTTTCTTATCAAGGATCCGCTTGGACTTGAACAATCGTACCTCTTTTGATAAGCCTAAAATAAGATCAGAATTAACTTAGATTTTCTTAACATGAACCAATTGGACTAAAACAATTGAACCTACTATTTCGTTAAGCAAAAGCAAGAATACGCAATTAAATCATCTTTTCTTATCAAGAAAACGATTAACAAACATATATAAATCGTTACCTTACTCTTCGATATGACAAACTAAGATCCAAACTGATCAAGTTTTCATATCAGGAAAGATTATAATAATAATTTTTCCCTCGGTTTCCACAAGCACTTTCAGGACGGTTAAGCACCAGTTCAATGTAGAAATCCCCCCCTGTGAGTTGTTATTCCATGCAAGACAAAATAATAACAAACAAGATAACAAGTTACAAAGTGAAACTTATATGTATACTACATACACAATTTATAAATTATAATCGATAATCGTATAATTGTGACTTCACACGTGAGTTTAATCAATATGTACTTATGATCATGTGATAAAGCATCCCACAAGGTTAGATCCCAAACCTGCTTATATCAAAGAGTCACAACATCATAAGAGATTTACATATTATGAGATTGGAAATATTAGGGTTTGTGAAAAACGAAACAATATCTCATAAACCGAAAGCAAAGAGATATGAAAGAATCACAAGATGCACAAACTATCAATCATAACACAAGATTTTTTTTTTTTAAAAAAAAAAAAAAATATTGACTGTAAATAGACCTTATACAAGCATTGAAATAGATCAACAATTGGCAGTATATTATAAGATTAAGCATAACATCATCTATATATCTTAATCTTTAGTAGTGTTTTGGTTGTTCGCTGAGGTTTTTCCGGTGTTCAAACTATCAAGACATATTTCGAGAGACTTGTCAGCAACCATCTCTTGTTTTTCAACTTTTTCAACTTGTGCAAAGATCTGCAATAATCTCTTCAGTTTTGTGTTTTAGTAGTCTTGATTCCAAACCGAGATAATGAGATTGGTTCTTAATTCTTCGAAACCAGTGATGAAATCAACCATACTATAAGTAGAAAATCCACTTGGTTATCTTCGGATCTTGAAAATAAAAAGAAAGTATGCAAGGCTCCTCTTGAGATCCTTTTGTAACTATCAGAATCATAGTCAGACATGTTTTTCGAGATATTATTCTTCTTCCTTTTTATATTGATCCCTTGGCAGTTCTCAACTTTTGAGCTTCCTCCTCGTTTACCTTAGTAGTACTGTGAGTTACTGGAGGCATGCTCAAAACCTTAAATAAGAATTTACCATGGTTTCTCAATACATATAGAGGGAAATTTTCTTAAGTTATTAAGAAAATAATTTCGGACCGAGAATAGCAAAGGAGTTTCCTCAAAAATATTCAAAAGGATTTGTATTTTTTTTCTTGACAAGATTCAAGGATAGAATCTTTGTCTTAAAATCCCCAAGTAAGGAAGAATATATTCTCCATAGGGTAACAATTTTTTGAAACCGAAAACGTAAAAAACCTTAAAAACCGAAAATTGGTATTAACATGAACTTAGACATTATGGATTTGTAGTCATCCGTTATAAGTCATACTTATATGATATAAATACACAATTTGTTCCCTTGTTTCATGTGCTTCCTCATCTTATTCAAACTGAGCACAAAACTGATGAGCGCGCACACTCACAATATAACTAGGTTGTATTGGGGTAAGCTTTATCAATCTTACTACGGATATTAGATCCTTTGTTCATGTGATCCTTTGAGAATATATACCCGAAATCTTTCCTTATTTTACTTTGATCTTTTCTTGAGATGATACAAGTGGGATCACAAGTAACAGATGATATGATTTCCTTACAGCAAACCTCAATTCTTTCATCGGAAAATAAGGAATTTGTTGAATCTTGTTTCTATTGATTTTTTTTTATTGGCAGAAGTTTTTTTCTTTCCCTTTCTTTTGGTTACTCTTTACGGGAGATAACCCTTCATGCGGGCCATGAAAGTTACAATATGAATGTGGAGGAATCTTTTTCCAAAAGTGATTTGTAGGATCAGAATATCGCAACACCAATACCCTTGCGAAATCCATGAACGACGCACTGCGAAGATATCGCAGATTGGTAATAAAAATGACGCAACGGATGACGACAGCTTGAACACGAAAAAGATGTGAAGACCTAGCGAGATTTAGGAGTGTTGCGAGATTTAGTATTTGTACACTTGCGATAATGTCGCAAGCCAGATCCGAAAATAAAGGACATCTTAGTTGTCATCCACTATGTAATGCCCTATATAAAGAGCCGAACAAGCTTAAGAGAAGGGAGATCTTTTTCGAGTGTTGAGCAAGTCATTAGGAGAGAGAAAGTTCAGAGCGGTTGTTAATTCTTTAGTTTATTTCCTTTTCATCTTGTAACATTTGTGAGATTAATCAATAAAGATTATAATTGTTCATCTTAAAATGACTTGATTGTGTGAATTCTTGTGAGGGGTGTAGTGTGGGATTTCCTGCAACTACATATGGCACTAGAAATAGGGATTGAAGATTAAAGATTAGAGATTGTTATTAAGATTGTTCAAATCATGAAGATGATGAAACAAATTGATAAATCAGTTAAAGTAGAGAAAATTAAGATTGTAATATAAAGTTGGAGTGTAGCTTGATTACAAAAACAATGATTAATGAATTCCATGAAAATATCAGAGGGAGAATACATAAACGAGATTTTGAAGGAAAGAAAATCATGACAATGGAGAAGGCGTCACCCTTGAAAGATTGGGAAAAACAGAAGATTACATTCACAGCAGCAGAGATACCAAGAGAAAATTTAAACCACATATCTCCTTTGGTAATCACGGTAACCACACGGAAAGAAAAGGAAAAATCAGCAAAAACCATAGAAGAATGGGCGGTAAACAGAACTTTAATTGACACGGGGAGTTCGGCGAATATAATATTTTACCATGCATACAAAGGAATGGGATACAAAGATGAAGATATGTCTCCTTCAACTTATCATATTCATGGCTTTGGCAAATTTACAACAAAACCAAAAGGAGAAATAGAGGTGCGAATTTCGCTGGGAGAAATTGAAACACAAGTGGCACTATGCGTAGTGGATATGGAATCACCGTACAACATGCTGTTGGGAAGGCCATGGATTCATGCGATTAAAGCAGTAGCATCAACATTACATCAATGCATCAAATTTCTTATGCCAAGTGGGATTGGTGAAATTAGAGGGGAGGCTGATAAAGCGAGATTATGCTATCAAATTGAAGTGAAACAGTATGAAGGACGTGCAAAGAAGCGAAAAATTCGCAGGAAAATGGCGAAGGAAGCAAAGAAAGAAGAGGAATTTAGAGCTCATATGATAAGAGCAGAGGAAGGAAAAGGAATACCCGCGAAATTTCGGGAGAAGAAATTGAGCCTGCGAAGGAGATAAAAGAACCCACACCTATGGGAGAACCAAATACCAGTTACACTGCGGTGGAACCAACAAAGGAAGTGAATGTTGGAACTGAAGAAGAACCCAAAATACTAAAAATTGGGACTAAGATGGAGGCAGATGAAGAAGAAAGAACTATTGGTCATGTGCGAGAATTTAAAGATATTTTCGCGTGGAACATGGAAGAGATGTTCGGAATAGACCCGTCAGCCGTGGCGTGTCATAGGTTGGAGATTGACAAAAATGCGAGGCCATTCAAACAAAGAATCATAAAAATTGCAACAACATATCATCCTCAAATAGAAGAAGAGTTGCAGAAGATGCTTGATGCAGGAATCATAAGACAAGCAAAATATCCGGAGTGGATAGCAAACATGGTTGTGGTTCCAAAGAAGAAAAAGGGGGTAAGAATTTGTATAGATTTTACTGATCTAAATAAAGCTTGTACGAAAGATAGTTTTCCATTACCAGATATTCCACAAATGGTCGAATCAGCAGCAGGAAATGATAGAATATCTTCTCTACACGGATATAAAGTCTGCAATCAAATACCTCTCACTGAAGAAGATCAGGAGCATACTGCTTTTTTCACTCCAAGAGGGTTATATTGTTATACAAAATCCCCCACACTTACATTTTGCTAGTCCTCGAGCAAAACAGAAAATTGACCCGCTACACAGCTGGTCATATAATAAGATAGAGTTAGACCTGCTATACAGCTGGTCATGACAAATGCCATACACAAGACGCGACACGCAATTTTTTTTTTTTTTTTTTTTGAGACCCGCTACACAGCTGGTCATAATAAGGAAATAAAAATAGACCCGCTACACAGCTGGTCATAAGCTTAACAACTATAATAAATTTATTATTATTTTTTTTTATATAGACCCGCTCCACAGCTGATCATTTTTTTTTTTTTTTTTTTTGGACCCGCTCAACAGTTGGTCACAATATGCAAGAAAAATCCTAAAAAAGAAAAATAAAAAGTTAATAACCACTCCCCCACACTTAAATATTACATTGTCCTCAATGTAATTGAGTCATCCAACGTAAAAATTAAGATGGGAAATTAAAAATAAAAAAAAACAAACATAAATAAATAAATAATTATACCTACTGGATTGTACAAAAACGGATCTCCAAAAATTAACAGCCTGAAAATTTGGTGATCGACCCAAAATACAATATTTACAAACGACAGTTTCACAATTATTTTATGAAAAAATGGGGACACTGAAACCGTCAGAAAACAAAATTTACCCCTAAACCAAGTTTTTACCGCACATGGAAGTGCGTAAAGAACAAAGTATGGGGATTCCATTGAGACTGGGAAAATTTCAACTGGCTCATGCACGGTATTAGAAATAGGCAAATCCTTTGGGTACTTAGATGCAAAGTAATCCAACAATACTTTAGAAGCACACAGTTCTAACCCTAAATTAGGCAACTTTTGGAAGTCTAGTGGCTAGAAACAACCTCTAAGTCGGGTGAATGATCTTGTGAGGTAGATTCATCCATGGAATTAGGCGAATCATCCACACAATCATCCACAGGGTCATTTATATGTTCTGTTTGGAACAGAGAGTTACTACCAGATTCATCATCATCAGCAAATAATATTTGACATTCAAGACTCTCAATCTTTGTTCCAAACTAGGCGGTGTGTGTTTGTAATACTTCTCATATATAGTTTCATGTGATTCTTCACTTACCTCATGTGGAGCAGAAACTCCATACCATTGCCTACGCATATATTCAGCAAGCGTCATCTCGGATGAGGTTTCCGATAATTTGACTTCCTACGCATATATTCCGCAGCGTCATAGTAGGTGACGTCTCCTCAGAAGAAGTCATCATCCTCAAAAATTCCCTGAAAATAAATATAAAAAGAAACGCATAAAAAGGAAAAAGAAAATACTGTACAAAAATAAATAAATAAAATAAACCTAAAAATTAATCTAAAAACAAATCCCCGGCAACGGCGCCAAAATGATTTAAGATTTTTCTTAGTTTTCGTAGTAGTAATTAAGATTCGTTCTCTCAGACTTGCGAAGATTAAATTTAAAGGTTTAATGAAAACAATAAACAAAGGCGAGAGTTACTGGGCCTAGGATTCCACCGAATTCATATCTATAGGTTCAATTTATTTATTCTCAACAATTAAAGCTCAATAAACAAAATAACACCGACTCTTATTTTTGCCAAGGTAGACTCTCAAAAGATTAATTGTATCCCTAAGCATAGATTATCTAAACAAAGCATAACCTATCTAATTGAATAACAACCAATTTGATCAAATCATAATTCTATTTTAATTAGTGCAAAAGTCAAATAAAGAATTAATTAAAATTACCCACGTATGAAATTCGGCTTCCTCCGTCGACCCGGTGAATTTCATGAGTTGTTTCACAGGAAAATTAGGATTACACTTAGTAAGTAAAACACTCTTGAACTTTCTCTCTCCTAATGACTTGCCCAACAATTCCAAAAAGATCTCCCCTTACAACAGACTCATTCGACCCTTTATATAGGGTAATACATAGTGGATGACAAAACTAAGCTATCCTTTATTTTCGGGAATGTCTCGCTAAGTGTCGCCAGCAGGTCTCAACTTACTCAATCTCGCGACACTTCTTAACCCTCGCCGTGTTCCATGTCTTTCAGTTGTTTTGTGTGTCGTTTCTCCTTGCGTCGTTCATTTTAGTTTCTGCGACTCCTCGGTATCACGTCGTTTATTGATCCGCGAGCCCTATGCATTGCGATATTATGATCCTACATCTTGCCTCTTTTTCCTTGAATGTTGCTTGAAAAGCGATCTTTAAGGAAAAATCTGTTGTTGTGGTGATCTTTGGTTTTTGTTGATGAGGAATGAGCAGAAGAATACTGTACTTGAAAAGTACGTACTTGCCTCTATTCTTTTGCGAAGTGCAGAAGCTCCTATATTTGAAGTGTCATTTCTTGCCTCATGTGTTACGAGAGAATAATCGAAGTTCGCAATCTCTTCTCGCCTATTAGAAATATGTTTGTATATTTGGATTCTTCTAAAGTTCTTTTAAAATGTCTGTCTTCCTTGGGTTTAGTAGTGACCGTTTACACGTGTCCATATCTACCTTTTTATCGGTGCATTTAATGTTAACCGGTCATAACATTTTTTCTCGTCTATTTATAGGGGTATCCCCTGTGAAGAATTTTCCTTTTCCTCTTAATCTTCTTCATCGCCCTGCAAGTGTTCTTCTTCTTTATCGTTACGCAAGTGTTTGTCTATTCTTACCATCTTCTTCACCATTTTTGCTATTCCCTAACAGGTTGTTATTCTCATGGCGTCCGGGTTTGTTAATTGTGCCATATCCGGCTGATCTTGTGGTTGATCAAATTAGCTTTCCTTGTTGAAAAATCACACCGATATGATTAACTTTGTAATTCTCTTCGCCATTGTTGTTCAAGCAGAACCAATCGAACTAAGTTCTGGTGAAGGACCCTCTTCTTTCTTTGGGTTCGCCACGAAACCTACTTCACAACAAGAGCCTCTTGTGCCACCAAAGTCCTCCTCGCGAGTAAAATCTATGGCCTCGAAAAAGAAAGTTGCGGGTGACAAGGTATCTAAGAAACATTTGTTTTTATTAACAATACATTGTTGCCTCTGTTTCTTATTTAACTTGTTATTCGCAGGATGATGAGGTTGTTGATAAAACTCCCAAGAGGCCTCGCCAACCTGCCGGGTCACTCCTAGCGTCTCCTTTCCTTCTTTCGGACCCCTTCTCCAATTGCGAAGTCTTCGCACGACAACGTTAAAGCTTCCTCCCGCGAGAACATTTCTAATGAAGGCATTCTTATGTACGAACTCTTCGCAGATCAAGCTCCTCATAACAGCCCTACTACTCATGCCTCTGGCATTTCTCCAATCCTTCCCGAGATTTCCTTTCTCGATGTCCCCTCAACAAAAGATGGTTCGTCTCCATCTTCTTCTCGCCATTATTGCTTCTTCATCTCGAGCAAATCCCTCTTACCAAAGAAAATTTAGAAGGATAGAAGTAGCTTTTCAAAGTCCTCTCCGATCTTGTGAGCGATGCCAAGAAGACTTCCGCCGATCCTATTAAGTCTCGACATTTTGAAATTCTCCAGTAAGCATCTTGGTCCTGACAAAGGTTTTGCAAGCATCTTTGGTTCAAGAAGTTAACAAGTCAAGGATGATCTCAAGCTATGGTTGGGTGAGATGTAATAGTCTACATCTTGAAAATCAAAATTTCACAACATCTCGCTGGATCGTGATAATCTTCGCGAGAAGAATGAAGAATTAAAAAGTATGCTCTCACAACCCCTTTTTTTTTTTTTTTTTTTTTTTTTTTTTTTTTTTTTTTTTTTATTAAGATCACAACTCAAACCCTTGCTCGTCCTCAAAGTATTAAACAGAAACGAATAATGGAGATATATCAAGCGAGTCTATCTTTGAAGAAGTTCGAGTTGAAAGAGATGCTTGGATGGAGCAGTATAATCTCTTAGATAATCTTCATACCTATGCAGCTGATCAAATAAATAATTTGTCTAAAGAGAATTTTGATTTATAAAGAGCAAGTCTCATTAAGTAATGACTTATCTCGCCTTTCTTATGCTTTGACTAAGACTAATTTGGAGTTGGAAACTTTATCGATGAGAATCGAACTCTTTCACAAGAGAAACGTTCTCTTTGTTGAATAAGATGGCTTAACTCACTCAGCATGAAAGATAATGCTTGTCAAAAGTTATGTGAAGAATACAAACAAGCTAATCATACTTTGAGAAGCCAACTTGAAGAAATTTCCGCTAGAGAGATAAACTTATTCAGTGGTAGAATAACATTGAGTGTAAAAGTGAGCCAATTTAAAGATCAATGTTCGAGTTAAAAAGATCTACCTCTTTTCCTCATGACCGAGAATGCCATACTTGTCTCAATGATAAAAACATGCGATCTCGCCTGAAAGGTTTAGTTGGGGATACATTTGATGATGCTATGGACCGATTGGGAGATAGTTGTTCGTCTTTTATTCAAAGCATCTTGTTCCCGAAAAAGAAGGTAGTCATGTTATTTGACTACCTTAATTCATTTGTATATCTCCTTATCCTTAAGAAGCTCATTTAATCTTTACTTGTCCAATTGTTATGCGTATTCGAGAAAAAGCTCCATTCTATTATTTCTACTCTCAAGTCGACAATTCTAAACTTCGCAGAGAAAAAGGGGCGCGCTACTTTCTTGTTCGTTCTCGCGATCGTGCCGCGAGGAGACTTAACTACATGTCCGATTGTAAGGACATAGATAGTAAAAATCAGCAAAAGCGCTTCTTCGCCAATTTCATCTTAAGGCTGAGGTTATAGTGAATGACATTTTATTGTCTAGATCTCTTGATCCCTGTTCGTGTCAATCCTTTGGAAGTGAGTGATGATGAAGCCCCCAACTCCCACGATGATGATTATGATTATGAAAGCTGCGAAGATGTCGCCAATCTTGAAGTTGTTAATAAAGATCTTGCGAAAAAATTCCCCGATGATATTCCACCCTCGGGGAAGGTCGGGAAAGTTATTGATGGAGATGGAGCCGAGAAGGTTACGGCGAGGATGATAACATTGATGTAGAGAATTAACTGCTTTTGTAACTTTGCTGCAACTTTCTTTTTGTTTTGAAAGATTAAATCCCTTGTTGAATAATGCTCTTATTTCCTTCTTCTTAATTACGACTATAATCTCATAAGCTTACATTTTCATGAAATGATTTTAAGTAATAATTAGAAGTATCATCATTTTGAAGTACGCGAAATATGAAGTATCCTTAAAAAAGTATAAGAAGTACTCAATCTTCGAAATATATAAGAAGTATGAAGTATTGCGAATTCATCATGCAAAACTCTCGCTCCATATTCTTTGCCTTATGCTATGCTTTATTCTTCCATGAAGTATTAATCTTTGAAATATAAGAAATATTGCCTCGAGGAAATAAACAACATAAAATGTTGTTCATTGGTAACCATTGGTAATCCCTTGTTGCTTCAGTTCTTTATCTTCGAAGGTTGAATCGTTGAAAAAGTGTTGAGGTATTTCTTTATTCTTATCTTTCCTCTATCTCTGCGTTGTGTTCATGTGATAGTATAATCTCTTCATTGCTTTATGTTGAATTTTATCACCTGCGACGAGGTCGTGAGTATCTCCATGAAAGGAGAAACCTACTTTTCTCGCCTTATCATTTCAATAGTTTTTATTTTATCTCTTTTTATTGCGACAAGGTCGCAGCAGCCGCCTACATTTTCAAGCAAGGACCCATTGACCCTGCCTTATCATCTTTGTGTGGTCTTCGAGTTAGACCTCCTAATTAGAGGTCCTCCCCGCCACCTTTCATCGCGACAAAAACGGGACGTCTTTACACTTGCATGTAAAGACCCATTGATCTTGTCTTATCATTTTCAAGTATTTTTGCCTGTAGGATGTTTTAATTGCGACAATATGACAGGCCTAAACATCCTTGTGAATATAAAGCCCATGACATTGCCGTCGTGCGACGAAATCGCAGAGACGTCCGTACACTTTCATGTAAAGACCCATTGATCTCGCCTTACCCTCGCGTTAGTATTATTGCCTCTGCAGGATCATTGCACAAATATGACAAGCCTAAGTCTCCTTGCGAAAACAAAGCCTCATGACATTTTAAGGTCCGTTTTGGCACCCCCTAATGGAGAGCACCGCCCTTATCATCTCCCAGGTTTGCCCCTTCAAGGAGGCGAAACATCGGCCATACAAGACTAGCTCCTCCCATCCTGGGTCTTAACAACAACTTGAGTTGTTTCGCAGCCTCTTATCCCTTATACCTATATGGTTTATGGTTACGAGACTGCACCCTAAGTGGAGTTTTCTTGGGGGCGAGTGCAACGCATGCCAAGACTTGCCAAGAATGGCCGGGGTAGGTTCATCCATCCCGGGCACTCGCTCAACGTGTACCTCGGCGCCTTGTGCATACATCGACTCCTAAGAAGAGACCCTCGGTCGCCCAACCAGGGTATAACCTACATATATAGTTGGGAATCCAAGGTATCTCTTCCGGATAGGCTTTCATGGGCCCCAAATTTTCATGACTCACAGCTTCGGAGCGGTGTAACCTTCCACCCGAGCCATGTTAAGAGATACCCCTTATATGACGACTTTAGGTCTTACATTTGCCTCTTACGAAATATAATTCGCGAACTAGGGTGTACGCCATAAAGGTTCGTCCCATTCATTCATTCTTTTTATTCAATCATTCTTCATCATTTGCTATTTTGTCTCATGAGATATTTGCCGATTCATTCATTTAATCATTCCTTATCTCTTGTTGTTTTGTTAAGCTATTCATGACTTTTTTGTTATTCTTATCGCGATCTCTTCGCGGATTCTCTCTGCATTTTATTGAATGTCGCAAATATCTGGCGAAGAAGTACTTCATCTTGATTTTTTTTTTTTTTTTTTTTTTTTTTTGTTATCTTTCGTTATTACGGGTAATATTTCTTTAGATATAACCTATTCCATGGTCTATCCAATTTTTGTCCCACATCTCTTCCTTCGGGGTCCATCAATCTATATGCCCCGTACCAACTACTTCTTTGACGATATAAGGTCCATCCCATTTTCTCGCCGCCTTGCCTCCACTTTCACGTTGATATATTGGGGTTTCTCGCAACACCAAGTCTCTGAAAGTTTGGAACTCACGTATTTTTACACGCTTGTTATATTCTCTAGCCAGTCTTTGATAATTCTCCATGTGTCGCAAGGCCTTTTCTCGTTTTTCTTCTAATTCATCCAACTTGACTAAAATGTTGCTGCGCTAAGATTTTTATCCTGGACCTCTTTTTTAGTTGTAGGAATCACGACCTCTTGGGAGTACTGCTTCAACTCCGTAAGTTAAACAAAGGGAGACATTCATGTGGCTTCTCTTCTAGTCGTATTATAGGCCCACATGTGCATTGGGTACTTGTTCGCACCATCCTCTATTGTGTCCTTCCAACTTTTTCTTCAATATATCAGCAATTGTTTTGTTTGTTGCTTCCGCTTGGCCATTAGCTTGTGGATATAATGGAGTTGATTTTCCACATCTTATTTGAAATGCATTAAGCAACAACTCTATATTTTGTCCTTCAAATGCTTCCCATTATCGGATACCGGTTGTGCAGTGGGATCCCAAATCGCATATAATATTTTCAAATATGAAAGTAAAAACATCTTTATCGCTGGACCGAATGTCTGCGACAATTGGACCTTCTTTGTCCGCTAAAAATGGTCACCTAAACCCCATTTTCCAAAAGGCCCACACTTGAAGAATTTAATTTGTCAAGGTAAATAATCCGATATTAAAGGTTTTATAGGATATCGGAAAAATCGACGAATTAGGTACGAGCAAAAACACGTGTATCTTTACGGAACGATATCGGTTTCACTTGTACACCGATAATATGGGTTTCACTTGTACCACGGATATATCACTAATGTATTTTTCTTTCGAAAATGGTCCCACACCGTATATAATTATGGTGGATAATCTAAAAACCCCATTTTCCAAAAGGCCACACTATTATGGTTATACTTCTTGGAAGAATTTAATGGTGCTCCTTGCATGTATCTTCTTCCGTGTCTTTGACAATCCTCGCAGCTGCCTCGGCTATTGCTCTCGCGTCCTCATGCATATATGGCCAATAATATCCTTGCGTCTTTGCCTTATATGCCAAAGATCTTCCCGCTTATGATTTCGTGCATCCCCACTATGCAGCATCTTCAATATGGTTTCTCCTTCTTTCCTTGTCGGACATCGGCGAAGGTCCATCAAAAGAGCGCCGATAAAGCACGCCATCTCGCATTCATAATTTGTCGCTCGGCTCTTTAACTTGTGTGCTTCCAATCTATTTCTTGGTACCTCGCCTTTCATTAAATATGCGTGAAGTTCTATCCTCCAATCTTCTCGCGACGTTGCATCTCATCTCCCACCATCATTATATCTCGCTTCTTGTCCTTCCTCTTTATTAATTGATGGCGCAAGAAGCGTCGTATTTTGATATTCCTCAGTTGGGTACGTCATCATACTTGATATAAAGGCAAAAGCGTCTGCGAGTCCGTTATCTCTCCTTGATATATGCCTCCATTTTATTTTTTGGTATCTGTCTTGATAACACTTCTACAAGCTTCTGTATTTAGAGTAGGGATGGATCATTTGTAGCATACTTTTCGTTATCGACGAATTGCCAATTGCGAGTCACCGGTAATTCTCACACTCTCCGTTTCATTTCTATTGCAAATCGTAAAGCATGTATTATGGCTTCGTATTCCGTTTCATTATTGGTAGACTCAAATTCCAATCTAAAAGCAAAGCTAACTTATTGCCTTCTCGCGAAATCATAACAATTCCCACTCCTTTACCTTCTCCATTTGATGATCCATCCACTAATATTTCCCACCGGTTTGGCTCGGTTAACAAATCTTTTGGATCCCCATGTTCTTCCTCTACATCCATCATTTCATCCACTTCATCTTCCTCCAAAGGAAATTTCATTTTAAAAGTACGCGACGACACTCGTGACTTGGTTGAAGATAATATTTCATATTTGAGTTTTGCAATGACTTATTTGAGCATTCCATCTTTCGACTCTTCCCGATCTTTTTGAATTTTTCATTCGACTCAATTGGTACCTTTGTTACCACCCTAACAAAGTATGTGCCTGAAAATATATGCGAAGTTTAAATGACGCATAGACTAATGCTAGGATTAGTTTTTTCAATCTTTGAATAATTTCTTTTCGCGGCATTAAAAGTTTTACCGATATAATAGATTGGTTTTTCCACTCCCCGTACATTCGTAATAAAAGCGCACTTAAGGCGTGCGAAGTCGTCGCGAGATATATTATTAATTCCTCCCAAGTTCGCTTCTCGCATAATGGATACATCCATTAAATGCTCCTTAATTCCTTGTAAAGCCTTTTCACATTCGTCCGTCCACTCAAATTTCGATCCCTTTTTCAGAACACTGAAAAAATGTTTACACTTATCAGACGACCGTGAGATGAATCTTCCTAGTGATGCTAACAATCCATTTAGCTTTTGAACATCTTTTACTGTCGCCGGCGTTGGCATGTCGCGAACTGCTTTTATTTTCTCCGGTCAACGTGTATTCCTTCCTTTGATACAATGTAAACCCAAGAACTTCTGACAGCGCAACTCCAAAGTGCATTTTTAAGGTTGACCTTGATGTTGAAACGCCTCATTTGCTCAAAAATTTCTTTCAAGTCTCGCACGTGATCTTCTCTCGCCTTCTTACTTTTTACTAGCATGTCATCTACATAGACTTCAAAGAGTTTATGTATCCATTCTCGCGAATACCTCTTCTACCATCCTTTGATACGTCGCTCCAAAGCATTTCAGACCGAATGGCATTTTAGTATAGCAAGTATAATCCTCTTGGAGCGAAGAAAGCGGTATGCTCTTGATCCTCTTCGGTGAGTGGGATCTGGTTGTAACCTTTGTATCCATCCAATGAGGATACCCTTTCATTCCCGGGCCGATTCGACTAGGCCGGGAATATCCGCAATGGAAAACTGTCTTTCGGGCGTGCTTTATTTAAATCATGAAATCAATGCAAATCCTTATTCCTTTGTTCTTCTTGGAACTATAACCATATTCGCTATCCATTCGGGATATTTTGCTTGTCTAATGATTCCCGTCCAACATCTTTGCAACTCTTCTTCTATCCGAGGGTGATATGTTGCTATCTTTCTAATTCTTTGTTTGAATGGCTTCACATTTTTATCAATTTCCAACTTGTGACAAGCTACCTAGATGGATCTATACCGGGCATTTCATCCATATCCCACAAGAAGATATCTTTATAATCTCGCAACAGAACCTTGATTCTTTTCTTCTTCATCCGCTCCCATGTTAGTTCCAATCTTTAGTATCTTGGGTTCTTCCTTAGTTCCAATATTCACTTCTTTAGTTTGCTCTGCCGCGACGTAACTGGCCTTCGGTTCTCCCATAGGGGTTGGTCCTTTTGGTTCCATCGCGGGAATCATTTTCTTCTCCCGAGATCTCGCTAGGTATTCCTTTTCCTTCCTTCGCTTTGATCATGTAAACTCGAACTCTTCTTCTTTCTTAGCCGCCTCGCCATCTTTTTGCGGTGCTTAGATATATTCTTTTGTTTGTTTATTTGTTCCTCTAACATTTTACTTCCTTTTGATAATATATTCTTCCTTTAGCAAGATCCCCTTTGATCTCGCCTATTCCGGTTGGTGTTGGAAACTTGATACATTGATGAAGCGCCGACGCCACGCCTTTATTGCATGTACCCATGGTCTTCCTAGTAACAAGTTATACGGTGATTCCATATCTACTATACTCAATGTCACCCGAGTTTCGATTCTTCCTAATGGAATACGTATTTTTATCTCTCCTAACCTTGGTTATGGATTTACCAAAACCTTGAATATTGTACGCCGCGAAAGTCATATCCTCGTCTTCATATCCCATCTTTTTGTAAGTGTGATAGAACATTATATTCACGAGACTCCGTATCAATTAAAACTCCATTTACCACCCATGTTTTATTTGTGTTCTCCGATTCTTCTCTCTCCTTATACACGTTAATTGCGATTACTAATGGGGATGTGTGATCCAAATTTTCTTTGGATATCTCTCCGCTGTGAATGTTATCTCTTGTTTTTCCCAATCTTTCAAAGGTGATATCATTTCCTCCTCGTAATCTTCTTTCCTTCAAAATCCCGTTTGTGTATTCTTCCTCTGATATTTTCATGAAATTTACTAATCATTACTCCTGTATCTGTGTCACATACCATATCTTTTTCCTCTGCTTCATCCGATCTAATATTTTCCTTTCTCATTTTCTTAATCCAAACAACTCTAATTACGATTTTCTTTCTTGAACCAACAAGATTAGGTCCCTGTTTCTAGCGCATATGTAGTAGCAGGTTTTCCCACACTACACCCCTTACTCGATTTTGATTAGTTAATCCATTGAAAGTTGTAAGATTGAGAATGTTTATTGATTAATTTCATGAGTTGTTCACAGAAAATTAGGATTACACTTAGTAAGTAAAACACTCTTAAACTTTCTCTCTCCTAATGACTTGCCCAACAATTCCAAAAAGATCTCCCCTTACAACGAGACTCATTCGAACCCTTTATATAGGGTAATACATAGTGGATGACGGCTAAGCTATCCTTTATTTTCTAGAATGTCTCGCGAAGTGTCGCCGAGTGTACAACTATTCAATCTCGCGACACTTCTTATCCCTCGCCAGGTTCCATGTCTTTCAACTATTTTGTGTGTCTTTATTTCCCATCGCGTCGTTCATTTTAGTTTCCTGCGACTCCCTCGCGGTACCGTCGTTTATTGATCCCGCGAGCCCTATGCATTGCGATATTATGATCCTACAAGTGTAGGGGCTTAGCTACTCATGATGTAGACACGCTCAAAATTCATTTTTATTGCCCAAATAGTGTTTACAAAGAAGAGAAAATGAGAAAATCAAATTAAACCGGAAATTTGCAACGGATATAATCGTTGCAAACCCACTGTTACAAAGAATAACTGTAAATCAGCAAACAACAGTCTTATCTCTGACGCATAAACGACAATTGTTTTACGACTGTCATTGTAGGTTTGTTCTTCGCGTTCTTCAATCTTTTTCTGCTGCTGCTGCAGAAAACTCTGCAGCGATTTTCTCCACTCTGTAGCCTCCCCAATCACTCGATATCCTTCTCTGACTCCCAGGAATCATTTATATACCCAACAGAAACGAAATCTCACGTAATAACTACCAATAATTCTCCCATTGCTCAAATAAAGAATATTTTCTTGGGAATATTTTCTTCCCTTTATTCTTTTTCACACGTCAATCGGGGTAGCTAAATTTCTCCCGACACGACACCAACACGTTCTCAACAGAAGTTAACGTTCTCCAGACACATACAACCTTTCAAAAACAGGATAGAAAATCCCGAGAATAACTCACAAAATGTGCTTGCCCTATTTTCTCTAACTCGGTGAATTAATCGAATCCAGCTCACATACCTATCCTGTTTAATTGAAACAGGATTATTCCAAGCCCAAGAAGCATCCAAATCCGTGTACGACTCGTCCAAACCAAAACCAGGGAATACCGCAGCTCGCCGTGAAATTTCTACACCACTGATTCCTCCAACAAGATTATGCATCCAAAATTAATCGATTCCAAGGACCTTACCAGACTTGTTTAACTCCATTAAGCTCATTCCAATCAAATCCCGGTGATTGAATCTCACTTGAAATTCTTCAGAGTCGAACCCCTAATTTCCCCGAAATGGTTTACTTTAAATCCATCACTCTAGCCAATTCCAATCGAAACGGAACCCATTACCAGTCCTGTTAGATCAATTACAATAAACCCATTTAATTTCAGCCCTTTAGTCTCTTTAAATCACGCCCAATTTCCAAACCCTAATTCTGTTTCCATTAAAACCAATTTCCTTAAAGCGAAAATTCAAAAGGTCAAGATGACGCCTTTATCCAATCCGAGAGTACGAATAGTAATTAGGGTGCCCCTTAGTGATTGGGTGCCCCTTATCCAAAACCGAGAGTCCGAATAACAAGAGTCCTCCGGGGTACAAAAACCACTTTTCGAGCAACTTTCTCCATAAGAGCTTATTTCACAAAAACACCTACAAACAAGTTTATTAGTGATAAAATGAGTTCCAGCTAATGTATTTATGGGTGAAAATGCGTCGCACTTTCGTGCTCATCAATAAGACATGTCGGGGGAATTCATATGATACCTATAAGTGTAGTAGGTAGGTCAGTTAAGGAGATCAATGGCGGTTTATGCAAGGAAGGCATAAGTAACATCTCTACTAGTGAAGGAAAGTTGTCACGGAAGAGCTCACAAAGTTTGGTATTGTAGTTTGAGATTAAGGGTAAGTAGTAGAGTTTACATTAAACTCAAACTACAGTCGTCCTGGTTTTTAGGAATTGAATATGTCCTCGCACATATTTCAATACTGAAGTTTAGCAAGTCGTAGTATTTCAGTTAGGAAGACAAATCACTGAGCCTGATTAGTGGGTATGTTTAATGGGTCTGTAAGTTAGTGTAATTGTGAGAATTTAAAGTATTGAAAACCTTGGAATAATAAAGCTCTCAAGTGTTTCAATTTTCTCCTCATCTCTGCTCTCTCTCTCTATACCTATGTTGTAAAAGGAACATTGGGAATTTTCCTAGGCGCGCGAGGCGCCAAGAGATAAAGGTGCCAAAGGATGCATGTTTATGCATGTTTATGCTAGTTTTTAATTTTTCCTCGCTCGCCTAGAGCGCCTGGTGCCCCTCCTAACGCCTAATACAACATAGCTTTATACCTTGTTTTTCAACAGTGCCTGAAAATCCACCACAATTGGCTTAACCACCAGACGAAGCATGCAGTTGTTAGCGCTGGAGAGCAACGACAATAGGATACTACTGAATAAATTTTTTCTTTATATTTTGGGTGATTCTACACTCACACGCAATTTGTCCCGCAGTTTCTCCTGAAAGGGGGTCTGACGGACGAGATAAAATACTCTCAAGATTAGGATATGGAGCGGTGGAAATGGGTCCCTTGATTTATCTCATTCGGGAGATTTTGTGGGATAAAACCGCTGGGTACGTTTAGCATTTTGCTTTTACTTTTTATAACGTGATCACAGTCATAACTCAGTAGCGCCATTTACAGTAATGTCTGGTGGTGTGGCTATGTGTTGGAAAAATTTATTAGAAAATATATTTTGCAATTCATTATTTAGGGCTAGCAAGTGAGAACAATGTCATGTACCTGGGCTAGGGTATATGGGTAGTTTATTGTTATCTGGAGGGTAGTTTAGGGACTCATATGTTGAGAGTATTATTTCGTCTATATTAGCCAGACGAGTTGTTTTTGGTAAAGCAGCTAATGAAAATGTGAAACTTATGTTCTTCTCTAATTGCTTCCGCAACTTCTCATCTGTAACAATGTCTTCTTCTTCTTATTCCCTTAATTCGTCTAATTCTTCTCCTAATCCTCTATTTCCCTCTATCTATCCCAAATCATCTCTATCCTTAGAGACTCAAACTGTTCCTGATAATCCAATTTGTAGTGAGTTCACTACAAGTGGTATCAGAGCAGTCGATTCTCGCTCGCAAACATGAAAACCTTAACATGAAGTGAAGAGCTATCTATCAGAGTTGAATTATTAGAACTAGCTCTAGCTGAGATATCAAGAGTGTTGGGTGATTAAAAAACTAAACCATCTCCTGAGTTTTTAGCAGGATGGAAGGATTATTTAGCTATAGAAGTAATGAATCTTCTGTTATTGGAGCGTTGGATGAGTGAATCATTGAGCGAACGAGAACTCTAATTGACGAAGAGAAAACTTTTTATTAGTTGGATCGGTGCTGAATAAATTGACGCTGATTGAGAAGGTAATCGATGATAAAATTGAAGGAGCTTCTGTTGATTTAAGTTCAACTAGTAATTTCATTCAAAATTCTTCAAATCCACTAGTTCCAAATGCGTCAGATGGAGTTTTATATTATACTACAACAACAAATCTCTCATACGGGTCTGGTGATTCGAAGATGGCCGAGGAAGAATTTGTTGCCAAATTGAATTCAATCTCGCTTGATTCAGGTGATTCCAGCTCAGTTAGAGAATTATTTCGAAATTCTTCAACTCGAACAACAGATGAAGGTAATTTTCGAACTACACCAATAATTCCTTTATGTAGTGTTGATGGATCCAGTGTTGTTAAGGAAGTTCGGAAATATAAAGGAAATTCAATGTTTCTGGATTATCAAGAGAGTAAACCATTTGTTTTTTAACATGATTCTCTTAATGTTAATTTCAATTCTCATGTTAGGAAGGTTGCAAATGCTGAGGTAAAGGATTTCAAACTCACTAAGAGATCTTCTTATTTGGTTGGTGTTTATGAATTTGGGTTCGATACAGCTACTTCCTGCTCGTTTGCTTTATATGTTTGTTCAATTATAATGGCCAAATACAATGGCAGTAGTGTGTTCATGAGATGATTAACAAGTATGTGTATCAACCAGATGGATCGATTAATGATCCAGTTGCTTCTATGCTAGTTAATGGTGGTATTATTGGTCATGTTAGGATGTTGTTTGATCGTGACAGAGAATTTGAACTTATTGGAAGGTACTGTTATAGTGTTAGAAGAAGTTTTGATTTATGTGGTGATACAATTGTTTCTGAGCGAAATTCTGAGCTTGGGTACTCCCTGGCTTTGTTATTTGAGTTTTTTAAAAATGGAGACAAGCGTGTTGGCCGCAAGCTGTTTGAGGAAATACCACAGCAGGATTCTATTCTCTGTGCTATTACGAGAGTTCATTTGACGATGGAATGTGAGTTTAGCAATGCAGGTGAACTAATTTTGCAGATCCAGCCTAATAATAGACGGAGTTTCAATGGTAATAAGGGTTCTATAAGGTTACAACTGAAATATGGTTTACTCAAAATGCTGGGTTGTGAAATGGGAATTCTGAGTAGTGCACAAAATCTCTTTGATCAGCTGTGTGTTAGATATGTCAGTATTCCGATACAAGTAGAGGCTGGGAAGGGTTTCATGGAGATGGAATACTCTCAGACGACAGTGCATTAGTGAGGAAATTGACCATTCTAAGGATGTTTAACCTTTGGGTTTTTTCATATGCGTTTGACTTATCTGAGTTACAAATTGGAGTACCTAGCTCTATGGGCCGTGGTAGTAATACGTGGTGTTTAGGCTGGAGAGAATCCCTTGTAAGGGTGGTTGAAACCATCATGGTGCTTTTACAGCTTAACTATTGTGAAATCTTTGGTAGGTATTCTTGCCAGGCTAATGATGGTGGTAAATGGAATGAGCTGGAAAATATATTAAACACTCAGCTGGAGGTTATTACACTCATTTCAGGTTCAAGTAGTAATGGCCATGACAGTGGGAAAATGTCAGCTTCTGCTTTATGTAGTGTTGGTGATGCAAGTGGAAGTATATTATCCCGTGCTCCAGTTGTGTGGTATTCACAGGTTTTTACAGTGTATAAACTCGAAGCTGGTGTTCCTTGGCTCCACGTCTATCCTCAGATGGTTCTTTTCTTAGTTGCTGAAAGTTATTGTGAGCTCTTGAGGATAAAGAGGGGTTATAGAAGACTGGGATTCAGCGACAAACTAGTGGGAATTAAGATAATACTTGTATTAGTTAATGGTAGCGAGAGCATAACACAAATGTTGGAAATACTTTGTGACGGAGTGGTTGGTGTTTTTACTCTACTGGAAGTTGAAGTTCTGAGTTGTGGTTTCACATAATGACTAAGGTATTTCTGAACCATGTCATATGTGTTGTTCTCTACTACCTGCACTATGCCCTACATGATTTATATGGTTGTTATCGATTCTTGAGTCGATCTTATCAACCAATGAGATGGTTATTCAAACTAGTGGTTTACGGAAGAATGGTGGACACTCAGGACTTACTCACCGTGCTATACACTCGAAATGAAGTTTACAAGCAAATCATTCTCAGGTGTCATCTGAGTTGGAACTCGAGCACTGTGGTGGGGGTTGCGGGGATGGAATTGCTGTTCTTAGCTTCAAACACCTCCACATGCCTAATGGACGTATCTAGCCGGACTGTTCTGAGCACAACCAACTACCTAAATGAGATTGTGCATGATATTGTGAAGATTATATCTACTGTGGTGCTGATAGGACCAGTCTTTTTCTCCTATATGCTCAAATCCATATGGGAAATTGAAATTGCTTCTTGGGAACTATCACTGCATATCGTATTTTCAACTCCTGATTCAGCTAAGCCTCGCATCACCAGGATTATTATACACAAATTTGAATGGGTAAGTCCACTTCTTCCGATGGCATTACATAGCTTGTTGTTATACAGTCTCTACATCCATGAATATACAATTCTTAGAAGACTTTGGCATGAGATATTCACCACAACAGCTACTTCTCTACGAGTTAGTACAAGTCACCACAACTGTACAACTGGTTCAAGGGAAGAAATGAATTTATTCATATCACACAATGACCAGGTGGAATTCTTCTTAGTCAAGGTTTTGTCAGCCGCCTGCAAGAGTGAAAATGGGGGGTTGATTTTGAGGCCAAAGTCCTCGTCAATTCAATTAATCATCATCAACATAGGACTGGCTTACTACACCATTTCTGAAATCGAGGTTCTCACGGCGGAGAGGAATGGGTACTGTGCATCTCAAGCCAGCCTAATATTGCTTGAGTTATTGTCCCATGGAGTTTTCGAGGGCTCGATTGTACTTCCACAAGTACTAGTGGCACAAGCTTTACAAGATGGGTTCTGCGAGTACAGTACCTTCTTATATACTTACGGTACGGTGAAGGGATATACTTAGTCTCGGGTACTTGCTTACTACATTATTCTTCAAGATGTTATGCAACCTTTCGCAGACTTTGCGGTGCTACTTTTGAAGATGAGAGCGCTCACGATCTTTATAATGATTCGCGAAAAAGTTGTTGCCACACATGTCTTCTTTGGGCGAGCTTCTTTTCCTTCTTCATCCTTGAGGACAAGGATGATTTGGAGGAGTGGGTATTTGTCATGTACCTGGGCTAGGGTATATGGGTAGTTTATTGTTATCTGGAGGGTAGTTTAGGGACTCATATGTTGAGAGTAGTATTTCGGATATATTAGCCAGACGAGTTATTTTTGGTAAAGCAGCTAATTAAAATGTGAAACTTATCTTCTTCTCTAATTGCTTCTGCAACTTCTCATCTGTAACAATGTCTTCTTCTTCTTATTCCCTTAATTCGTCTAATTCTTCTCCTAATACTCTATTTCCCTCTATCTATCCCAAATCATCTCTATCCTTGGAGACTCAAACTGTTCCTAATAATCCAATTTGTAGTGAGTTCACTACAACCTGCCTAGAACTGATGCATTAAGTTGTCCTAAGTGAGTGAACTATATGGCCGAAGTTTCTAGCATGGTGAGTGTTTTGGAATAATTAACTTCGGTGTTCAAAGATTGAAACTGGTTTACGATTCATGCAGTGCAATTAAAAGTGAAAAATATTTGTCACCATAGCGTCTTCAAAGTGTCCAATGTCAAACGCTTTGCGTGCTCACATCAATGTGAAAGAAAATAAGCCAACAGTATGTCTCATTTCCGCTTTGGATTCGTAGAGAGTCTAGAGACTATGGACCAGGTTGAATTTGATTCAATTTGTTATTCATAACATGTTGATCGAGCCTGGTTACAACGATCTGTCAAAGGAGAATAATTACTAATCAATCGCTTTTAGATTTCTGTGCATTATATCATCGTCATTAATCAACAATATCATCGTCATTAATCAACAATAGATGTGTATTAACCTAGACTTGACCAAGCTAGCCTGCATATTACTCGATGTAATGGAGTATTTTATAATATAATTATTAGCTACAAACGCCTTCTTGAAATTGTATTACGAGGACATAAATACCTAGTAATTTTAGGGGCCACTCAAAAGGAATTAGGGGCCAACAATAAGACAAAAAATGGTCACTCAAACCTAAATTGTGTGCACCCCTTATCCCACATATTTTGTAATGACAAAATTGCCCTTCGGGTGATAAAAAAAAATTGAGGAATTTTTTTTCATTTTTTCATTTTTTCATTTTTTGAGTTTTTGAGTTTTTTTTTTTTTTTCTTTGTTCTTTTTATCTTCAGACTTTGGTACAACCATAATAGGTAGTAAAGTGTGTTACTTTAACTTCCGAATGTATACTGGACAATAGTGATCTAAGAGGTTTTTGGAAGTGAAGTTATCCAATTCTTTTGAGACATATAATAGAGTATTCTGCATCTTTCGAATCTTACACTCCCTTTGCATATGACCTTTTTCTCTACAATAAAAACAAGGTTTATTGAAAGGTGTATAGTTTTTCGATTTACCTTTATGAGACTTTCGGTCATGATACTGCTTCTTAGTTGGACTCTTCCTATGTTTGTATTCAAAGACCTTTTCTGTTGGATTCTGAGAACTTGGGCGAATCATGCAAGCATACTTGTGCGGGTGGATCTTCAGGAGTAGACAGACAGACAGCCTTTACGAATTTTACTTCTTTGTTGATCGATGAAGTATCAATCCCATCATATCCTAATCCTTGTTTGTCGCCATGACATCTTCATGCATCTATCATGGAAGATAAGTTAATTGTGCTATCATTAAGTCTTCTCAGCCTTACAACCTCTTCTTCTAGCACCTTGATTTTTTCAAGAGCATTGGTTTGTTGATCCTCAAGAGGATTTTTCTTCAAGGAGTCAGACTCAAGCTGTTCGTTGCTCGTTGAATGTTGCAATTTAATCAAGGCTTCTGTCTCAAGAAGTTTTTTATTCAACAAGTAATGTTTCATGTTGAGGTTCTCAAACTCAAGGGTTTTTGAGTGAAGACTTTCTTTGTAGTCTTTAAGAAGATAATCGGAGGGTCACTCAAACCTAAATTGTGTGCACCCCTTATCCCACATATTTCGTAATGAAAAAATTGCCCTTCGATAATCGGGAGGTAACTACACATTCGGTAGTTTGAGTATGATTCGGGTGATAAAAAAAATTGAGGAATTTTTTTTTCATTTTTTCATTTTTTCATTTTTTGAGTTTTTGAGTTTCTTTTTTTTTTTTTTTTGTTCTTTTTCTCTTCAGACTTTGGTACAACCATAATAGGTAGTAAAGTGTGTTACTTTAACTTCCGAATGTATATTTGGCCCCAAAATGAGTTTTTGCGCTTGCAAAATAGGTAGTAAAGTGTGTTACTTTAACTTCCGAATGCATAATAGGTAGTAAAGTGTGTTACTTTACTTTAATCATTAATCAAACACCCATTTTCAAAATAAAAATCTATAAATTAATAAAGATTGAAATAGGTTATGGGAATACAAGTTTACAGAGAGGGAGGGATGAAAAATCGGTTCGGTGTTAGTGTTTGTGATAGAGAAGGACATGAATGTGGTGGAGGTTTTACAGTAACAAATGAGTTTATGAGAAATGGAGATGAAATAGAGAAGGAGGCAGAGAGTGGGAGATAAGGAAGGGCTACTGGGTTAGTGATTTTTTTTCATTGGGCTTTACTTGTACACAGTAAAACGAGATGCATCTCGAGGAAATCTGGCGGTTCACAATGAAATACAATTCATTGATTGTTTACACGTGCCTTATGCACGTGAATTACTCCTTAATCACGGTTAATACAGAGTTGACGACAGATTTCAGCATGCGCGTTGCGCTTGCCCAAGGATCTTGTACTATTATAAAGGGAACTCCCTTTAGGCACTATTCATCAATAGCAAGTGAAGCTGCAAATTTGGGAAATCCAATTTTGCCCTTAGTTTTATAACTTTCTCAAAAATATCATTTGAATTAAATGAGGACAAAATGGTAAAAGTATAAAAATAAGAATCAGTAGAATAGAGTGTCTTAAGAAACATTGGGGGCTCCATAAACAGGTGAAAAATATTTATACACAAGCGCAAGGAAAAGGCATGTGCGTAGAAAAGAATTTCAATTTCCTAAGTTGCCCTTCTGTCTTGACTACATGAGTAATGTGTTACACATAAAAATCAGGGTAAATTAGTAATTTGAGTAATGTGTTAAACATCCCACTCCCTACCATAACAATGGGATTCATTTCCAGCTTACACGTGCGGAGAAATCTTGTGCAACATAAACAAAAGAAAACGGAATTTCAAAGAAAGTTGATAAAACTCTGACATAACTATGCATAAAAGGCCTCCATTTAGCAAAATACCATAATTAACCTGACAATTCCTCGGATGGTATAGCCCGAATCACTTATTTGAAGACATGCCTAGCATAACTTGTGGGCATCGACGGACATCTCCGATGCAAATGGCTTACGGGCAGCATAACTGATTCCTGTACAAACTCCACACGCTTGGACACCTAGTTCCTTAAAAGGGACCCAATCATTGGGAACTGTATTCCCACCTCCATCACCATAACACTGTACAAGTTGAAAACCGATGGTAAGTGTTTTAGGTTCATCTTTGAGGGTAGAGTTTTCTACTTCTAAGTCGGAAAGTCTTTTATCCATAGCTTGTTTTTCTTCCTTGTTAAGTCCGGGCCTGGCTTCATCTTGAAGAGAGGAGATTTTTGCTTCTATAACCACAATCTTTTTCAGCTTGTTCGTAAGCCAACAGTTCTGTAACCGATTCATGTTTCGTATACCAGATAGATTAAAAACTGCTGAGTTATAGACTAAGGGAAGCATTCATATGTCAGAAAAACCACACAAAACCTTTGCAATCGACGTGTCTGAAAACATAGCGAGAATTTAATACAAATAGTCTTCTTAATGATTATAAATTTATAATAACATTTCGACATGGTTTGATTATTTGTAAGCACATTCAATTAACTCGGAATTAGTAAACGTTGATCATTTTGAAAGCAATCTCAAAACAAGGTAGGCAGCAATCTGGATACAAAGACTAAGGCAGATGTGGACGCCACTATACAGAGAAGAATCCTTCACATCCTAATTTGAAACTGTAGGACTTGTGATTAGTTTGGCCACAAGTCAAACACTATTCTAAGCAAGTTTTTTCCTAAATTTTAGGAACTTAAGAGCTAAGTTAGGAAAACTTGTTCCCAAAGTTAGGGCTTCTTAAGGGCCAAGTTAGTTTCTCTATATAAAGGATTACAATTAGAGGTGTAGAGACAATCCAACCTAAAAGAGTGGTAAAACCTATGCTTAGGTTTTTGGTCTCTTTGTTAGGGAGGGTCGTGTGCTACCGTGAAGGTCAATATCGGTGTGAGAGAAAAACTTGTAGAGAGAGGATTTTGGTGTTCTAGTGTTTAGGGTTTGGGGCTTTGCCCTAAACCAAGTTTCTAGACGGTTTCCATGTTTCTCCTCTGTTACTAGCAGTTGTGAAGAACGCGTAGAAGAGAAGACATGAGGCTGGATTGAAGAATGTTTTAGAGAGTTGGTTTCTATGGTTTCTTCGATGGTGTTCTCGGGTATGTCTTGTTAACTCTTTGGTATTGTCTTGGGTTGCGGAAAGAGCATGTAATGGTCTTTGATTTAATGCAAGTTTTTCTGGTGGTGTTGGCCGTGGATGTAGCCTGTAAAGGTGAACAACGTATATCTTGTGTTGTGGTTGTTTGCTTATTTATCTTCTGTCTCTCTTATTATTTCTCTCATGTTTGGTTCATATCACCAATTACCCTTTGTGATCCTGTGATTCCGCTGCGCTAGGGTGCCAATTTTCCCAACAATTGGTATCAGAGCAAGTACGGGCTGGTGTGATTGAATCTGGAATTGAATGATGGTTTACTGTTCGGGTGGAGAAATATGTTTTGAAGGTAATGTTTCAACCGGTGTTTACACAAAGATGGATTTGTGATGTGATTTGCAAATCGGAGGTTCAACTTGGTAGAAGTGTATGTTCTTCGTTTTGACTTTATGATGTAGTATGGGATACAGAATAAGGCTGAATGAAGTGGGATACATATTTACTTCTTGAAGAGTGTTAGTAATCATACACTATAAAGAATGGGTTACAAAGTTTGAAGAAAGGATGGGGCTGTGAAGTCTCATGTAGAAGCAAGTTCAGTAATGCTTCGAAGTTATGCACGAGATGTTATAGATTTATGTTCTTAAGTCTATGTTAAAGTATTCTTGATGGCTTGCACGTAATTTCAAGAATGTGCCCGATCTCGAAAGCATGTACCACGGTAATATGGGCATTCACACGGTATATATTCTAAGCGAGTATGTTGGGTGTGATGGTGGTAAAAGTATGTCAGATTGGTGATGTCTTTGAGAATCGCTTAAAGGATTAAGCCTGTTAATCACAATGGAAATATCTGATGGTTTTTTTCGGATACACGGTAATCATGACATGTGCTGGAGTATGACATTGAAGCTAATTCTTACTCTCTGGGTTAGAGTTCAATATGTTGTTAGCTTACTGGTTAGGCGGAGCTAGTGGTGATTCTTCCGGATGGTTCTCTTGGTGATCAATGGTGGAGTCTGTGCAAGGATTCATTGATGGTGGTAGAATATTTTCATGGAGTTTGTGAAGTGTGGCCAGTTTCACAAGTGTTCTTCATGAAGAAGATGGTTTGAAGACTTTTATCAATATCATGGTGTTTTGGTCGAAGAGATGGTTCTATGAAGATGGAAGTTCGGGTCTGAGCTTCAAAAGATGTGCAGCCGGATAAAGATGAATCTTTGTTTGATCGTCTCATGCTTGAAAGTATGATCCGAGGTGGAGAATTGTAGGACTTATTCTGTGATTAGTTTGGCCACAAGTCAAACACTATTCTAAGAAAGTTTTTTCCTAAAGTTTAGGTAGGAACTTAAGAGCTAAGTTATGAAAACTTATTCCCAAAGTTAGGGCTTCTTAAGGGCCAAGTTAGTTTCTCTATATAAAGGATTAGAATTAGATGTGTAGAGACAATCCAACCTAAAAGAGTGGTAAAACCTTATGCTTAGGTTTTTGGTCTCTTTGTTAGGGAGGGTCATGTGCTACCGTGAAGGTCAATATCGGTGTGAGAGAAAAACTTGTAGAGAGAGGATTTTGGTGTTCTAGTGTTTAGGGTTTGGGGCTTTGCCCTAAACCAAGTTTCTAGATGGTTTCCATGTTTCTCCTCTGTTACTAGCAGTTGTGAAGAAGGCGTAGAAGAGAAGACACGAGGCTGGGTTGAAGAATGTTTTAGAGAGTTGTTTTCTATGGTTTCTTCGATGGTGTTCTCGGGTATGTCTTGTTAACTCTTTGGTATTGTCTTGGGTTGCGGAAAGAGCATGTAATGGTTTTTGATTTAATGCAAGTTTTTCTGGTGGTGTTGGCCGTGGATGTAGCCTATAAAGGTGAACCACGTATATCTTGTGTTGTGGTTGTTTGCTTCTTTATCTTCTGTCTCTCTTATTATTTCTCTCATGTTTGGTTCATATCACCAATTACCCTTTGTGATCATGTGATTCCGCTGCCAATTTTCCCAACAGGAACAACTAAAAAAACGTCCTCAGTTAACGCATGCTCCAGACAAGTATTCCGTTGGTTTAGTTTTTTCTACGAAAAGAGCAATACTGGAAGTACAGATTAGCAAGAAGAGAGAACTAAATGTACGAAAACAACAATTTCACAAATAAGTTAAACAAATACTGGAGTATTTAATCAGGCCAACTGAAATCCAAAGACAAACGAACTAACTAACAGTTCGATTACTACATTACTGAAGTCAAATGATAGGACAAAGCTAGCTAAAAGGAAATATAATACAGTATGGTTCTAATTCTCTTCCTTCATTGATCAGACCTGCAGACATTTCCCCCCTTTCCCATAAACAATGTAACTAGAAAATGTACTAGTAGTTTTCAATCCTTTGGGAATGAGTTTTTTCAGAGAGTTGATGTTCTCTACTTGTGCGATCAGCTGATAATCCATGTATGGGAAAAACTTATTATCGTCTTGGTCAACATGATCGTCTGAGCGGGATTCACCTTTTATCTTAGCATCAAAAATATCTTGTATGTGTTCATCATAGGAGTTGAAGCATCTTACCACCTTAGGATGTTCCATTTGCAAACTGTAGATTATAAGATACAGGCCGTCGAACCAATAAGTTAAGAGCTGATCAGAATAACTCAACATACGTGTAGGGGGGGTGACAGAAAAGTAATTACAAAAAGGATCTGGCAGTAACCCATCCTTGACTAGAAAACTGAAAGTCTTCCTCTTGGTCCATAGTTGCTTGACCTTGTCGTTCATTATATACAGATGCACCTTAAAACCACAACAGCAAAATTTTTCCTGGCCTTTACAATGATGATTGCGGTGTTGGAGATGACAATCACTACTATTGCTTCTCATCTCCGTACGTGCAACACATATGTCTCCTTGAAACTCCAGAAGATGATGATCAACTACTAAACATTGGTGCTCATCAATAATCGTAGTCGTCGTCGTGTGGGTCAGACAGCATTCAGGTGGGAGCCGAATGAACTGAAATTTCTCATTATGGATGTTGAACAAGAGCAACATATCGCTTTTATCATTATTATCACCAGTGTAGGTTATCCTCCAAAACATGTCCCCCCCACAAAGGGTGGCTGATCTACGAGTACTCCTTGAAGGTCCTGTTACCATTCGACTAGGAAGAGGAGAAGAACCCGGTGGCGATGAGATTTTCGCAATACTAGTAACTATCTCTCTCCATGAATTTTCTCCGCCCAATGTAATGACCATGCAAACTAACTTCTCCTCTTTCTCTTCATTCATAGTAGTAGTATAAACAAATACAACCTTATATTCTTGCAATGATGAATCAAAACCAAAACCATGACACAAGTACACGTATCCCATGGTATCAGGAAAGCAATTGGGAAAAACAAGTCTTTCACCCCTGGTCGGGTTGATGACAGCGATTTCAGTTACTAACTGAAGACAAACTAAACCATTACAATAACCAACCACATCACTTTTATTTCCAAAGCTTATGTCTGCTAACACTTTATGATAATAAAAATCAGAATTCTTACTTATTTTTTCTTCTATACTTAAAAAGTAAGCCTTTTCCAAACCGTTTTCGAATACGTTAAGGAGATTGAAGACTAGTTTCAATTTGTTTTTGTTCTCAACAAAATGAGAGGAGGTAAATTTTGGATCGTGAAAAATAGAATTGTACCATAACTTACTGACGCAGCTGCATATGGCTAGAGTCCGAGCTGGTAATCTAATGAGAATGTCATTCATAATTAACTCCTCAGGAAGATATGGTCTTACTCTTTGCTTCTTCCTCGTCTTGTTCTGCTCTTTACCGCAGATGGTTAATCTTTTCCCACTTCTCAAAATCATCACGGCTAAGTAAAAAAATAACTGAAATTTAACATCACACAGGCTATAATAGTCATGGTATTTATGGTGTTTGCAACCTTTAAACAGCAAGGAATAAGGATTCTCCTGGGATTACTAATTCTCAAGGTTCTTATTAATTTCTTTTCCTTGCATAGTTCCAATCCGGCAATCCTATCACATGTCCCCAAATAAGCGTTTTCCTTTTTCAATTAAGTTTCAAGTTTCCTAATTAGTATGCTGTAGAAAACGCGACCGCCACGCGATATAGGCTCGCGGAGAGGGCATGGCCGCATGGGCAGTTGTCGAGAAAGACATAAAAAACCACCTCAGGGTCCCGACACACATACAATGTGAACCACACCTTCTATACCAAACGAATATCTCAAAACTCATACCCCAAACGGCCCAAGCCTACTCGGCGGATTGGACAATATGGCTCTTGTTTGAGACCTCCATTTCCTAAAGAACCGTTTTTTTTTTTTTTGGGACTACTCAAAAATGGTGGGACTACTCACCATTTTTTTTGGGTGGATATTAGAAGTAATAATGAGTCACCCCTTATCTAAGTTTTTTTTTAATACCAAACTTGCCCTTGGTAATTAAATTAGTGTAATAATTAGTGAGTTAATTAATGATTAGTGGGATTAAATTGGCTTATTGAGGGATTAGTGAGAGGGAGTAGATGGCGGTGGTGGTGATTTGAGGTGGTCAGTGGTGGTGGTGGTGATTTTGTTTAACCGCCACCTCTATATATAACTCCCTCTCATCTACTCCCATCACCACCGATCACCACCACCACCGACCATCTCAAAGAAGAATTATTGAGAGGGAGTAGATGAAGATGAAGGTGATAATGAAAATGAGGGTTTTGGAAGAAAAAAAGTTAAGATCTTTTTCTTTAAGAGCCACAACAAGAGTATGATGTTTTGGGTACTCATGGAAATTTCAAATTTAGTTAACGGTGCTTGAATTGGCCAAAACATTCCTAAAAATGAACAATTTACAAATTAATTTTGGTTTGGTTAAAAAAGTTCGGTTATGAAATCTGAAGAACAAGTAGCCGAACTCATCTGCAAGTGTAGTTAGGCTAATATTTCTGAAAACACAGGTAGCCGAACTCAGCTTTAATGGAGTTTTTTCTTTCAGAGAAAAGTTCGGTTAGGAGAAGAAAACTGCGACGTAACCGAACTAGGAGTTCGTCTAGGAAAAAAAATTGCGACGTAACCGAACTCAATATGCAGGTTTTTCAGAGAAAAGTTCGGTTATGAGAAAAAAATTGCAATGTAACCAAACTTTTTTCGATGTAACCGAACTTTTTGCGACGTAACCGAACTATGAGTTCGGCTTGGACCTTTTTTTTTTTGACGTAACCGAATTTTTCTCTGAAAACAAAAACCTCCATTAAAGTTGAGTTCGGCTAGTTCGAAAAAAAATTTCACATAATTACTAGCCGAATTTCTTTCTGTAACTTCCATTTTCAACTCATTTTGATGATTACTTCTCATTTTTTCAAAGTAAAACGAATGAAAAGTAATGGGTTTGTTATAATTTTGATTTTGATTTTGTTTTGTTAATGATTTAAATTAAGCTATATATAGAGATGGCGGTGATGGTGATTTGAGGTTGTCGGTGGTGATGGTGGTCAGTGGTGGTGAGCGGCGGTGGTGATGGGAGGAGGTGGTTATATATATAGGTGGTGGTGATGGGAGGAGGTGATTATATATATAGGTTAAGGGTAGGTTAGTCATTTCCACACTTTAGGACACCCCTTATAAGTATAGGGTAGACATTTCTATCACTAAGTAGTCCCCCATCATTTTTGAGTAGTCCCCAAAAAAACGGTTCTTCCTAAACCCAAAACTGAAAACAAAGCTTGAGACCTCCATTTCCTAAACCCAAAATTGAAAACAAAGCCTTTCCCAATAGTGGCAGATCCAGGTAATAATATCGAGGAGGGCTAAAAAAAATAATTCTATAAATACGTAGGACTTAATAGACTATATGATAAAAACTTGGTGGACGATATAAGTCAAAACCTGGGTGTTCTATAGGGGTGTGTTCTATGTGGTTAGGAGAATTTTAGGGGGCTAGAGACGAGGTTAGTCAACCCTCGGTTTCTCCACTGTGTCCCAAACCGAGGAAGGCTAGATGACAACCACATTTATATATCATGCTTTGTGGATGTGGATCACTGCTTTCCACGTGCATTTGTCTAACGTCAATCCTTCAGATAAGTTTCCATTTCACTACTTCCTCTCAAGTCAATTTCGTTCGATATATGCCTCTCTTCGTTCCTTTAGCGTGCTTTATGATGCCTGTGCTCATGTGCGTCTGGTGGTCTTCGTTGGAGATGCTATGCTAGCGCAACCAATGTTGAATGAACATCTCCCCATTTGGTTTTACCACAAGTTCCATGAGTATATTTTCATTCCTAATTCGGTCGTGTTTCGTGTGCCTGTAAGTTCACCTAAGCATTCGCATCTTCGTTGCATGCATCTCTTTGGTATGTTAGTTTTTAGTAGCCAAACATTCCGTTCCATACAACATCACAGGACAAATCACTGTCTTGTAGAATTTTTCTTTTTTGCGGGAGTTTTTTGTCGCATAAGATGCTCGTTGCCTGTCGCCATTTCGCCCACCCCGCTTGAGTCCCATGTCTAATGTCTTCGCCAATTCCGCCATCGCCTTGGATCATCGACCCCAAATATCTAAAGGAATCTTTCATCGGTATTAGTTGCTCGGCTAGCATGATATCCCCGTAGTTGGACCTAGTGTCGTTGAATTCGCGCTTCATGTACTCTGTTTCGATCCTGCTGAGTCTAAAGCCTTTCGATTCTAGAGTTCGTCTCCGCATCTCCAGTTTTTCCTCGACGTCGGTCTTGGTCTCGCCAATTAACACCACATGATTTGCAAGCATACACCAAGGAAGTTCTCCTTAAATGTCCCTCCTAACTTGATCCACCACTATAGCAAAGATATAGGGACTCAAAGTTTATCCTTGGTGTAGCCCTACCTTGATTGGGAATTCTCTCATCACTCTATTGTAATCCCGGACACCGGTTACCACGCCCTCGTACATATCCTTGATTAAGGCAACATACTGATAGACATATTTTTATGTTTGATTTGTCTCAATTCTCTGCATCATTATATTAGTACTCGATTTTGTACTTATTGTGTTATTTTATGCGTTTGTAGTCCTATGATTAGGACTAATTAAACCATTAAGCACATGCTTCATCCCAAATGCAAAATTTTAGTTATGCATTTATATATGACATTACTACAAGAAATATTCTAAAATCATAAACTAGAGAAGGATTATCAATCTTTGCAATAAGAGTAGTGAATGTACTATTTACCTTTTTAAGCATTTGAGATTTAGAGAAAAATTATGAATCGCACCAACAAAATCATCACATACATCATCCCAACAAGCTTTGAAAAAATGTCTGGAAAACCATCTGGTCCAGGAGCTTTATTAGAACCAATGAAAGCTAAAGCAGTCACAACTTCCTCTGTAGATATCTCCTTAGCAAGCTCAGCAACATCATCTTGATTAACACTACAAGGAATATTAATATTTTCAAAATTATGACTTTGATCACCATTACTAGCTTGTAAATCAAAAAGAGAACTATAGAAGGCCACACATTCATTTGCTATAGAAGTATCATCATCCATCTTCTCATTAGCATCATTATAAAGAGCAAGAATATTATTTCTTGACCTTCTCTCCTTTAAAGAATTATGAAAGAAAGAAACATTTGAATCTCCGAAGTACAATCACTTGATTCTAGAATTCTTCTTAGCTTCAGCTTCCTAATACCTTCTTAACTTTGCATACTCTTGTGCGTAATTTCTCTCCCTCCCAGCTAACTCTCGATTTAAGGGTTGCTCTTGTAACAATTTTTGAGTAGCATCTAAGACTTGTGTTAGAGCATTGCTCGGTCGAACTCGCATGCGTTGCTATCTCAAGCATGTTTGTCAATGTTAGTGATCAAAACTATAAGTCTTGATTTCTAGTCTACTATTAGCTAAGTCTTTGACTAGGATAGAAAGTGTAGTTGAGCTGAAGACTCCATGGCAATCATCATACAAGACGAATAACTACTCAAGGAACTGGTGAAAGTTCATCGACTAAAAGGTATGTGGAGACTTGGACTTATCTATCACTCAAAAGTCTATCTACTATATCTCTTATCTTGAGACAAAGTCGTTTTGTTGTATAGACTATGATTATACACATTTTCTATTTCGAGCCGAGTTTATCTCGCTTATATATTTCTCGAAATATGTGTTGGTAAGCTTTCACTTTATCCAAGTTCATCTTTACCTAGTGACGAAAGTCATGTTATGTTTCAATCACTTGAAAATGGCTTTGACGAAAAATGGTTTGTGAATAACAACTATATAACATCCTCTAAGAATGTTTCAATGATTGAAATGAGAGTTTAGATTATATAACCATGGAAGGATATAAACATTGTGTGGTAACACATATGTGTGTAAGTCCTTATTCCTTGAACCAAAGTATGCGTACTTTGCTGCTCAGGAAAACCGGAACCAAGTACACGTACTGTCGGAAGTTCTCGACCCGAGAAAATCTGTTGGAGTTTGTGAACTGAAAACAAACTTATTCCAGGTACTTAGTCCGCGTACCAAGTCCGCGTACTTAAGTTGGTTATTTTTAAAAACGATTATTCGTGAACTTAAACTTATATAAACTAAGGAATGCAAGTTTGCAAACCGTGGCTATAAAGTTCATGAATCGATTCGAGTGAATCAAATCGTTTTTGTTTCAATTGTGTCTATTATAAGGATCTAAGCAATTGAACAACTCTTTAACTAGTTCATTTGAGTCATTTGAACTAGTTATGGTAAATAAGAATATGGTTGATATGAAAGTGTTCATATGGCTAACCATTTGGTTAACTACCGTTGAACCAACTAAATGTACATGTTTTGGTACGGTTACACAAACCTAAAACGTGCATTTCATTTGTGTGTAACAAGCTAAGTTTCGATCTAACAGTTGAAAGATATTAGCTTGAATCTAATCAGGTTTTCATCTAACGGTGAATATTGAATGCTTTGTTACCAAGCTAACATTGATTGCAAACCCTAATTTGAAAGACTATATAATGGAGAACTCTAGCAACTGGGAAACCTAATCCCCACACCTCCTGTGTGATACTAGTTGTATAAGCTAGAGTCGATTCTCCTTTAACCTTAGGTTTCTATCGAGACCCTGTAGGTTAACGACTTGAAGACTTCATTGGGATAGTGAATCCAGACCGATACTACTTTCTCGTAGTTGTGTGATCTGATCTCATTTTGATATTTCTATAGTAATTAGTACAATCGTAAAGATTGGATTGAGATTGATTTCTTCGATATGCAAGATATAAAAGTAATCACAAACATCTTCGTCTCATCGTTTGTGATTCCACAATATCTTCTTTCGTCGCGTCGATTAAGATTATTGTGAGGTGATTGATAATACTAGGCTGTTCTTCGGGAATATAAGTCCGGGTTATCAATTGGTTTCTGTTCACCTTGATTTATCAAAAGACGGAACAAAACTCGTAGGTATATCTTTGGGAGATAGATTTATCTATTACCGTAGACTTTTATGTGTGATACAAATTTGTTTATTAAAGTCTTCGACTTTGGGTCGTAGCAACTCTTAGTTGTGGGTGAGATCAGCTAAGGGAATCAAGTGCGTAGTATCCTGATGGGATCAGAGACGTAAGGAGCGCAACTATACTTTGGATCAGTGTGAGATTGATTGGGGTTCAACTACAGTCCAGACCGAAGTTAGTTTGTAGTAGGCTAGTGTTTGTATCGGCTTAATACAATGTGTGTTCAATCTGGACTAGGTCCCGGGGTTTTTCTGCATTTACGGTTTCCTCGTTAACAAAACTTCTGGTGTCTGTGTTATTTCTCTTTCGTATTATATTTTGTTATATAATTGAAATATCACAGGTTATGCATTAGATCAATCAATTAGAATATCCAACCTTTGGTTGTTGATTTACATTGATTGACACTTGGATATTGGTCTTTGGTACCATCCAAGTTATCTCTCTTGTATTTAATTAGACTCGCAGATTTCTATTTGCTTGAGTAAGAATTAAATCGAGGGATCGAGAGATTATAACTCTTTGATATACTTTTAGTAAGATTGAGTCTAGTTGATTCTCTTAGAAGTATGTTGGAGTTAGTCCATACAGATTACTAAGCGAAATATTGGGTGTGGTTCTTGTACCCCCGCTTTTTCAACTTCTTTATCTTGAATAACTTTAGCAGATACAGACCTGAATATCTCCGTTTTCCATAAGCTAATGCTCTTTTTTGCTCTCTTCAGTTTGGAAACTAAAAATAACATTGGATTTCCTTTAAGTGGTTCGTGCCACACATTCTTTATCATAAGAATGGCGTCTTTATCTTCAATGAGGTGATTGTAAAATCTAAATGGTGGAGGACCATGCTTTTTTTTTCTTCAAATATAAAAACAACTCCAGAGAAATGATCAGAAATTCCGGGTAAAAGAAACTCAGCAGAAGAATTCTAAAAATACTGAATCCACTCAATATTCACCAATACTCTATCAATCTCGAACCTTATAATACCACCATGTTTCCGACAATTAGGCTAAGTATATAAGCACCCAATAAAAGTAAAATCAAACAAATAAGCATAAGCAATATAACTTTGAAAATCAACATATTTATCGGCAATCACTTCAGCCCCACCTACCCTATCATTTGGATGAAGTAAAGGATTAAAGTCTCCTAGAATAACCCAAGGTTTACTATTAAATCTAGCAAAATCCTTCAGAGAGTTCCATAGTCAAACTATCATTATAGTTTTCCCCATACACAAAAGTAGCCACAAAATTAAGTTTAGAGTCATAAGAAACATCAACAAAAATATTTTGAGAAGAAGAATGAATCAAAGAGACTAGAATCACCGAAGGATCCCATCCAATCCACACTCTTCCACAAGAACTCACATTATCATTATCTAAAAACCTCCTAGCAAGGTTTATATTACTTATTATTCTACTTTTATTCACTTCTTGAACATGATTGTCAATAATCCCAATCATAGAAAGGGAATTATTCCTAATCAAATTATTTATTTCAAATTGCTTTAGAGGATCATTTAGACCTCTAATATTCCAACTCCCCATTTTAAACATTATTTATACTTAGAAGGTTAGAAGTACCTCTAGCAGATTTCTTAAAATCTGAAATTCTAAGAAGAAGATCTGAATTAACAACATTATTGAAAAATCCCTTAGTTGGAAAGTGAGATATGGAACCAGACCATCTATCCTTACAAAAGAAGACCCAGAACTAGCAAATCCCATATTCTCTTTATTATGATCAGGTACATCTTCTTGACTCATGTCACTCATTCTATCCAGAATAGTAAACTTGTTATTCATAAGCATTTCATTTGATTCATTTAGCTGTACAATAGGTATTTCATTAAGAACATGGTTATCCAAATTAAATCATACATTCAGTAAATCATCCTCCATTAAATATACCTTAGACTGTGGGCTATCTTCAACCGCCACCCACTTCTTAGAAGCAATGGAACCATCTTCCATGGTATCTTTTCCCCCTTTAGTAGGCTTAGATATCCATCCATCTGCATCAACAGTCACAATAGGTCTCTATGGAATCCACTTTTCTACTGCCTTTGGAGGAGTATCCACTTTATTTGGACACCTCGCAAGAGAATGCCAAAAGTCTTACATTCCACTCACCCATATGGATTCCAAGTATACTCCACATTCACTTCAAATTTATCTTTACCATCAATCACCAGAGGAATGATAGCAGGAAAATCACAGTCAACACTAATTTCAACACATACTCTAGCATAACTCATCCTAGTTCTGTTAATTTAGTGTTTGTTTATCCATCATAATAGGAACCCCCACATTACTTGTAATCATACTCAATCCTTTAGCATTCCACATATATAGAGGAACATTCCTTAGTTCTCAACTCTTCCGAACCATTCTCAATAGTCTTGGACCATGAATATAAATTGACTAATGCTCAAGTGAATGAACACAATCATCTTTATTATCGAAAAGACGAGGGTACCCAAATATACCTCAATCTAAAACTTTTCCACCTATAAGTTCTTTCTCCGAAAGTGATTGTCTATGGACTGAGTCAAGACAATACAACAAATCGGTTCACACTTCGTGTGATCGTCTATGGATACGAGATCGAGACAATACAACAACGAAGGATGTTTACTTGATAAAAGGTTCAGACTTAACCAAACACAATAGGATTACTTATCAAGTAAATAGGAATTAACGTTTGTGTAATTTACTTTAAATTATAATAACAACAATTATAATTGCGGAAAATAAAAGTAAATGACACAGAAAGATTTTGTTAACGAGGAAACCGCAAATGCAGAAAAACCCCGGGACCTTTTCCAGAATTGAATACTCTCAGGATTAAGCCGCTATACAAAATCAAACCAACTTCGTATAGTTGAGACCAAGCAACTAAACCTATAGTTCACCTAGTTCCGTCTGTATTCCCACGCCTCTGACCTGTAATAAGTCACGTACTTGGAACAATTCCTTTGGTTCGTATTCCAAATAGTAAAGGAACAACAAATCTGTTTGGTATCAACTATTTTCAACCAAGTGATGTGAGTTCGGCAAAATGCTCTTCTGTTTATCTCAATAAACTCCTTTTTCAGGTTCTTAGATCTATCTTATTATCAACTACCAAAGTAATTGTTAAGATTTTGCAATCAATACTTTTAATCACAAAGAATTGTATTGATGCCGATCTACATAACTAATCAATTTAATCTACCACAAGAATAAACTGATTATAGTTGGATCCTCTTTTACCGAAACAAGTATTGTGCACACCAAAGATTATGAACCCAAATTAGAAATCTTCAAATTCTTCTTTGTCTTCAAATATTCTTAGATCTTTAATAAACACCTACACACAATCAACTTGAATCTCTTATGATCAATCACGCACAGAACAGAATCTGTTAACAATGGATTATCACAAGACGTCTTTAGATCTACAAACAGTCTAAAGATCCACGTTGAAACTTTGATCTAGTTTGAGTGAATCTTATATCAGAAGAGAAGATTCTCAAGCATAAACAAACTAGGTGCAATCAAAGTTCAACCACCGTTAGTCAATCAAATCAATCGAAAACAAAAGATAAACCGTATTTATCTAATTTCCCACCAACGGTACTAATAGAGCTTCCCAATCCCAAAGAAGTCTTTAAACTGAGCGGCCTTAAGAGATTTTTCCTAGTTAGATTACTCTCCTCTCCGAATAGGCGGCTTCACCATTAGCAGCACAATTGAGGCAGTTTTGCTGTCTCTGAGGATTAGTTTGATCGAAATGCAAACATTCATATTTATAGACCAAGGAAGTTTGGACACCAAGGAATTTCCAAAACCGAAAATATTCTCAAGATATGCAATATATTCCAAATTCGGTTTCCATAATTCCTGGAAATGCTTTGTCCAAATAATGACCGAAAATCTCTTAGAAAATCTCCAACTAGCAATTGCACATTACTAATTTTCATTTTCCAAAAATAAAATTAAAAACCTTAAATAAAAGATTCTCAATTTATTTTATTCGATCCGGGATTTTCTTCCATTAGCTATTAAGGAATAACTTTGAACAATTAAAGATTAGCGTTACTGCACATGTTCAAAGTATGTCGACATCCTTACTTGGTAATTCCTCTCTCATACTTACAATCTTGAAACCGATTTGCCACACTTCCAAACAAGTTTAGAATTGGTTCATCTGACTTTCAAGAACTACGTGATTGATCAAGAACACTCAATCACCAATCATGGGTTTCATGGTTCTACCAAAACAAGTTTCGGTTCTACCTCCATGTGAGTACTTTGCATAGTCACGCTAGTTACCAAAATTCGGTTGATTAGTTACTAGGATCGGTTCCCCACATATATATGGTATCTAACTTGTACTTGCTGCACATGTCTATAGGATCGGTTCCTCTTTGCCTAAAAACGTGTTGCACATGTCCATAGGCTCGGTTCCCCTTTCTACTAAAAACTTTTTGCACCTTATACAATGATCGATTCCCCTTTGTGATAGGTTGCACCTCTTACTAGGATCGGTTCCCCTTTACCCAGAGTCGGTCATACCAATAACACTAAATCGATCATACCATCTCAGGTGATTACTTAAGATCGATTTCACTAATAAAAGTCATACCAATACAAAAGTCAGGTGAAAAACATTACCAATAATGCCTGGCGATTTCTCTTTCGATACACAAAACAAGTTCATGAATTTACTTCCTTAAAACAAATGTAAAACATTGTTCCCTAGGATGAAATCTTCACCTTATACCCATACTTAATCACAATAGCATTCAAACGATTATGTCGATGTCTTATATACAAAATTTAATGGTTAAGCAATAAACCTCGTATTGTATTCCTTAATACTATGTCTAACTAGAGTATAATCATTCATGATTCGCAGTTATGTTTTCAATATGCACGACTTGAAAGATACGTTAGGGAATGAAACAGTTCAAGTCAAATATCACTAACCTCAAGTGGAAGGATGATGTTGTCGTTGTAGCTCTTTACTTCTTCACTTGTTCAAGTCCTCTCAATACTTGTAATGTCTCATATCACTAACCTCAAGTGGAAGGATGATGTTGTCGTTGTAGCTCCTTACTTCTTCACTTGTTCAAGTCTTCTCAATACTTGTAATGTCTCATATCCTAATACTTTCAAGCTAACCTATACGAAGTTGACTCTTGTAAATAATAAGGCGACTCTTTAAATGAGTTTTGGCTCACTAAAATATGACAACCAAACTTGACATACCAACGCTTGGTGGGTTCAACCGAGCTATGCTCTAACATTCTCCCCCTTTGTCAATTTTAGTGACAAAAATCTTACATCATATGGATAAAAAAATTACAAGAATTCATTACACATACTCTTGATTCCAAAATTCAACAACACAATAACCTGTATACATTCAATCCATAAATGCCTATGTTGACATTATAATAACAAGGCTAATACTCCCCCTAAAGGTAAGATAGGTAGATTTTCAATCCGCACGTCTTAAGATAGGTAAGATGTGTTATTCATTACACATACGCTTGATTCCCGAATTCAACATCACAATAACCTGTATACATTCAATCCATAAATGCCGTTGTTGACATTATAATAACAAAGCTATAATACTCCCCCTAAAGGTAAGATAGGTAGATTTTCAATCCGCACATCTTTGTTATTCCTTTGTAGTCCATATAACTACAAGTATCATATGATATGCTACTCCCCCTTAGTCTATGCTTTTACTCTTTCGTTAGATAAACGTTTAAGCACCAATGTCATTTCCCTTAGTGATACCAATCAATATAAATCAACACCAGTATCACTTGTTTACTCCATATATTTCTCCCCCTTTTTTTCACAAAATGACAAAGAAACGAAAAAATAAAGGACAAACCGAAAGGATCTTACAAATCTCAATAGACTTGCAACCTATAGAGTTAAGCACGAGGGTTCCACACACCATTTTTGATAACCAATATCAAACCGAAACTACCAAGTAATTTTGTTTTGATATGTTACCAAGGAAACAATTGCCCAAAGCAATTTTCCCTAATAGTTTAGCAAACCAAAAATCAACTAAGCACCTTAGTTCCTTTGCGAAACCGATTGTACAAATACAATCGCTTGTTCGATAAGACCAAAATAAAGATAACTCTATTTTTCTCATCAGGTTCTAATTATCCATATAACTTAGACCTTTAACTTTTAAACATGACAAGTACTAGGCTAGTTAACTAGCATTTCTTGTTAAGGCATTCGATTAGACTTGAATAACCGAAACCTCCTCTTTGATAAGCCTAACTAAGATCAGAATTAACTTAGTTTCTCTTATCCGGAATCGAATTAGACTAAACAATTCATCCCGTAAACATTTTCTTTCGTTAAGCCATAAACTACAAACTAAATAAATCAACTTGCATAATTATTCACCTCAACCGGAAGCAATTGAAACAACATAGACATTAAAGCACCGTAATTGCACCGAAATTTTGTAAGCCTAAACGATTTATACCAACCAATAAAGCAAGATAATAATAGTTTTTCTTAACCGGAACAAATTGAATCACACACATATCCATACACACATAATGGAATAAAACATCAATTATACCGAAATTTTGTTAAGCGAAAGCAATAAATATACGCAATAAACTCAGGCTTTTCTTAAACAGGAAAATGATTAACTAACAAACTCGTTACCTCAAATTTCGCATCCTCTTATCCAATATGTTTTCATCTTCTTCCAGGGAGAGTTGATATCGAAATATCATTATGTTGTCTTCCTTATGCGAGATAAAAGAATACAACAACCAACCTTTACCAGACAAAGGTTGAAAACCATTTTTTTTAACTATTGCAAGCAAAAGTTGAAAACCCCGAAACACATATGCTTTTATGCTAAACACAACGATTCAACATATTGTGACTTTTTCACATATTGTTTCAATCAGAACCCCTCATGATCCTTTGATAAAGCTTACCAACATGGGCTAGAACTTAATCCTGCTAAATCAAAGAGTCACCCAAACTATAAGTGTTCACAACATTATGAGATCGAATATCAAGGTAGTAAAACCGAAATCAAACATCCCATAAACATACATAGCAATAACATAAAACATTCAAGCACAGGCTATGTAAATCAAAAACTATCACAAGAAAAATTATAAATCAAAAAATTTTATTCATAATAATAAGATAGTTTTATTCATAATAGACCTAATACAATCATTGGAAGAAATCAAAAATTGGAGTCTATCATTATCTTCTCAGTTCTTGTGAAGATTGCTTTCAAAAACTGGATTCAAATTCTTCTGCGCACTTCCTTTTTCAGTAGATAATTTGTTCATCTCAAACAGTTGAGAATGAAGATTAGCTAGTACTTCTTTTGAATCCTTTATCATCATCTCATGATATCTAATGCAACCTTTGACAGTTAGAATTTGTTTCCTTAGAGAATCTTGAGAGTTATAATGAAGAGAAACATCATGAGTTTCAGTCATAACTGATGCACATAGTGCTAAATCATCAAGAGATGACCATTCTTTTTCTGGATTTCTCCATTGAAATAAGATAGTCTTCTTTCTGACAGGGAAGAAGATATATAAGATAGGAGAAAATCAAGGAATAATTTGGTTTATGGAAACGAAACTATTTTCCCAAAAATAAAAGATATCCATTATTTTCACTAAAGAAAGCAGACATGAACAACTTGCCCGGATTTATGCTTCCTCACAATCGAATTTTGGGCAACAAGTGAGGATGCATATTTCAACATAATCAGTGTGTGTTGAGGTGAGAGTTATTCTCACCATAGTTAACAAAGACATCCTTAGGATGACTTATAAACACAATAGATTGTGTTTCATTTTGTTCATTCTTTCTCTTGTAATTGCAAGAGTTTGCAATTTCCTTTTGAGATCTTATAAACTTACCAATCTTCTTTATCCCTTTACGAAGTTCTTTGATAAGTTTATTTCCAAGGAAGATTGCAGTGCGATTATTTCTTCCACATGAAAAACCTATCATGTTATCAGAAAAACTAGTTTCTGATTTTTTTGGTTTTTCACCCATCTTTTCTTGTTCTGATTTTACCCTACGGGTTTTATCTGAAACAAATTTCAAAAGGTTTTCAAGTACCAGTCTTAAACTTTTATTTTCCTTAATTTCCAACTCAAGTCTTTCTAAGAGTTGATTAGACTCACCGAATTCATCACTGTTAGAGTTGGAAAGAAGTGCATTACAATTAGATATTTCTTCAATGAATTCTTCCTCCGGAATATCATCAAGAGTGGAGACATACCCATTATTGCACTTCTGAGTTCTTCTGCTGGGAAAATGCTTTTCCATATGTCCGAATCTGCGGAACTTGAAGCATTGTACTTCATCATTACCCTTTTTATGGCAAAATGATAATGTATCATAAACACGTTTATCAATAGATAAAAGGTCCTTAATTCGTTGCGCTAGGAGCACAATAGTTGAGTCAAGCTCTTTTTCAACAGGTACCTTGTCCTCTTGGCAACGTTTCTCAGTTTGATTCTTCAACAGAATTTCTCTATCAAAGATCTTTAACTTTCCTACAAGAGAGATTGGGGAAAGTATAGAAAGATCATTTCCTTCCAATATGGCATGTTTCTTAGACTAGTTTTTTCAGGTATAGCCTTTCCAAGAAAGAAATATGCATTGACAATCTCAGAAAGTTTAGAGTTAAACTCCTCGAAAGTATCGTTATCATCCATTTTGAGATGTTCCCATTTAGATGAAAGGGAAAGAAGTATAGCTTCTTTTTCAGATTCATCTCCCTCGAATACGCTCTCAAGAATATCCCATGCTTGTTTAGAAGTTCTACAGGTCAGCACATGATGTAAAAGATCATGACTAGCTGCGTGTATGATGGCATTCAAACCATGAATCTCGCTTTGCAAGAACTCTTTGTTCACGAGTATAAGACGTTAAGCGTTTAAAATCTGACTCTGAATAATTCATCGGTCGTTGGTATCCGTCTTCGATTAATAACCACGTATTAAAATCTCGGGATAGAAGAAAATCTTTCATATCCGATTTCCATAATGGGTAGTTTGTCCCATTAAATCTCGGTGGTACGTTAACTGAATCACTCATTAGATTCATTCTTATAGGGTGGATCGCACCAAACACAGATTATTAGATCTTTTCGTGTTTTCCTGCTCTGATACCAATTTAAAAGACGAGGGTACCCAAATATACCTCAATCTAAAACTTTTCCACCTATAAGTCCTTTCTCCGAAAGTGATCGTCTATGGACTGAGTCGAGACAATACAACAAATCGGTTCACACTTCGTGTGATCGTCTATGGATACGAGATCGAGACAATACAACAACGAAGTATGTTTACTTGATAAAAGGTTCGGACTTAACCAAACACAATAGGATTACTTATCAAGTAAATAGGAATTAATGTTTGTGTAATTTACTTTGAATTATAATAACAACAATTATAATTGCGGAAAATAAAAGTAAATGACACAACAAGATTTTTTGTTAACGAGGAAGCGCAAATGCGGGAAAACCCGGGGACCTTTTCGAGGTGAATACTCTCGGGATTAAGCCGATATACAAAATCAATCCAACTTCGTATAGTTGAGACCAAGCAATTAAACCTATAGTTCACCTAGTTCCGTCTGTATTCCCACGTCTCCGACCTGTAATAAGGCACGTACTTGGAACAATTCCTTTGGTTCGTATTCCAAACAGTAAAGGAACAACAAATATGTTTGGTATCAACTCTTTTCAACAAAGTGATGTGAGTTCGACAAAAGGGTCTTCTGTTTATCTCAATAAACTCCTTTGTCAGGTTCTTAGATCCATCTTATTATCAACTACCAAAGTAATATTGTTAAGATTTTGCAATCAATAATTTTAATCACAAAGAATTGTATTGATGCCGATCTACACAACTAATCAATCTAATCTACCACAAGAATAAACCGATTATAGTTGGATCCTCTTTTACCGAAACAAGTATTGTGCACACCAAAGATTATGAACCCAAATCAGAAATATCAAAGTCTTCTTTGTCTTCAAATCTTCTTAGATCTTTAATAAACACCTGCACACAATCAACTTGAATCTCTTGTGATCAATCACGCACAGAACGGATTCTGTTAACAATGGAAAATCACAAGACGTCTTTAGATCTACAAATAATCTAAAGATCCCTGTCGAAACTTCGATCTAGTTTGAGTGAATCTTATATTAGAAGAGAAGATTCTCAATCATAAACAAACTAGGTGCAATCAAAGTTCAACCACTGTTAGTTAATCAAATCAATCGAAAACAAAAGATAAACCGCAATTATCTAGTTTCCACCAACGGTACTAATAGAGCTTCCCAATCCCAAAGAAGTCTTTAAAAGCGAGCGTAGTAAGAGATTCCGCCTAATTAGGTTACTCTCCTCTCCGAATAGGCGGCTTCACCATTAGCAGCACAACTGAGATAATTGTGCTGTCTCTAAGGATTATTTTGCTCGAAATGCAAACTTTCATATTTATAAACCAAGGAAGTTTGGACACCAAGGAATTTCCAAAACCGAAAATATTCTCAAGATATGCAGTATATTCCAAATTCGGTTTCCATAATTCCTGGAAATGCTTTGTCCAAATAATGACCGAAAATCTCTTAGAAAATCTCCAACTAGCAAATGCACATTACTAATTTTCATTTTCCCAAAATAAAATTAAAAACCTTAAATAAAAAGATTCTCAATTTATTTTATTTGGTCCGGGATTTTCTTCCTTTAGCTATTAAGGAATAACTTTGAACAATTAAAGATTAGCGTTACTGTACATGTTCAAAGTATGTCAACATCCTTACTTTGTAACTCCTCTCTCATACTTACAATCTTGAAACCGATTTGCCACACTTCCAAACAAGTTTAGAATTAGTTCATCTAACTTTTAAGAACTACGTGATTGATCAAGAACACTCAATCACCAATCATGGGTTTCACGGTTCTACCAAAACAAGTTTCGGTTCTACCTCCATGTGAGTACTTTGCATAGTCACGCTAGTTACCAAAATTCGGTTGACTAGGTACTAGGATCGGTTCCCCACATATATATGGTATCTAACTTGTACTTGCTGCATATGTCCATAGGATCGGTTCCCCTTTGCCTAAAAACGTGTTGCACATGTCCATAGGATCGGTTCCCCTTTCTACTAAAACTTGCTGCACCTCATACAAGGATCGATTCCCCTTTGTGATAGGTTGCACCTTTTACTAGGATCGGTTACCCTTTACCCAGAGTCGGTCATACCAATAACACTAAATCGATCATACCATCTCTGGTGATTACTTAATATCGGTTTCACTAATAAAAGTCATACCAATACAAAAGTCAAGCCTTTGTGAATAGTTTTAACAAGAACATAAACAAGTCATGAGTGGTTATACTAATCACACATATTGGTAGTTCAAAAGATATGCAATGAAAAACATTACCAATAATGCCTGGCGATTTGTCTTTCGATACACAAAACAAGTTCATGAATTTACTTCCTTACAAAAAATGTAAAACATTGTTCCCTAGGATGAAATATTCACCTTATACCCATACTTAATCACAATAGCATTCAAACGATTATGTCGATGTCTTATATATAAAATTTAATGATTAAGCAATAAACCTCGTATTGTATTCCTTAATACTATGTCTAACTAGAGTATAATCATTCATGATTCGCAATTATGTTTTCAATATGCACGACTTGAAAGATACGTTAGGGAATGAAATAGTTCAAGTCAAATATCACTAACCTCAAGTGGAAGGATGATGTTGTCATTGCAGCTCCTTATTTCTTCACTTGTTCAAGTCCTCGAAATACTTGTAATGTCTCATATCCTATTACTTTCAAGCTAACATATACAAAGTTGACTCTAGTACATTATAAGATGACTCTTTAAATGAGTTTTGGTTTACTAAAATATGACAACCAAACTTGACATACCAACACTTGGTGGGTTCAACCGAGATATGCTCTAACATTTATAAAATCAAGCAAAAAACAAACTATCAGCATATAATGTTACTTGCAGATTACCTTTAGGTTTCCAAGTTTTGAGCACAACATTACGAACCACATAATAGGATAATCGTCTTCCTAGAATAACCCCTACAACCAAATCCTCAAATCTTCCTCTTTAAACACTGATGAGGACACTGGTGTAATCCTCTCACCATCAACCATTTGTGGAGGAAATAACTTCATCGAAGCTTTAGGATTCAAATCTTGTTTCTGCAAAAAAAAACGTTAAATCCCAATCTTTAGTAACAACCTTATTATGAGGAAAATTTACGAAACCAGGAGGAATCAAACAATTAACATCAGATCCATTAACATGTACACATCTAGAAAAATCTCCCCTAACAGCCCCCTTTATCCCCTGGGAATAAGAAGATATAGACAAATTTGATTGCAAAACCATCATACTTGAGAGAACCACTCAGAATCAGAGAAAAACAACATAGATCGAATAAAAAAATTGAATTTGAACTAAGAATGACGAAGAAAATCGATTTGTACTTTTGGCTAAAATCGCCCGTCCAAAGTCAAGCTCTAAACTATTTCTACAAAAACACTATTGTTAGGGTCCAAATTTGTTGATATTGACTGGATTTCATTGATCAAAATCAACAACCAAAATAAAGTTGATATTGTCATGTGTATGTGACTATTAGAGTTATATTAAACTCAAACTGCATATTCATACTGATTTGTAGAAATTGAATATTTCCTCGCACGTATTTCACTACCGATGTTTAGCAAGTCGTAGTATTATAGTTAGGAAGATGAACCACTAAGCCTGATTAGTGGGTATGTTTAATGGGTTCGTAAGTTAGTGTAATTGTGATTGCATAATGTTGTTAGTGGGATATAATGTACTTTGATCTTCACATATATAATGGTGTAATTTTAAGCATTGGAAAATGTTGGAATAATGTAGCCCTCTCAAGTATTTCCGCAGTTTTCTTCCTCTGTGCACTCTCTTTATATACCCTGTTTGTCAACATGGTATCAGAGCTAGGGTAGAAAGAGAGGCGTTAGTATAGTTTCAGAGAGGATATATAGATAGTTAGAGATAGTGTTTTAATTCATTGTGTGTTCTACAAGTTTACTAGAACATGTTCTTGTGTTTTGTATCATAGTGTCTGATAAATTGCATGTATAAAGTTTATACAAGTTTTAGTATATGATCATCATATTTTAGTTTTAATCTTTGGTTCTTTGTACTCTGATTTTTAGGCTGATGTATTGGTAGGAGATTTGCGGTATCTTTTACAATGTAGCTGATACGGGTTTGAGTGAGCTAATCAGCAAAAGCCTAAAGTTAATATAAGCAAAGTTGAAGTTTGGGCGATCTGAAAAGTGTTGTTGATGGTCCTGGTATAAAGAACTAATTGACGTGAAGCAGTTGAGTAAGGGCAACAATTTATAGTAGTGGTTAAAGGTGTGAGATCGACCGTAGAGGTTCCAAATTGCAGTAAAAGATATGATAATATATGTCTGGGAAGTCATAGATATGATAATATATGTCTGGGAAGTCATAGATACCTGCAAGTGAAGTAGGTTGGCCGCGAGTAAAGAGAAATTATGATAAGACATGTGGGGAATTCATATGATACCTATAAGTGTAGTAGGTAGGTCATTAAGGAGATCAATGGCGGTTTATGCAAGGAAGGCATAAGTAACATCTCTCGCTAGTGAAGGAAAGTTGTCACGGAAGAGCTCACAAAGTTTGGTATTGTAGTTTGAGATTAAGGGTAAGTATTAGAGTTTACATTAAACTCAAACTACAGTCGTCCTGGTTTTTATGAATTGAATATGTCCTCGCACATATTTCAATACTGAAGTTTAGCAAGTCCGTGGTATTTCAGTTAGGAAGACAAATCACTGAGCCTGATTAGTGGGTATGTTTAATATGTCTGTAAGTTAGTGTAATTGTGAGAATTTTAAGTATTGAAAACCTTGGAATAATGAAGCTCTCAAGTGTTTCAATTTTCTCCTCATCTCTGCTCTCTCTCTCTCTCTCTCTATGTTGTAAAAGGAACATTGGGAATTTTCTGCGCGCGAGGCGCCAAGAGATAAAGGTGCCAAAGTATGCTGTTTATCTGGTTTTTAATTTTTCCTCGCTCGCCTGAGCGCCTGGGTGTCCCCGACTAACGCCTATTTCAAAATAGCTTTATACCTTGTTTTTCAACAGTGCCTGAAAATCCACCACAATTGGCTTAACCACCAGACGAAGCATGCAGTTGTTAGCGCTGGAGAGCAACGACAATAGGATACTACTGAATGAATTTTTTCTTTATATTTTGGGTGATTCTACACTCACACGCAATTTGTCTCGCAGTTTCTCCTGAAAGGGGATCTGACGGACGAGATAAAAGACTCTCAAGATTAGGATATGGAGCGGTGGAAATGGGTCCCTTGATTTATCTCAGTCGGGAGATTTTGTGGGATAAAACCGCTGGGTACGTTTAGCATTTTCCTTTTACTTTTTATAACGTGATCACAGTCATAACTCAGTAGCGGCATTTACAGTAATGTCTGGTGGTGTGGCTATGTGTTGGAAAAATTTATTAGAAAATATATTTTGCAATTCATTATTTAGGGCTAGAAAGCGAGACCTGTGTCATGTACCCGGGCTAGGGTATATGGGTAGTTTATTGTTATCTGGAGGGTAGTTTAGGGACTCATATGTTGAGAGTAGTATTTCGTCTATATTAGCCAGATGAGTTGTTTTTGGTAAAGCAGCTAATGAAAATGTGAAACTTATGTTCTTCTCTAATTTCTTCCGCAACTTCTCATCTGTAACAATGTCTTCTTCTTCTTATTCCCTTAATTCGTCTAATTCTTCTCCTAATCCTCTATTTCCCTCTATCTATCCCAAATCATCTCTATCCTTAGAGACTCAAACTGTTCCTGATAATCCAATTTGTAGTGAGTTCACTACAAGTGGTATCAGAGCAGTCGATTCTGCGTCTGCAAACATGAAAACCTTAACAGAAAGTGAAGAGCTATCCATCAGAGTTGAATTATTAGAACTAGCTCTAGCTGAGATATCAAGAGTGTTGGGTGGTTACAAAACTAAACCATCTCCTGAGTTTTTAGCAGGATGGAAGGATTATTTAGCTATAGAAGTAATGAATCTTCTGTTATTGGAAATTGGATGAGTGAATCTGTTGATCAGAACGAGAACTCTAATTCGGCAGAAAACTTTGTATTAGTTGGATCGGTGCTGAATAAATTGACGATGATTGAGAAGGTAATCGATGATAAAATTTAAGGAGCTTCTGTTGATTTAAGTTCAACTAGTAATTTCATTCAAAATTATTCAAATCCACTAGTTCCAAATGCGTCAGATGGAGTTTTATATTATACTACAACAACAAATCTCTCCTGCGGGTCTGGTGATTCGAAGATGGCCAAGGAAGAATTTGTTGCCAAATTGAATTCAATCTCGCTTGATTCAGGTGATTCCAGCTCAGTCAGAGAATTATTTCGAAATTCTTCAACTCGAACAACAAATGAAGGTAATTTTCGAACTACACCAATAATTCCTTTATGTAGTGTTGATGGATCCAGTGTTGTGAAGGAAGTTCGGAAATATAAAGGAAATTCAATGTTTCTGGATTATCAAGAGAGTAAACCCTTCGTTTTTCAACGTGATTCTCTTAATGTTAATTTCAATTCTCATGTTAAGAAGGTTGCAAATGCTGAGGTAAAGGATTTGAAACTCACTAAGAGATTTTCTTATTTGGTTGGTGTTTATGAATTTGGGTTCGATACAGCTACTTCCTGATCGTTTGCTTTATATGTTTGTTCAATTATAATGGCCAAATACAATGGCAGTAGTGTTCATGAGATGATTAACAAGTATGTGTATCAACCAGATGTATCGATTAATGATCCAGTTGCTTCTATGTTAGTTAATGGTTGTATTATTGGTCATATTAGGATGTTGTTTGATCGTGATAGAGAATTTGAACTTATTGGAAGGTACTGTTATAGTGTTAAAAGAAGTTTTGATTTATGTGGTGATACAATTGTTTCTGAGCGAAATTCTGAGCTTGGGTACTCCCTGGCTTTGTTATTTGAGTTTTTTTAAAAATGGAGACAAGCGTGTTGGCCGCAAGCTGTTTGAGGAAATACCACAGCAGGATTCTATTCTCTGTGCTATTACGAGAGTTCATTTGACGATGAAATGTGAGTTTAGCAATGCAGGTGAACTAATTTTGCAGATCCAGCCTAACAATAGATGGAGTTTCAATGGTAATAAGGGTTCTATAAGGTTACAGCTGAAATATGGTTTACTCAAAATGCTGGGTTGTGAAATGGGAATTCTGAGTAGTGCACAAAATCTCTTTGATGTTGTGTGTTAGATATGTCGGTATTAGATACAAGTAGAGGCCGGGAAGGGTTTCATGGAGATGGAATACTCTCAGACGACAGTGCATTAGTGAGGAAATTGACCATTCTAAGGAAGTTTAACCTTTGGGTTTTTTCATCTGCGTTTGACTTATCTGAGTTACAAATTGGAGTACCTAGCTCTATGGGTTGTGGTAGTAATATGTGGTATTTAGGCTGGAGAGAATCCCTTGTAAGGGTGGTTAAAACCATCATGGTGCTTTTACAGCTTAACTATTGTGAAATCTTTGGTAGGGAATCTTGCCAGGCTAATGATGGTGGTAAATGGAATGAGCTGGAAAATATATTAAACACTCAGCTGGAGGTTATTACATTCATTTCAGGTTCAAGTAGTAATGGTCATGACAGTGGGAAAATATCAGCTTCTGCTCCATGTAGTGTTGGTGATGCAAGTGGAAGTATATCAGCCCGTGCTCCAGTTGTGTGGTATTCACAGGTTTTTACAGTGTATAAACTCGAAGCTGGTGTTCCTTAGCTCCACGTCTATCCTCAGATGGTGCTTTTCTTAGTTGCTGAAAGTTATTGTGAGCTCTTGAGGATAAAGAGGGGTTATAGAAGAGGCTGGGATTGATGACAGACTAGTGGGAATTAAGATAATACTTGTATTAGTTAATGGTAGCGAGAGCATAACACAACTGTTGGAAATACTTAGTGACAGAGTGGTTGGTGTTTTTACTCTACTGGAAGTTGAAGTTCTGAGTTGTGGTTTAACTATAATGACTAAGGTATTTCTGAACCCTGTCATAGGTGTTGTTCTCTACTACCTGCACTATGCCCTACATGATTTATATGGTTGTTATCGATTCTTGAGTCGATCTTATCAACCAATGAGATGGTTATTCAAACTAGTGGTTTACGGAAGAATGATGGACACTCAGGAATTATTCACCGTGCTATACACTCGAAATGAAGTTTACAAGCAAATCATTCTCAGGTGTCATCTGAGTTGGAACTCGAGCACTGTGGTGGGGGTTGCGGGGATGGAATTGCTGTTCTTAGCTTCAAACACCTCCACATGCCTAATGGACGTATCTAGCCAGACTGTTCTGAGCACAACCAACTACCTAAATGAGATTTTGCATGATATTGTGAAGATTATATCTCTTTGTGGTGCTGATAGGACCAGTCTTTTTTCTCCTATATACTCAAATCCAGATAGGAAATTGAAATTGCTTCTTGGGAACTATCACCGCATATCGTATTTTCAACTCCCTGATTCGGCTAAGCCTCGCATCACCAGGATTATTATACGCAAATTTGAATGGGTAAGTCCACTTCTTCTTATGGCATTACATAGCTTGTTATTATACAGTCTCTACATCCAGGAATATACAATTCTTAGAAGACTTTGGCGTGAGATATTCACCACAACAGCTACTTATCTACGAGTTAGTACAAGTCACCACAACTGTACAACTGGTTCAAGGGAAGAAATGAATTTATTCATCTCACACAATGACCAGATGGAATGCTTCTTAGTCAAGGTTTTGTCAGCCGCCTGCAAGAGTGAAAATGGGGGGTTGATTTTGAGGCCAAAGTCCTCGTCAATTCAATTAATCAGCATCAACATAGGACTGGCTTACTACACCATTTCTGAAATCGAGGTTATCACGGCGGAGAGGAATGGGTATTGTGCATCTCAAGCCAGCCTAATATTGGTTGAGTTATTGTCCCATGGAGTTTTCGAGGGCTCGATTGTACTTCCACAAGTACTAGTGGCACAAGCTTTACAAGATGGGTTCTGCGAGTACAATACCTTCTTATATACTTACAAGATACGGTGAAGGGATATACTTAGACTCGGGTACTTGCTTACTACATTATTCTTCAAGATGTTATGCAACCTTTCGCAGACTTTGCGGTTTACTTTTGAAGATGAGAGCGCTCACGATCTTTATAATGATTCGCGGAAAAGTTGTTGCCACACATGTCTTCTTTGGCGAGCTTCTTTTCCTTCTTCATCCTTGAGGACAAGGATGATATGGAGGAGTGGGTATTTGTCATGTACCTGGGCTAGGGTATATGGGTAGTTTATTGTTATCTGGAGGGTAGTTTAGGGACTCATATGTTGAGAGTAGTATTTCGGCTATATTAGCCAGGCGAGTTGTTTTTGGTAAAGCAGATAATGAAAATGTGAAACTTATCTTCTTCTCTAATTGCTTCTGCAACTTCTCATCTGTAACAATGTCTTCTTCTTCTTATTCCCTTAATTCGTCTAATTCTTCTCCTAATCCTCTATTTCCCTCTATCTATCCCAAATCATCTCTATCCTTGGAGACTCAAACTGTTCCTAATAATCCAATTTGTAGTGAGTTCACTACAACCTGCCTAGAACTGATGCATTAAGTTGTCCCAAGTGAGTGAACTATATGGCCGAAGTTTCTAGCATGGTGAGTGTTTTGGAATAATTAACTTCGGTGTTCAAAGATTGAAACTGGTTTACGATTCATGCAGTGCAATTAAAAGTGAAAAATATTTGTCACCATAGCATCTTCAAAGTGTCCAATGTCAAACGCTTTGCGTGCTCACATCAATGTGAAAGAAAATGGGCATTCATCGTGGAAATCCAAGGGTTTGAATTTTCACTTCTAGTCCGCCCAGGTTTCAGTCTTTCCAGTTTGACGGACAGAGTCAAATCGGTCAAACCTGGCTGGCACTGAATCGTGCTGAAATGACTTTGTTATCCTTTAAGTGGGTTACCTAACCTATTATGGGAAAATCAAACCTGATTCCTAACTCTTTTTTTTTCCTTCCTATTTTCTTCTCCGTTCTTTATTCCATGAAAAACCTAGTAGAGAGTTTCGAGCGGGGTGAACAGGAATTCGAATCCGGGTGACCTAAAATTAATCTTTTTCTTCTATCATGTGATTATGTTGATAATAGTGAAGTCCAAATATATCAAGAGAAAAAAAAGGTAAATATACAAAGAACAACTCCAATTTCTGTTTTGATTAGTTGATTATGAATTGTTGGGTATATCGACTTTTAAGTGAATAATTGCAGATTGTGTGGATAAGGTGTTCAAGATTTTACCAACCTCAACTAATATTTTGTGTTCTTCCAGTCAATTAGGTGTTGCATGTTTGTTTGTCAAAATTTGATATGGATGATCTTGTAGGAAAGAATTTGAGGCAATAAGGTGCTGATCTCTGGGGGTGGGGGTGGAAGGATCTGGCTTCCATTTGATGCATCTATTTCCCTTGTCTTGTAGTTAGTTGAGGAGTAATTATTGTCTTTATTAGATGAAACCTAATGTGTGTCCTCTTTGTTTGTTCGATCATGGCCAGGTTTCTGGTGGAGCTGGAGAGGGCATTGATGTGACAAAGTTTTGGTTCATTTGTTTTTTGTGTTCTGATTCGAGTATCCATATGTTTTAAAGAGTTTTTATCAAAGTATTTGTGTGCATTTGTGTGACTTAACTTTTCAGGTGTTCAATTGGAACATTTGATTTTGGTTTTTGGTTTTGACTCATGGTGTATTGCAAATTAACATACCAAAATATTTCTTCGAGAGTAGACGAGCAGTGACAAAATGCAACCATCCTAAACTTGAAGTCTATCAAATATGCTTTCAAAAGCCTAAGGTTAGTGCTATACAACTATGGTCTAAATATTGTAGCTTAACATGGAATCATGGCCTAAAAGGCTTTACCATGTTATACTTTTTTCTTCTTAGTTGTAAAATGTTTAAGATTTAGCCTTTTGAGGGTGTGAAGTGTGAGTACCGCATCTTAACTCCGTTTGCGTTAAAAAATTCCCAATATAAACTTAGAATTTGTTGTTCCTGAGATAATTTACTCATTGTTCATTGACTCGATGATCTTTATTATTGTTCTTGGACGGTTTGATTTATGTCCAATTTAACAATTTTTAGTTGTGGTTTTGTTATTGTCTTATGCAGTCAAAACTATATATTGTTATTCTTTCTGCTTCGGTGAAAATTAGATTGAAACAAGGGAAGAGAAAAGAAGTCAAAACTGCAAGTTTCCAGCAGAGAGAAAGGAAGTGTGATTTTTGAATGATAAGACAAATACTAAAATTAACCATCAAATGTGTTAAACTCATTTTTTTATATGAATGTTGAATCATGTGTAGATTCATTTCGTTTATGTGAGGAAAATCTAATGTAATTAACATAGAATTGCATTTCTTATGTTTGCGAATTCTTAAATTGCATACAGTTTTTTTGTATGTCTAAAGATATTATTTATATTAGCTTTGTTTCTCTTGTGATTTATGGTATGGGATTTTCACATGGTAATGAGCTCAAAATTATACAAAGGAAGAACCAGTAGGCAACATTTTAAAAGAAATATTTCCGGTATGCTATTTGTCGGTTACTCCAAAGCCTATGTTTATTAGTTCCCCTGGCTTTGACGTTGTAGACACTCAAGAAGTATTCAAACCAACCAATTCTTGGTAAAGCAACAAAACTGCAGCCTGCAGGACAAGGTCTTGAAGTTGCATAACTGTAACCAAAAAAATTACCCCTTTTTTTGTCCGACCGTCCGTCTGAACCATCTACCCATTTTAATTTATATGACTGTCTGAAATATCTATCCATTTTAATTGTACGACAATTGGACCATAGTTTCCAATATATTTTATACAATAGTCTCATTGTGGTACCCAGTTTATTTTATAGGACCGTGTCTCACTAATCCTTAAGAATTTCTTGCTACATCTCCAACACAACCAGCCAATACTTAGACCTAATCCCACAAGTAAGCGATTGTTTGGATCTTTCAATTTCATTCCCATAAATAAGCGATTGTTCCATACTGCAAACTCTACAAGCAAAATATGCCTAAAGGTTTCATGACATGGTTATTCTTATGGTTGTGCTTGGCAGTTGGCAACTAACTAATTACTGGCAGAACATGGATTACAAATGTGGTTGCATTCCTTGCTTCAGGAACTGCTGGTTTTCGCCAATAAACAAGACCTTCCCAATGCAATGAGTGTTGCAGAGATCACAGATAAACTTGGCCTGCACTCACTTCGTCTACGCCGTTGGTAAGTCCAAACAGAACTACAAATGCAGTGAACGAGAAAAACAACTGACTAGACAGAAACTTGAAGTGCACAGCAAAATTTCTAATTTTATGCTCACCAGAATAGCTCATTTAATTTGAATCCAATATGTCCACCTGTTACCACACAATTTAGGTATTAGTAATGTTGCTTAAACACCAACAATTTGATGATGAACATTGCTGAACAGGTGCATCCAAAGTGCATGTGCTACTTCTGGCGAAGGACTCTACGAAGGTCTTGATTGGCTATCCAACAATATTTTTACCAAGGCAAGCAAAAACGAAAGAAAGTTCCATGTTTATGTTCTGGATCATTTAGATATACTAAACCCTTACTTTGTTAATTTATTCCTATGAGACATAAATCTTGATGGCAAGCAAAGACTTTGGACTTCTCATTTAACTTCTCAGTACATCTCCTACAAGATTGTATCCAAGAATAACCGACGTTACTAGTTCGGTTTCCCTCATATCATGTTAGGACCAAGATATGTTACATGATACATTATAATTATGAAATGAATATTGTCGGACTTATTAAGGATATTGTAATGAAGATATTCTAATTTGGTTATTCAGTTCAAAATATAATCACTATGCAACCTTACAGACTCATGAAGTAATGTTAATACTATGGTGAGCCACGCTATATCATGTCTAGTCGATATTATGGCTAAAAAGCATATTTTCATCATTACGGATTCAAATTAACTGAGCATTAGACTTACACATATCAAGGGAAACTAAGACAAAGCTGATGTATAGTATCTTATGAACGATACAAAAATGTACAGAGTGCAGAAAACTGCTAAAAATCAGACCCAATCTCTGAAATACCAAGATAATATAATGCCTTACACCTATTTCTTGCTTAAACTAGTAACCTCTCTATAGGTAAAGAATCATGAAGATTTTAAGGAAAACACTAGTCTCAAAGTGCATACCAAAATATGTATAGCAGTCTTGAATTGAAGTTATGATTTTATAATGATCATTAGATATCCATTGACCGGGTCATAGATGAAGTCTTTGACTTTCTCATCTTCGATCCATTTTTTTTCAACTTCTGTTTAGGCTTCTCAACTTGGGCAGGCTTAGTGTTCTCCAGGTGCTTTTGAATGGCAGCCATTGGATCCATTTGGAATACAACATTGTTCAGGATCACAATCCACAATCCACTTGCTTTAGATCTGTGTAAGTAGCGGATGTGTTCTCATTTCACACAATTTGCAAACTTTGTGATTATCTAATAATTACTGCACTTGAACAACATAGCTTTCATAAGAAACATGTGACAAACCTTGGAATCCGGAAACAAAAGAATGAAGTAAAACAACCAAACGAAATGAGGCCCGTAAACTTTGGTTCAAATGAGATTTCCAAAGTCTTATTTTATGAATCTTGGTTACAACACAGATTTGTTATCTTAAATGAAATAATAATAGATTACCAACCAGAAATAGCGAAAGTGTATCAAGAATGCAGCAATTTATAATGACCTAAAGCCGAATAACGATCATTAGTTTTAGATACATTGTATTCCTTCGTATTTAGTTGGATCTCAACTGGTCGATGCCTATGAGTAAATATTCATTCAGTGTAATTTCTAATCGGTTTGTGAATGCTTTACGTAGCGCTTCCGATATTGAAGAGATTTTTGTGATTACGTGTACGTATTTTTGGTGGAGCTTCAGGGGTAAGCTGAGGTTGATTTTTCTTCTTGACTCTTTAGTGTCTCTGAAGGACCAAATAAGCAATCTAAAGGGTCTATGGAGACTCTATACTGAATTTCAGCTGTAGTATTGATTCAAAAAATGATCAACAGTAACAAACTGAAAGAATTCTTTCCGTGCTCATATTCAGAGATTTCCTAAATATAACCCCGCACAAAAATCAGCTCCTGCAAATTAAAAAATTCTTTAATTACAACATCAGTTCTTTGCTTAGCCAAGATATTCATTACTTACAGCAAGATTGATTCCATGACCACACCCAATTCTTCGTGTAGCTCTTCATACAATAGCGGAATCAATAACAACTCTACGTCAAGATATATCACCGATTTATCCAAAACTATGATCACAACCCTATGCGAAGGAAACATAATTTTCAGAACTGGTGTTCTATTTGTGGGGTTTAAGGCATTACTCATGGCCATTAATTACTCATTAAGTGTTTTGGGTCTCGTATAACTTAACTGAAAATAAACAAACATAACCAAATTATATAGTGTTGATGAATTGAGATTTCAAAAACATTAACTTACCAATAATTGTATTGTATGATCAGGGTTTGGAATGAATGAAATAAGAACGCATCTCCGATCAGTCTATACAAGATCGCAATGACAAATAACTGAATTGTGGCTTCTCCATCAATTGCTGCTTTGTGGGGTGTTTAACCTAGGGTAAAATGGCTTTTGGTAGAGAGAAAAAACGTCTCACGGTCGGGTTCTCAAACCAACCCTGTTTTCCTAACCTTAATATAAAGGCTAACTACGGTTGGTTATTAGCGGTGAGGGAGGGGAGGGGTAAACTTGGATCAAAAAAATGAAACTTACCAAACATAGACGGACAAACTCAGTTGTCCTTTCATATTGTTTGAATCAAATGTTGTCCGGATCGGTGGGAAAAATGAAGCCTATGGATTTCTACGAGGATAGGCCAAAGAAAATAAGCCAACAGTATGTCTCATTTCCGCTTTGGATTCGTAGAGAGTCTAGAGACTATGGACCAGGTTGAATTTGATTCAATTTGTTATTCATAACATGTTGATCGAGCCTGGTTACAACGATCTCTCAAAGGAGAATAATTACTAATCAATCGCTTTTAGATTTCTGTGCATTATATCATCGTCATTAATCGTCATTAATCAACAATATCATCGTCATTAATCAACAATAGATGTGTATTAACCTAGACTTGACCAAGCTAGCCTGCATATTACTCGATGTAATGGAGTATTTTATAATATAATTATTAGCTACAAACGCCTTCTTGAAATTGTATTACGAGGATATAAATACCTAGTATTTTTAGGGGCCACTCAAAAGGAATTAGGGGCCAACAATAAGACAAAAAAGGGTCACTCAAACCTAAATTGTGTGCACCCCTTATCCCACATATTTCGTAATGACAAAATTGCCCTTCGATAATCGGGAGGTAACTACACATTCGGTAGTTTGAGTATGATTCGGGTGATAAAAAAAAATTGAGGAATTTTTTTTCATTTTTTTTAGTTTTTTCATTTTTTTTTTTTGTTCTTTTTCTCTTCAGACTTTGGTACAACCATAATAGGTAGTAAAGTGTGTTACTTTAACTTCCGAATGTATATTTGGCCCCAAAATGAGTTTTTGTCAAAATCTTTCAATTTTCCAATTTTGGTATTGCCATAATCGGTAGTAAATTGTGTTACTTTAACCTCCGAATATATTCAATTTTCGAATTTTAATACACCATAATCGGTAGTAAATTTAACTTCCGAATGTATATTGGCCCCAAAATGAGATTTTTCCAAAATCCTTTAATTTCCGAACTTTGGTAACACCATAATCGGTAATAAAGTGTGTTACTTTAACTTCCGAATGTATATTGGCCCCAAAATGAGTTTTTGCCAAAATCCTTCAATTTTCGAATTTCGGTACTGTCATAATCGATAGTAAATTGTGTTACTTTAACCTCCGAATATATTCAATTTTCGAATTTTAGTACTACCATAATCGGCAGTAAATTTAACTTCCGAATGTTTATTGGCCACAAAATGAGTTTTTGCCAAAATCCTTCAATTTTTGAATTTTGGTACTGCCATAATCGGTAGTAAATTATGTACACTATCTACCGATTGTGTTTAATTTTAGTACAGAAAATTTGAAGCAGTAGCAGGAACATAATCGGTAGATACCAAACAATTTACCTACCGATTATGGTTGATGTTCATTACTAAAGAACATCAAATATAATCGGTAGATAAATTGATTGTTATCTGCCGATTATGTTCCTGCAACTGCAAATCTTAGAAAAAATTTCGATCAAATTTTTGATTTCAAGCAATCAAATTATAATTTTGGATCATAACTACTATCGTTTTATTTGTTTTGTTTGTTTAACTCGTTTTTTTTTTTTTTTTTTTTTTTTTTGATGTTCTAAGTTTCAACTTTATGGTTAATGAATTTTGGGTTTTAATTTTAAAAAATCAATCATAAAATTTGTTTGATCAACAATCTTGGGTTTCAATCAAAATTAAAACGATGAAAAAAACATCAATGGTAGAAATGAGAAGAAGAAGAGGAATGATGTGGTTATGAAAGTAAAGGATATAGGTTTAGATTTAGTATAAAGGTGAAGGATAATATAGACAATTTCTGTTTTTAAGACATCCCTTAACCTCCTTCAATGAATGGGAATAAAAAAATGGCCCATAATTCCGTGGCCCCTAAAAACGTTAGGTATAAATAATGAACAACACTCATTGTGGAATTTCAAGCAAATAGTTGACATTTGAGTAAAATAACACATACCTTTATGTTTCTTGTCGAATTTATATATCTTTCTTGATCGATCGACTCCAAATATACATTGACCATAGTATTACATCTCTCTAAAGGAAATTCTCATACCCTCTCGCTCTTTCTTTCAAAAAAACAGCAAAATTCATTTTCTTGTTGAACCCAACTCTCTGATCATAGAGTAACTATGTCGTGGTATAGAGATCCTGAGTTGTTTATCGGTTACCTCCTCGGTGTGTACGGGACAGTCAGGATTGTGAAAAAATATGACGTCCCTCTTCGCCGTGGAGATATCAACTTATCCGATCCAGGGAGATTCTATTTCCCTGAACATCTATATTTGGGCAATAACAAAGAGAGCGATTATGACGCTCTCAAATTCAACTTAGCTACCGTTGTTGCCGAGGATATTGCTAAGTTTGTGAATTTTCAAGGTCTGGTGGTCTTGTGGAATTACATTGAAGGTTCAGGTACTTGGACACGAGAAAAGGAACTAACCTCGATTATCAGTGGTCTGCCTAGTGCACCTCAACTTGAAACAATATTGGAAGAGAAATATTTTCTAGAGAGACAATATACGATGATTGAAAAAAAATATTCCAAGTTGATGGATGACAAGAAAGCTCTTGAACAAGAAGTTCTAAATTTGACAACGAAACTAAAAGAGTGTCGTGGCGGTGGTGATGGCGTGGAACCATGGATGAGTGGTTGTAAGGTTGCTAGTAATTGGGTACCTTTCGACAAACTTGATGTGAAAAACATTCCAAGGGATACTCCTCTAACGATCACCGGTACACCGAAATTTGGTGAAGATACTACAACTAATGTTCAAGCCAACCGTTTCTGTCAAGGGATCTTTCCTATGGTGGTTGTAAACGTTGCAGAATTGATTCCAAACGAAGGAAAGGCGAGATTTGACCCAGATATTTGGTGTTCTCTGAACAATGCCGGAAATTGTTATGCTGCCCGAAAGCCGTCAGACTCAGAAATGTCATTTTATTCACAGGTGAGATTTTAATTGGTTTTCTAATCAGCGGAAACCATTTGACGAATTCACAAGTTCGTCATTTCGTTTTGTTAAATAAAAACCCTTGTGTGATTGGTTGTCTTTATAGTCTTTCTATCGAATTTTGCGTTTGGGGTGGTCAGAGAGGTCGTAAAGCCTATTCCGACTTGTATCAGCTCTTGGTTGGTTGTCATAACGTGCTGGTTACACGGATATGTACCCAGTAAAACATACGAAAGTGAAATTAAATTTATTTTACATGAAGGCAAATTCAGCACACAATATTGAAACAAATACAAGCAAATGCAGAAATCAATCCGAAGGAATTTAATAAACATCGATCCCATATGATAAACCATACGCATGGAAGGCCTTGTTCAGTAAATAAAACGTTGATAATCGTGAAGTCCCCCATGCATGGCTTTGATCCATAACGTCTTATGGATTCCTGGCTGCATAAATAGTTCCAGCATTGTTAAACAAACTCCAAACATTTGGATCGAATTTCGCCTTTTCTCCATTGGGAATCAACTCTGTAACATTTACGACCACTATAGGATATACCACTCGATCATTCACCATCCCTCGGTAGAAATAACTTGCTTTGACGTTGGTTGTATAATCCTCCTGCATGTCATCTCTTTTCACTATAGCCAAAGGTCGACTTTTCCTAGTAACCCCTGGAACAAGATCCTCGAAAGGGACAAAATTACCAGGAGTTGGATAACCACTCAACCATGGTTCTTCATCTGTTGATTTACCTCCGCAGCATTCTTCAAGTTTTGTTGTAAGTTCCAGAACCATTTTTTCAAGAGCTTGTTTATCCCTCTTCTCTCGGTCCAGTTGCTTGTGCACATCTGCTACTTCACGTGTCCATGCATCGAGATCTCCCGTCAGCTCCTTTTGCTTGGCATCAAGCCTAGCATAGTTGGCTTCTAAAACGGCAAGTTTATCCTTCAGGTCATTCTTTTCATCCTCGAGTGTGGATTTTTCTGCTTCTAAGATGGATAATCTTTTCTCTAAATCTTGTCCATCCGCTTTGGATCGGTCTAGCTCATCGATGAGAGCACTCTTTTCATCGTTCTCTTTTTGCAATTCCTTATCGAGGCTAAGAATATCGGCTTCTAATTCAGAAACTTTTTTCTCCAGGGCTAGTTGTTTCTCAGATGACTCCATTTCTGATTTTTTTCTAGTAAGACCAGGTAGACTCCAGAATGGTGAGTTTGGTTCCACGCGAAACCAGATCTTTTTTTTTGCTCCCAGGGGCCAGTGCGTCCCAGTGGACCATCCAACCTTCACAGTTTACTAACAGGTCACGGTGATTAGGGAAGCTGGAATCGAAAACATCTACAACACCGTCATCAGTAATCAAATTGTTGAAATATAAAGAGTAGTCTAGTGAGTTTGCCTGATAATCAAAATCATTCTTGTCGACAGGGCTACCAATTTCTTTTAGACAACGATATACATTTATGTACCGAAAGCCAGTAACAGATTTTTCCATAAACAACTGAGGATCTGTATACCATGACATGACTACTCACTTATGCTAACTGAAAAAAAAGAGAAACAGAGATAATGAGAAAGAGATAAAGAAAGGTTTTATCAAGGAAGATAGGCTATTAGGCTAGCTTGTGAAAGAATTATATCAGCAAACGCTACAGACAGCTCAGAATGCAAAATATAAAGTATTCCAAGGATATCATCAATGCTGACAATGTGGGGGCTTTGAAGAAGCAAAGTAGAAAAGTTGTATAGTTGGACGTACTGTTGGAGTGTTGCTCCGGGCAACTTCATAAACATTATCAACTAATTACTAATGAAGATTTCAACGTCTGGATAAAGATTTTCAGGATATTGAGGATATTTGGGCCGACCGAACAAAGCGATGGAGGTCCTTTATATGGCCACTTTTTTGTAAAATCTAAGTGATCAATTACCACAAAAAGATTGGAAATGGTTAGGTCCGAAAAACTAAAAATGTCCCTCCCTTTTAGTCCAATTACTATAACTCCTTGTGTATCCTATTTTTTCAGGGGTATAATTGGAAAGAAAACTTTAATATAACATATCTAAAAATCTTTGCCTTGGAATTTTACAAATTTTATCTCGTTAGAAAGGTTATAAAAACTCTACGCAACAAGTACAAACAACAATATCAAATTTGGAGTTTTTACGAAAAATTTGGAGATATATATATCATTTTAGGCACAATTTTAGAAAATTAAATGTATATCCATTATTCAAACCATCACAAAGAATACATAATACTTTATGTAGCAAAATATTGGTTTATGCATCAACTAATTTTCCGTTGCAACTAATAAAACGATGTACTCCCTCCGTTTCAAGAAAAATGATACTTTAATTTTAAGCACAATTCTCGAAAATTGAATGCATATGCATTATGCAAACCACCACAAAGGATGCATAACACATCATGCAACCATATTTTAGTTTATGGATCGACTAATTTTCCGTTTTAGAAAAAATAATACTTTCACATCTCGTTTCAGGAAAAATGATACTATCACATCCCGTTTCGGGAAAAGTGATACTTTCGCTTCGTTTCGGGAAAAGTGATACTATTTTCCGTTTCGGAAAAAATGATACTTTCGTTTTTATTTCAGAAAAAGTATCACTTTTTCTGAAATGGGGCGAAAGTATCACTTTTTCAAAACGGGGAGATAGTATCACTTTTTCCGAAATGGGGCGAAAGAATCACTTTTAAAACAGGAGAAAGTATCACTTTTCCGAAACAAGCTGAAAGTTTGAGTTTTCGAAGCGGGAGAAAATATCACTTTTCTCGAAACGGCGAAAATGTCACTTGTTCTGAAACGAGGTGAAAGTATTACCTTTTCTGAAACAGGACGAAAGTAGTCGTGGACAAACTCCATCTTCCTATTCTTCTTCGGTCGGCCCTCCCACCGTGACAACGGTCGTACTAGTTATTATACGGAGACCAATCAGTCACGACATGCTTATAAATAAACAAAAAAAATCAGTCAAGACAGATGAAAATCTTTATCAGTATCTTCGTAAACTGTATCATATCAATCAATAAATGGTCGAGTGTTGTTTCCAAGATCAAGCAAGAGTTGATTTACTAATTAAATTTCCTTACGCGGCAACTTAATTAATTTCTTTATGTTGGAATCTTGGCGGAGAGGTATTTAATGCTGAGATCTCATCCGGCTGGCTGATCGTGATTTTTCCCCAAGAAATTATCATCTTTCTTCTCCCGCTCACAGGTGGCGAGGATCAACTAAATGTGCTTAATCGTGAAGCTTCGTGATCACGTAGTGTTTATATTTAAATACGTTTAAACCAAATCCGTATCTCCTAAACGCAAGATCCAAAACCGTGATACATTAGGATGTGCATATACTTAATTAAGTTTTAGGATGTGCATCTTAGTGGTGAAGTATTTGAGGTAAGGAAGTGCACGAACATGCTTCTGAAAGATTCTGATCCGGGAAAATTAGGCGCAGGCCCAAAAAAAAATAATATTCTCAGTGTTAGGCCCACAATTAATTTTAGGCAGTGAGTGACACCCATAATTATATGAAATTATTAAAAATATCAGATGACGGATTATGCATCCGCATGACGGGTTATGCATCAGGGGTATAATTGGCAACGCAACTTGGATATAACATATCTAAAAATCCGCGCCTTGGAATTTTACAAATTTTATATCGTTGGAAATCTTTTTAAGAGAGCTACGCAACGAGTACAAACAAGAATATCAAATTTTTGTTTTTCATGAAAAAATCGGAGGTGATCATCATTTTAGGCAAAATTTACGAAAACTAGATACATAATTATTATACAGCCACCAAAAAGATGCATAACACATTCTGCAGACGCATAACGAATTATGCAACCATTTTCTCCACTGCATAACAAATTATGCATTTGGATAACAAAGTTATGCATCTATAACAAGTTATGTAACCATTGTTTTGGTTGATTTTAGTGCGTACATAAAAAAATTGATGCATAATGCAGTATGCATCCATATTTACGAATGCATATCAGGTTATGCATCTATTTTCTCGATGCATAAAAGATTGTGCAACAATTTTCTCGATGCATAATGCATTATGCAGTTATATTTTCGGACGCATAACAGGTTATGCATCCATTTTCACGACTGCATAACATGTTATGTAGATATTATTGTAGGTGCATGACAAGTTATGCATCCTTATTTTTTGTTGGTTTCAATACTAAGAAAAAGTAGCTGCATAACGTGTTATGCAACCGTTTTCTGGACTGCATAACAAGTTATGCAAAAAAAAAAAAAAAGTTGCAGAACGTGTTACGCAACCAATTTCGAGAATGCATAACAAGTTATGCAACAAATTTTGTAGATGCATAACCTGTTATGCATCACTATTCACACCTCCATTTTCTTTTAAATGCACGTCACACACACACCAAACCCATTTGCACTTCCATCTCCTTTGCCTTGCCACTGCAACATCCTTTTAGCTTCATTTTCTTTTAAAAATTGTTCTACCGTTTCTTGTGTTCCAAGTGGGCTTTGTATATCTCCAAACTGTGTAACGACTAGTCCGTATAATGACCAAGCGACGGGGCATGTCCAGTAATACCATCTCCAACAAATAGCCATTCTCTGCAACGATACAATAATAATACATTAGCTACTCAAATTTGTCAACTGTCAAATACAATAATACGAAATCGCTTCGTGTCAGGAAATTGAGTGAAACGGGTAATAGTCTCGCACTGGTAGTTAGGAGTATATTGGAGAAGGATTTTTCTAACACATGGAAAAATAAGGATTCACAATCAACCATGGTGGACGAAATGGTGGTTCCAGTTCCAGGAGATGTGGTATTGGATCTTCCAAAATGAATCGTTTACGTCAGGAGACTCAGGGTTGTGATTCCATAACTGTAGTCAACGCCAATAAGGCAATGAATGCAGGGATATTTTGTACTGACGTCAATGCTAAAGCTGCAAAATTCGGGTCCCTCAAGAGATTGCTACATGTTTGAATCATCAACCGGTTTGTCGGAATGCTGCTCAGTACTCCAACTTGTCCAATTCTTGAGGCTCTGGGGAAGCTGTCTTTTGAGATTGCAGATGGATCGAATGACCGCCTCTGGGTGAATCCTATGTCTCCATCTACAGTCATTCTTGTTGCAAATGCTATAATGAGGTCGGAACTTTCAAGTGCAGTACTACAAAGAATTATGGTGGAATCACACTCCGGCAGAGAGTCCAGAAATCTAGTTAACTTCTGTTTGAAACCATCAATTGATCGTGACAGTGATATATATCGTCAGAACCTAAATGGTTGCAATCTATCAGTTCAAAATTGGAGTGCAACCTAGATGGTTGCAATATATCGTCAGAACCTAGACATTAGCTACTGCAAGAAAATTTTCCAACATACCTTTGCACTATTCAGTAGAGAATTAAACACGCACCCTATTAAGTGGAAGACCACAGAACCACCTGCAAATCGATCCATACCAAACCATAAATCCCATGAATGGAATCGTACCCAAGCTTTAATTTCTTCTTAATTACTCAAAAATTGGTAGTTGCAACAGAAACCCAATAACAAATTTTGATTGGATTTGAAGTAGTAAGATTGGATTTTATTTTTGCTTCATTGTAATTGGAGATTAAACGAGGACAATCCTCAAAAGTAAACACGGTGATGGCTATGATTTTGCTTTTGGATTTGATTTCATGAATCCACCGAAACCCCTTCAATCTCTTCTCGATTTGAATCATCTCAATTCGATCTGATTTTTCTCCACATCACAACTTCATCTCGAACTTACACAACATCTTGTTCTTTCATCCTTCTCAGCTTCACAACTCATCAAATCCCCATCGATCTCTCTTCATCAGCAACAAATCAGTGAACATTTGTAATCTCAGCCCTACACGAAATTTTTAGAAAATATGGGTTTAGGAGTAATTTTTTCCCCAAAAATGGGGGCGCGCCTGAAGTTTTCTGTCCGTGGGTTTCTCAGTGGAAAAATCTGGGAGAATGGGTCTCACTGTAGTTTTCACTTCTGATCCTGAAGTATTTGAGCCTGCCGAGATTGGGGTATACCCATTTTATTCCCATCCAAACTAGTGTGCTAAGGGGTGTCTAAAAGGTATTAAAAGACCAAATTGCCCATACTAAAAACCATGCCGACTAAAACATATTCAAAAAAAAATTCAAAATCTTTCTTCAAAACTCTAACCATACATGATGAGATAAAAAAAAACGAAGAATCAAAACGGATCGAAAGTCGGCATGGTTTTTTTTGTCGACCTTGCCGGCTAAAATATAGTCGGCAGGGTATAAGGTTGAATACCGTGCCGAATTTTCATCTCTGAAATCAGTAATTACAGGGTCGGCACGGTATTCAACCTTATACCCTGCCGACTATATTTTAGTCAACACGATATTCATCCTTATACCTTGCCGAGCTATAGTTTAGTCAATGGGTTATGAAATTAATACCTTGCCGACTAATCATGCATTTGTAACACCTCTCGTATGTCAAAAATCCTATAGTCGGCGGGGTATTTTTTTATCGACCTTCTTGAGACTATAAGGTAGCCAAGCAAGGTAAGAAATCAATAAGATGCCGACTAGTGAAGCATTTACAACAGTCTCTTGTGTGTCAAAAATAATAAAGTCGGCATCTTCTTCATTCACCGACCTTGCATAGGCCATAAGTTGTCGGCATGTTCTTCATCCGAGACCTTGCCTAGGCCAGATATAATCGGCATGTTCTTCATCCGTCGACCACTGCCGACTTTTCATACTTTCATAACTGAAAGTGTTGATTTCTGATCTAATTTTGAGTATGATTTCATACAACAGCTTTGCAATCCCCTTTTTAGAAGTGTTTGGGTTGTGTGCTTTCATTTCCGTTGCAAAAAATTTTCTCAAAATAATATTTTTTCCTTAAAAATCTTCCCAAATAAGTTCAATCAAAAAAAAAATTTATTTCATAAGTTTTAATCTGCTCAATTAATCAATCTAAACTCAATTAATTAAGTTAATCAGATTTTTTTAGTGTTAATTAAACAAGGGTATATTAGTCATTTAGAAAATATATGGTTAAGGGGTGGCCTCTTTTACTTTAAAATGACCATATTTTGTCTTATTGGGTATACCCCAATCTCGCCAGATATTTGAGCTCTCAAAATTCTAATTTGTAACGGGTCTATCAAATAATTACAAGAAAACAGATACATCTTAGTGCCTCGGTGTCAAATGTATTTAAACCGAACATAGCTACATTATAACTTTTATAAAATAATAGGTTTGAGACCAAGAAAATTTATTATATTAACGAAATATTATATTATAGATAATATGATTATTAGTTTATTTTTAAATAATATACTATTATTTTGAAGAATAATTCTTAATCTCGAGGTTGAATAATAATTGTAGTTGTAAGTATAACTAGATTTTGTGCCCGTGCTACGCCCGGGCATCTCCGCAAACTTGGTTCATGGTAGGTCTGTAAATGTGATTTTCCTACGTCTTAAAACTGCAAGTGCACAGTGCCTTTGGAGGCAGTGGCAAGCACGAGTCGAACCACGAGAGAACTAGAGTGTGCAAGGGTTGATCTTAAGCTTTCTTTTACCGATTTCAAAGAAATGTGTGAGCTATAACACTAAAGGTGAACTGATTTTTGTTGTGGTGTCTTTACGACAAGATGGAGTTGTGACAGTGAACTCAAGATGACTACAAGTAATAAGGTTTAAGGCACTAGGATTATCAAATCCACCACTTGGTTCATGTTATGGGATTCAACTAGTGTGAATGTTTTGTTCCAATGACAGACAAGGATAAGGTGTCAAATTATCACCTATCTAAGGAGTTTCACCAAATGAAAACTCAATTATCAGCTAAGGTACTAACCTAGAGCACTAGTTGTCTAATTAAGCACAACTAGTCAAGAGAATTAGCAATAATAATTAAAGCATGAGCTGAAACACACTCAACACAATGTTATCCTAACTACAATGGATACAAGGCATTCATTGTGAGAGCAGGGTATTGAGGTGTTAGAATTGAGCTTCTCTTATAAGTTAAAGCATGCAAAACAATTCAATTGAAGTTGAACAACAGAACACTGAACTCGGGTTTCATTTCAATCCTAGCAATTTTAATTAGAACATCATAAACATCATCAAAAACAGATTGAAATTGAAATTATAAAACTAAACTATGAACCCTAAAATTGACTTCCTTCTCTCACATGCAAAATAACAATTTATATCTCTCACAATTCACTCAAACTCGATTACACACAAACCCAAACCTGATTTCAGACCTTGTCTTCCTCTGAATCGACCATGCGGGGTGGTTGTTCGAGAAAACCCTAATTTTAATCATCTCAACCCTAGCTTCTAAGTTATGGGAGAAGCTAAAGGTAGAGATGGTTAAAACGAGGGCGGCTGCAGAGCTAGTGGTGATGGCGACAGGAGAAGGAGAGGTGGTGATGGGGTAGCTCTGCCATGGGTATGGAGAAGAAGGTGAAGGGGAAGAAAGAGAAGATGGAAGAAGAAATGGTTTTGGTCGAGGGTATAGGTGTAGGTGATTTTTGTTGTGAAGCGGGTGTAGCAAAGATCGATGAGGAGAATTTGGAGCGAGCGTAGGATGCATAGGATGAAGATCTTAATGGCTCAGGGCGATGTGCGGTTTTTGGTGTGGAGCGGGAGTATCAAGAAATGATGCGAGTGAGGAGGCGACCGTAGGATGCAGCAGGGCGAGATCTCAACGGTTCGGGGTGGACGGGCTCGGATCTTGGATAGCTTGGGCCCATGTCTTGTAGATGGGTTGCTCCTTGTTGGGTTGCAACTGTTGCGCGCGGGCTTTTGCTTTCTGCTTCATAGATGCTCGTCTCCAATTCTTTGCTCTTTTGGCTCCTCAATTTCTCCAAGCTTTATTTATTACCTAAAAACACAAAATTAATTAGTACAAATATTTATTCTTGAAAACAAAGAAAATACGAGAACGGGATAATATCTGATTTCTGAGCACAAAAGATGAGTTAACTGCCAATAAAAAGGTGTATAAATATGCAATATTTGGCACTCATCGAATACCCCCAAACCTGAATTTTACTTGTCCTCAAGTGAAACAGAAATTAAGAAATCCTAACTATACCCCTGTCGCATGTCTCTCGAATGCATTTAGCGTATGCACTAAGCCTTTAAACCCCTAGGTGTCCCTAGTGGACGAGTTGTAGTCTCGTGAGGGTTTACCAGAGGTGTACCCACAATAACCTTCTCCAATTTCAGAGTGTAAAAGAGTCTCAAGCATCCAAGGAGCTATGAGGACATAGAGTTTCTGCATGCTAGTAACACGAAGTTAGAACTACCAAAGAACGCATTCTCATCCTTAAGTGCTGAGCGAGAAGTAATCATACCATATGAAAGAATTCGGATTCGATTGTGATCATAAGCCTCAACTTCTGCCTCACTAATAGGGTTTTATGATAATTGCACTCAAAAAGACCGCTTTTTTAGTCTCTCATGTGTGCAGGCAGGAATAAAGAGAGAAATCCTGCACACGTTGTAGGTAAGAAGGATAACCTTCCGAAATAATTTCCGGAGACTCCGAGAGTTGTGGACAAAAAGAATCTTTTTCTGATGATCTCTAAGAAAGGAAATCAACCATTAGCAAGGATGGGAGTACTCACTTACTTTCTCACCCGATAGGCAATTAATATCACTCTCTCAGCATCCATAGAAACGTCTTCAATCTTCGGTCTTCGGTCTTCAAATGTTGATGATGAACTTCTGAACTTTGACAAACATTTTTTTTTTTTTTTTTTTTTTTTTAAGATACATGAAATGAAAATAAAAAGAAAACTCAATTTTTCACAAACTTCATTAATTCTCATCCTATTTTCTTTTCTTTACTTTGTTGCACGTAAACCTTGGACTATATCAACTTGTCTTCAAATATTCTGATGTTGCTCCGCTTGCTGACGATGATGTGTTTCTATGAATCTGTTGATGTTGTTGAGAGGGAGAGAGTGATGCTAACTGCAAATCGGTATTTAGAAGAAGTTTTCATCTTTAAACGTCACCCTCATGATTGACGGAATTAGCACTCAAGAGATCAAAAGTAGTCTTTGAAAGTGGTGCGAAGTTGGGTAGCTCACCATTCCTACCGGAATTGATGTACGGTGACACACACTCTAATGACTTTTCTAGAAAGTCACAAAGAGTGAAGGTCGGTACCTCGCTTGATGTAAAATGGGTAGTCTCCACTATGAGTGATCACAATTTTACTACCGAATATCTAAACAGCACCTAATTCGCCCTCCGGTATGGTTAAATCCAACTTTAACGCTCCAATCAACTAAGAAACCCGATTGTGTTCTCCAGTACTTCCAAGTTCTGTTATTTCGGTCAGACTCTCTATGTAAACATATCTAGAAGCATGCTAGTGACTCTAAAATCTCTAAAAGTTGGAGGTTTGTATGCAAATTTTTGAGTTTTTCGTTTTTTTTTTTTTTTAATGAAGTAAAACAAAAAGACTAAAAACTCTATATGCAAATCACACCCCCAAACCTAAATCAAACATTGTCCTCAATGTGTCAATGAGATGATAAAATTTTAAACAGTCACATACCAAGAGAACTATCTTTGAGTAGAGAAAAGGAAGAGATTACTGGGATGTACAATAATGTTGCTAAACCAAAGGAGGATGAATGCTTTGAAAGCAAACAACCAGAGCGCAAGACAAAAAGGTTGGTTAGCACAAATAAGAACTATGCAAAAAGAAAAAGAAAAGGGAAAGAGAATGGATTGTTAGTCCATATGATGTACACAAGTGAACTAGTCTAGTCCACATAGATGGGGTCTTCCAAGTCTACGGTCTCAACCACGGTGGAAGATGCTCCGAAATGGTTTGATCTTTGACCATTGACTTTGAAAATGTTCTTGTTTTTGGGTTTTCAATTTCAACGGCTCCATGGGGAAAAAGCAGTGCGTACCAAGAATGGTCCCGACCATCGAGAACGTAGCTTTCACGGAAACAAATGCAAGCGAGTGTTGTACAATAAAACTTTTCGACTGGTGTGAAGGACTTGAGAATGCGCTTGTCATGAAACACTTTCATTCTTTGTTTGTACGTTTTGGCACTATCATATGCATCATTTCTCAATTCTTCTAACTCATTGAGTTGAAGTTTCCTATGGGTTCCACTTTATCAAGATCAAAATTCAACTTCTTCACAGCCCAATATGCACGGTGTTCTAACTCAACGGGTAGATGACATGCTTTTCCGTACACAAGTCCGTAAGGAGACATCCCAATGGGAGTCTTGTATGCAGTTCTATAGGCCCATAAAGCATCATTTAAGCGCAAAGACCAATCTTTCCTAGAAGGATTGACGGTCTTCTCAAGGATATGCTTAATTTCCCTATTAGAAACTTCTACTTGGCCTTTGGTTTGAGGATGGTAAGGTGTTGCGACCTTGTGAGTGATTCCATACTTGCGCACTAGTGATTCAAAGGGTCTATTGCAGAAATGACTACCTCCATCACTGATTATTGCTCTAGGGGTTCCAAAACGGGATAAAATGTTCTCCTTAAGAAAGGAAAGAACAACTTTATGGTCGTTGGTTTTGGATGCAATGGCCTCTACCCACTTAGAGACATAATCAACAGCAACAAGAATGTATAACTTACATTCAGAGTTAGGAAATGGACCCATGAAATCAATACCCCAAATATCAAACAGCTCAACAATCAAAATGGGTTGTTAGGGCATCATGTTTCTCTTAGAGATACTTCCTAATTTCTGGCATCGGTCACAAGCAACACAAAAAGCATGGCAATCCTTAAACAGTGTTGGCCAATAGAAACCGCTTTGCAAGATCTTTGCAGCAGTTTTCTTGGAACTAAAGTGGCCTCCACATGCATGGTCATGTGAGAAAGAAATGACGTCCCTTTGTTCGAGGTGGGGACACATCTCCTAATGATTTGGTCTTGGCAAGTACTTAAACAAATATGGTTCATCCCAAAGGAAGTGTTTAACTTGACCAAGAACTTAGAACGGTCTTGTTTAGACCAATGCAAGGGCATTCTACCGTAGCAAGGTAGTTGACAATGTCGGCAAACCAAGGCATTTCGAGACACAAGCATCAATTGCTCATGGGGAATGATTCCCTAATTATCACAGATTCATCGCATGATTCAACATTCAACCTAGACAAGTGATCGGCAACAACATTTTCTCGACCCTTTCTTATCTCGAATTTCGAGGTCAAACTCTTGTAACAAGAGTATCCATCGAATTAGACGAGCCTTAGCATCTTTCTTAGACAAAAGATATCTCAATGCAAACATGATCGAGAATAAATGATGACCTTAGACCCTATCAAATAAGATCTAAACTTATCTAATGCAAACACAACGACTAGCAACTCTTTCTCGGTAGTGGAATAATTGGTTGAGCATCATTAAGTGTTTTACTAGCATAGTAGATCACATAAGGAAGTCTGTCTACTGGCTGGCCCAAAACAGCTCCTACAGCATAGTCAGACGCATCACACATAATCTCAAATGGTAATGTCCAATCGAAGTCGACTATAGGGCAGATGTAAGGAGAGCCTTGAGTTGCTCCCATGCTTCCTTACAAGCATCATCAAAGACAAATGCAACATCTTTTGCAAGAAGATTGCACAAAGGTCGTGAAATTTTACTAAAGTCTTTGATGAATCGGCGGTAAAAACCCGCATGGCCTAGAAATGATCGATGTCCCTCACGGTAACGAGGTTGAGGCAAGTGTTGAATGAGATCTACCTTGGCTTTGTCTACTTCTATGCCTTTTTCCGAGATGATATGCCCTAGGACAATGCCTGAGTTAACCATGAAATGACATTTTTCCCAATTCAAAACCAAACTCTTTTCTTTACACCTAATCAGCACACAAGTGAGGTGATGCAAACACTCATCAAAAGAAGAACCAAACACCGAAAAATCATCCATAAAAATCTCAAGAAACTTATCTACCATGTCGGAAAATATGCTCATCATGCAACGTTGAAAAGTAGCGGGTGCATTGCACGACCCAAAAGGCATACGACGATAAGCAAATGTTCCATAGGGACATGTAAACGTGGTCTTTTGTTGGTCTTCGGGTGCTATGTGGATTTGGTTGTAGCCAGAATAGCCATCTAAGAAGCAGTAATGACTATGTTTTGCTAACCTTTCCAGCATTTGGTCAATGAAGGGAAGGGGAAAATGGTCTTTCTTGGTTCTTGTGTTGATTTCCTATAATCAATCTGAGACTCGCCACCCCGTGGTCACACGGGTGGGAACAAGTTCATTCTTCTCATTTTGAACTACAGTAATGCCAGACTTCTTTGGTACTACTTGAATGGGACTGACCCAATGGCTATCAGGGACCGGGTAAATGATACCCGCGTCAAGCAGTTTCAAGATCTCACCCTTGACAACATCTCTCATGTTGGGGTTAAGTCTCCTTTACATTTCCTTAGATGGTTTAGTGTTCTCCTCAAGGTTTATGTGATGCATGCAAATTGTGGGACTTATACCCTTAAGATCGGAGATGGTCCAACCTAAGGCTCCTTTATGCTCTTTAAGTACTTCTAAAAGTTGACTTTCTGTTTTGTGTCTAAACATGATGCAATAATCACAGGCAAAGTATCAGAAGGACCTAAGAATGCATACTTCAAGGTATCAGGTAATGGTTTCAAATCAAGCTTAGGTGGTTCATCAAGAGGTGGGGCAGATTCGGTATCAGAGAGTGGAAGTGGTTCCACTGCATTCTGCCATTTAGAAGTATCCATGGGTGGCACAGACTCTAGCAAAGATTGGACTTCACTAACGTACTCAGATTCAAAGAGATCTAAGTCAAAGTTATCTAAACATGCTTGCACAGGGTCCACAGACAAGATGTCAGACAATGAGTATTGAATCAGACTCTCTATCATGTTAACCTCGTGCACTTCATCATCATCACACTCTATGGGTTGTTGATTCACACGAAAGAAATTCAGTTCCACAGTCATGTTGCCCAAAGACAAATTCAATATCCCGCTACGACAATTTATGATAGCGTTTGACGTTGCCAAGAAGGGACGTCCTAAGATAACGGGAATATGATTTTCAGGATTTTGCACAGGTTGAGTGTCTAACACAATGAAGTCCACAGGGAAATAAAATTTATCAACCTTGATTGGCACATCTTCAACGATTCCACGGGGGATTCTTACTGATCTGTCCGCTAACTGTAGCGTGACAGGGGTGGGTTGCAATTCCCCAAGACCTAACTGCACATACACAGAATATGGCAGTAGATTCACACTAGCTCCTAAGTCCAATAAAGCTTTTACGATTGTATGATCACCTATAGTACAAGAGATAGTTGGGCTACAGGTCTTTGAACTTAGGTGGGGTTTTGTTTTGAATAATTGAACTTACTTGCTCGGTGAGAAAGGCACGCTTATGCACATGAAGCTTTCGCTTTTGTGTGCACAGTCCTTCAAAAACTTAGCATAGGCGGGTATTTGCACGATTGCTTCGAGGAATGGAATGTTTATGTTAACTCTTTTGAACATTTCCAAAATCTCGTTGTATTGGGTACCCCCTTACGTTGCACCAACCGTTGTGGAAATGGAGCAACAGGTACATGACTTGGCAAAGGAACATCTATATCGGTAGGACTCTTGGTATTATCAATGGGCTCAGATTCTTTCTCTACGGTAGATGTTTTCTGTGGTGTTGTGTGTATTGGTGAGTCTGATGTAGACTCGCTTGATGGTGGTACACCTACATGGTTCTCAATAATTCTACCACTACGGAGAGTGGTGACAGCATTCGCTTGACTATGTGAAGTTTCATTGCAGGTAGAGGAGCCTGCTTGAAACACATTCTTTGGATTTTGTTGGGGTTGACTAGGAAATTTTCCTTTCTCTCTCTCATTCAATGCATCACAGATTTTGTTGGGGTTTATCTAGGTTTGTGAGACGTTGGTCGGTGGTTTTCTCAAGTTTTGCAAAATTTTGGGTTAACATGACGACACAGTCTTCCAAGCTAGTCTTTTCTCCACGGAGTGCGAGGATGTGGTGGTATTTGGGGGTTTCTAGGATATGAGTATCCTTGGTTGTTATTTGTTGGTCCCCCTTGTCTAGGTCCCTTGGACCATGAGAAGTTAGGGTGATTCCTCCACCTCGGGTTGTAGGTTTGAGAATAAGGGTTGTTCTCTTGCCTATGGTATAATGCATTGGCTTGCTAGGTTTTGGACTCTTGAAATGCATGTAAATGCGGACGACTTTCCACTAAGTGGTCGAGAACTATGGCATGCGGCACAAGTGGCCATATCAATTTGGTCACGGAGAGTAGGGGCATTAGATTTTACATTCTTTTCCAACTCAAGCACTTCTATTCTCCGGGCCAAAGATGCCATTTTTGCATTTCCCTCAAAGTCAGACTCGATTCTATGAACATTGTTTGCGGGGGTAGTCCTTCTCGGTTCACGGATGGATTCCCACTGTTGAGTCTTTTCAGCGACTTCGATTAAGAAAGTCCAAGCGTTATCAGCACTCTTGTCAATAAATGCACCATTGCACATTGACTCGACTGTGGTTCGGGTTCTAACATCTAGACCCTCATACAAAATTTGCACGAGTCTCCATTTTTCAAAACCATGGTGGGGACATTGGAGCAATAATTCATTGAATCTCTCCAAGTACTTTGCTAGAGTTTCGTCTTCTAATTGCACAAAACCATTTAGACTCTGGCGAATTGTCGCCGTCTTATGGTTTGGGAAAAACTTTTGAAAAACTCTTTTGTGAGGTCGTCCCAGGTTCTAATGGACTGTGGTTGTAGGGCATGTAGCCAAGACTTGGCTTTGTCTTTCAGAGAAAAAGGAAACAATATCAATTTGAGGGACTCCTCAGTCATTTGGTTAAAACGCAGAGTCCCACAAATATCCTCAAATTCTCTCACGTGATGGTAGGGGTTCTCAGCATTGACCTCTCTAAACACGGGTAGCATGTGAATGGTGCTTGCTTTCAGTTCAAACTGACAAGCATCGGCTGGCAGAATGATGCAAGAGGGCTGGCTTGCCCTAGTTGGGTACATGTAGTCCTTGAGACTACGAGGTTGGTTTTGTTCATCACCCATAGTTTCGATTCGATGGGCTTTACGATGGATTTGGGCTTTGTTGAAGAACCGGGTATCCGACGATTTCGTCCGGGCGGATTCTAACTAGTCGATTTGTTTGGTCTCTAAAAGACACAATCATAGCCTAGCTAGCGCATCTAGCATGTTAACATACAAGCAAGTTCAACACAGAAAAGCAAAAACTCAAAAGTGACCCACTAATACAAGACTCAAGCCCAAAAGATGGCTTTTTGAAGTTGTAAAGCCCAGCTAATTAGTTGGATTTCAGCCCAGATGATGTGGGCTTAGTTTGGTGCGAAGCGAGCCCGGTTTGGGTTGGTTTTGTTCACGACCCAACAACTCGGCTTATGTGGGCTTAGGTTAAGGGTTCGGCCAGTGCCCGGTTTAGGGGAAACCTAGTGTATGTGGGCTTTGGTCTCTTGCACTGACCCAGTGCAACTTGTGCGGGGGTTCGGTTTGTGCGAGCTTGGCAAGCTCAACTTGGGCACAACAAGGAAAACACAATTTAGCAAGGAAAGCAAGATGCACCGAGCGGTTTATGCACATGTTGTGTGCCTGAGACTCTCAAAATTGTCACAAAGACAGACGGGTGATGTCTTTGGTTGGCAGCTCAAGTAAATCTTGTACACAGCACAGCTTGGTTATGTGCACAGAGCACAACAAACTCATAGAAAAATTGACACAGCACAGCCCAGATTGGCAGGTGCATAAGAAAATCAACAAAAATGTGTGAGGTGCACAGGGGAATGGTTGTGCTCACTCAATGGTGAAGCATGTGCAGGGTTGTGTGTTTGAAAAACAGGCTAAAAGCTAATGCACTCTGCTACTCAACAACTCATTCAGATACCAAAGATTCACACAATGCAGCTGATGAACAATTTTAGCAATCTATAACACATTTGATATTCATAGCATCATGTAAGTTAACAGATATTTGCATAACAGTTCAAAGCAGCATAAAGTCAGTGGTTCAGCACAGCCCAAGATATGGACTACACAGATTTATCAAATGAATCAATGTTAACACTTTACAGCATGCTCAGAGGGTCAACACAGTCAAGTGATCTCAAGTGCTCAGAGATGTATGCACAGAGATTGCAGGTCAGATGGCTTAGCAAGTCAACAGGGTAGAGCAGTACACTTGGGTAAGCTCAGGGTTTGCTCAAAATCACATGTGACAGGGAAATATGCTATGTTTGCTCTGGCTTACAGATTCACAGGCAGATATGCTCAGCACAGTTTCACAACTCAAATGGCTATACCAGCATAGCATCAGGTCTTAACACACTTGCTAACAGAATAGAGCATGCACAATCTCAAGCTCAACAGCTCAGGGGCTGGAGTAGAACACAAGGGTTATGGAAAGATGAGCACAGAGCTCACAGAGCAAGGATTTAAAGTGTGAGCAATACCTAGCAAAGGCAATACAGGTTTGCAGCTACAACCAACTTGGCTTTCCAAGTTGTGACTCAAAACTTGCAGCTTCAGGGGGCTAGCAAGGCTCAAGTTATGATATAGTCATGGTTCATTGAGCATACATGGAGTTCATTTCAGAAGGCTCAACTACTCAATGCTACTCAGTGAGATTTACAAGCTTAAGACAACATTCAAGGCAGAAATGAGGTTGGAGATCACAATACCACCAAAGATATAGCAATCGGGTTTAGGAAAATCCACTATTGTCCTGCACTTTTTCTGCTCCTCCTTGGCTTATGCTCCACTTTGTTTGCAGTGCACTGTAACTCAACAAGCAAGCTTGATTCTACGAGGTGCACTGAGATGAAGCAAGGGGCTTAAAAACCAACAGATGACAGCTGCAGAATATTGACGAATATAAATGCAACTATCTTCAAGCAAGTTTGGCAGTGATGCAGTTCATGTTAATGGGGTGATTGAAATTGAAAGTGACAACTAATGACACTGAAGTGCAGATTATAGAAAATGGTTTAGCCAAGTTATGAAGACAATCAGCAAGAAAATTGAACTGAGGGAAGAAAAAAAACAAGATAAAAGTATATGCATATGAAACTTTGAAACAAAATTTACAGCTAAGAGTTCACAAACTATAGTTACAAACAAACTAGATGCAGGGTGCAGACACTTAAACTAGAAATGAAATGTAATGGGAAAGAAAACAAAAGACAGCTAAGAGATGATAATAACAAAAGAGATCACAGGGTTTTGCAGATGATTATGGAATGATGCTAGTCACACAGAGAAATAGTGATGCAAGGATGCAGGGATGTTAAGATTTTCAGCTAAGTTATACTAACAACAGAAAGTAACAATGATGATTCTTACACATATATACAGGCTAAGTTATAAAACAGTGAAGAAAACAAAGAATCAGCAGGGCACACTACCAATTCCCCGGCAACGGCGCCAAAAACTTGGTAGGTCTGTAAATGTGATTTTCCTACGTCTTAAAACTGCAAGTGCACAGTGCCTTTGGAGCAAAGTGGCAAGCACGGAGTCGAACCACGAGAGAACTAGAGTGTGCAAGGGTTGATCTTAAGCTTTCTTTTACTGATTTCAAAGAAATGTGACAGAGCTATAACACTAAAGGTGAACTGATTTTTGTTGTGGTGTCTTTACGACAAGATGGAGTTATGACAGTGAACTCAAGATGACTACAAGTAATAAGGTTTAAGGCACTAGGATTATCAAATCCACCACTTGGTTCATGTTATGGGATTCAACTAGTGTGAATGTTTTGTTCCAATGACAGACAAGGATAAGGTGTCAAATTATCACTTATCTAAGGAGTTTCACCAAATGAAAACTCAATTATCAGCTAAGGTACTAACCTAGAGCACTAGTTGTCTAATTAAGCACAACTAGTCAAGAGAATTAGCAATAATAATTAAACCATGAGCTGAAACACACTCAACACAATGTTATCCTAACTACAATGGATACAAGGCATTCATTGTGAGAGCAGGGTATTGAGGTGTTAGAATTGAGCTTCTCTTATAAGTTAAAGCATGCAAAACAATTCAATTGAAGTTGAACAACAGAACACTGAACTAGGGTTTCATTTCAATCCTAGCAATTTTAATTAGAACATCATAAACATCATCAAAAACAGATTGAAATTGAAATTATAAAACTAAACTATGAACCCTAAAATTGACTTCCTTCTCTCACATGCAAAATAACAATTTATATCTCTCACAATTCACTCAAACTCGATTACACACAAACCCAAACCTGATTTCAGCCTTGTCTTCCTCTGAATCGACCATGCGGGGTGGTTGTTCGAGAAAACCATAATTTTAATCATCTCAACCCTAGCTTCTAGGTTATGGGAGAAGCTAAAGGTAGAGATGGTTAAACGAGGGCGGCTGCAGGAGCTAGTGGTGATGGCGACAGGAGAAGGAGAGGTGGTGATGGGGTAGCTCTGCCATGGGTATGGAGAAGAAGGTGAAGGGGAAGAAAGAGAAGATGGAAGAAGAAATGGTTTTGGTCGAGGGTATAGGTGTAGGTGATTTTTGTTGTGAAGCAGGTGTAGCAAAGATCGATGAGGAGGCTGGAGCGAGCGTAGGATGCATAGGATGAAGATCTTAATGGCTCAGGGCGATGTGCGGTTTTTGGTGTGGAGCGGGAGTATCAAGAAATGATGCGAGTGAGGAGGCGACCGTAGGATGCAGCAGGGCGAGATCTCAACGGTTCGGGGTGGACGGGCTCGGATCTTGGATAGCTTGGGCCCATGTCTTGTAGATGGGTTGCTCCTTGTTGGGTTGCAAAATTGCTTGCGCGGAGCTTTGGCTTTTGCTTCATAGATGCTCGTCTCCAATTCTTTGCTCTTTTGGCTCCTCAATTTCTCCAAGCTTTATTTATTACCTAAAAACACAAAATTAATTAGTACAAATATTTATTCTTGAAAACAAAGAAAATACAAAATCTGGGATAATATCTGATTTCTGAGCACAAAAGATGAGTTAAATGCCAATAAAAAGGTGTATAAATATGCAATATTTGACACTCATCAGTTCACCATATCAATCTACAACTACAAATAGAATGACATAGTTATGCACCAACTACAAATATAATGCATCACTGCCTCTTTCTTTGAACCATATTTTTGATTTGGTAAAGCTCGACTTCGACTTCGCCTCACCCCGACCTGTCCCGATATGATTTGGTAAAGCTCGGCTTCGGCTTCGCCTCGCCCAGTCCCAATATGATTTGGTAAAGCTCGGCTTTGGCTTCACCTCGCCCCGTCCCGATGCATTTTTGATTTGGTGTCGCCAAGTTTCTGCACAAAATTGGGACTCCTGAATTTGGTTTTTCTAACAGTCATCGTTATAAAAAGCCATCCGACTCATATCTTTAGTTCACTACACAAAACAACTTAATGTTCCAAGCATGAAAACATGTACGTGCTTATTTGACAACTTAGGTAAATACCTTAATTACTTTTCAAAATTTAGATTCACATTATCACCTTGATTACATTATTGTCTTTGTTTGGCCAATTCATATGAAATGGTTTTGAAGTTCAGCTACATGTCAGTTCTTTTACACATTAATATCTAAACAACCAAGAGCTAAGCTTTATTTTCCTTAGCAGCAACACCATCCTGTCAAAGTCGTTCGGTTTTTTAAGTAGACGCACCACCAGCATGTCTACGAAGACATTTAGTTTTCTAAATACGCGACGTGTCCAAAATTTTCTCCAGGAGGTGCAGCATGGCAAACACTACTGGCATGAATAATACCATGGTGGTTGCCTCTTCCACTAAATTAGTACGTGAGCTGCAATATCTTTTAATTCTAACAGTGAGAACTACAGGTTGAGATATAATAAAAATAATTGTACTAAACTACATATGATAAACAAAATCCCAATACCTACAACCCGCGATATGGCAAACAAAGATGGATCAAATTAATCAACAAAAACTAATGACTTACATAAGTATCCATAAATTGATCAATGTTTTTCCACTCTTTCAATAACGTCAACAGTAGCTTTTCCCTTATCAGCCTTCCCTTTCAAGACGTAAGAACTGCACCAACTTGAACTGCATAATGAAGCGCGGTTGCACCATCCTAGCCACATACATTATCATTACTTTCATCTTATAATCTAAAACTAACTTTAAGGAAACTATTCGAAATATTTAAGATTTTCCTGATTTTATTTTGTTTATCCTATATGTAGCATGAGGACTTGCGCATTTTCTTAAAAGATGACTAATAACAGGCTCTTTTGTTACAAAACCTATTCAAGCTCATTTGACTTCAATAAAATAAACAAACTTTCATACACTGAAGCATTTTTACAACCACTACAAAATTTTCCTTATCAATGCCGTCAATATCTACACCATGTCAAAGTAGTTTATCCATAAAATAATTTTGACTTGACTCCATGTTAAGAGTCATAACAATTTTCAAACACCAAAACTGAACTATGAGTGCATGCCCATAAAAATTCTATTGTTGTCTTTGTACTACAACTACCCTGTGAATAAGCAAAGAAATTGCAGCAAAGTATTTTGCTAAATACTTAATTATGAGTGAACGGTGAATCATTTCCTACTCCTTTCGCTGAAACATCAAACATGTTCACACCACTCATGCATGACCAAAGATTCCTACCATACCTTTTCATGATTAATTGACTATGACACTGAATTAAGAAATTACAAATAGAGAGACGCCACAATATCAACCCGCTTCGCAATGGAAAAGGCCACATGCCTTTGTGCCCCATATAGATTACGCAAAAATTCCGCCATATGGATTGTGCCTTGGTGAACCCCTGCAGTAATGTCTTATAGAGCAAGGGGACGAAATATGTTTTGTTACGGAAACAAAAAGATGCAAAAGAGGAAGTTTTGAATTTCCAAAGTATCAAACCCACAACTTGTTTTTCCAAGGATCGACCTGGTCATAAAATGCTGCATATTTTTTTTAAATAACTAAACTCACACTTGGCTGGAAATACCTGCTGAATCTTTTAATTTCCAACTTTTGTGATGTCACACAACTCAGCAAATTGAACTACTGCAGAACCCTAAACATACATTTGGTTCAATTCCATTTACCACTTTTATGCTTGTTAGTACTGAAATCATCATCACTTCTATATTCACGAACCAACTGAAAGTAAAACAAAACCAAAACAACGGTTAAGCTAAGGCTGGGTCTAATGGGATCCAACTTTCAAGATTCTGACTGTAGAAGTGTCGTTCTTTCACGCACTGTTTCGTTGATTCCCAGAGAGTGCTTCGTTTTGCTTGGATCCAAGATGGAAGTAACCCAGGCACGCGGTTTGAAACTGCGTATGAAAAAAGCATCACACGCCGTTCCTAAATGCGTACCAGCGAATATTCTACGGAAATATTCTTCCGCACGCCGTTCCTAACAGCGTGCCACGCTGAATCAAACTACGTATTTTACATACGCGGTTACAACTGGCATGCCCGTTAAATATTTGTTTGACCTTTTTTTTCTACACACAGTTTACACTCTTATGTTATACAACAAGTTATTTGCGTATACTTTCTCAGAGTGAGTGTTGGTTAAACATACACCATTATGAATTAATTGATATTAACCTAAGGGATACATGGATTGAATGAATAAAGACCTCTAAACGATTACTTATTCCTAGACTTAGATAAATTTCGACGAAAGCATGGCAACACATAGTATGTGCGTTAAGCATTTAAACCGTTATGTGGCCATAACGGACGAGTTTTGTCTCATGAGGGTTTACATAGAGGTATGCCCACAAAACCATTACCATCATGTCGCTGATGCGGTTATTTTAAACATACACCATTTAAACCATTACCGTGACGTCCCTTAAAACGCTCAGGTCCATATCTGCAATCGGGGTTGAAGTAGTCCTGCATCATCTTGGCATCTTCATCCACACGACATCTGTGAATGGTTCTTCTGCTCAAAACCTGGACGGTTCGGGTTGGTGCAAATCATGCGCCTCCTACAAAATTTCCTGATACATGATGCGTAATCTCCATGGCTATCATCGTGGTACCGTTTAGGGTATGTCGCATCTCTCCTTCGTCGCATATATCTAACGACAGCTGACTCCATTTTTCAGCTAAAATAAAATTTAATCAGTATCGCCATGGATTTAAAACGGTATACTGTTTCGTAAATGTCACCAGAAAAAAATATAAAACGCACATAAACATGAAATATGGAGAACATAAAATATGGATAATACGATGTCCAGCATATATTAGGAGAAAATGAATATATAATACAAGAACAAAATAACAAACATCTACTACACCCTCGTTAATCAACACCATTTTAACCAGTTTTACTAGACTAAGGGGAAAAAATGCCTTTCTGACACAACTTCCATATCAGCACCATCATCACCTCTCTGACCACTACCATGAACACTACCCTGCCAACTATCACCCAAGCTCAGCCCTAAAAACTCACTAGAGTTTGGTAAATCACTAATCATTGGCAAGGCATGCGCCCTTGACGGGTTGGGCTCTACAGGAAGGTTACTCTCAACATCGTAAGGGACATAATAAGCATTCGATGCGGAGGGGTCTGCAGCCGGACGCTTGCGACGGTGTTGGGTTTCCGACAAAGATACTCCTGCGCTATAAGTGCTAGGAAATGTTTGTTCTTCCTTACTTGCATTGAAGAGGTCATCAGATGTTTCGGAACTACGAAGCGTTGTGATGGTGTCATACAGCGCTCGACGACGAGACTCATCGTATACTCCCTGTCTGGTAGATTGGATCATCCAGTAAGCCTCCCCCCGCAAACTGGCGTAACTCTTCCTAAAAAAAAAAAATTTAAACATTTTTATTTAACAATAAATAATCTCCAAATGAAAATGAAAATGAGATATAAAAGGACTAACTTCCGAGGCGTTGATATCAGAAAAATTGTATGGGTTCTCTGCTTGCCTGGGGACTTCAACTAGATCTTCAAAAGAATCTTTGTAGAAAGGCATGTCCCATTGTAGGTTCGGGAGTTGCGTCATGGACTGCCCTGCTTGGTCGTATGTGTATGTCTGGGATGACATGGTAGGAGGTGGGTATTGGGGCATCAAACTACGGGGTATACCGGCGTGACCAACTCCGATATCATCACATGTGTCTATGTGAGTTTTTTTATGTCCTAAGAGCTCCCACGCTATGAGTTCTCCAAAAATGGGAATACACTTCTTCTGGGACAGGAAGGTAGTGGTCACTAATATCATGCACTGTCCTATCAGATACGTCCTCCAATCTAGGGGGTTGAATGGGATAACTATCGCACCTAACACCTGCCTCATACACCTCTCGGCCAGATAAGCAGAAGCTCTTGTTCCGTCTTTAACATCCTTGAAAAGATATCTCCTCTTAGACATCTCAAGTGCTGTTTGGAATGCATCCGTGAGTTGGTGTACACTATCCCGGAACCATGGGTCCCAAATAACCGCATCTCCCATCCTCATATCTATCTGAGCGCGTGCATCGGACACATAGTGTTTGTGAAGATCTACTGGTCCCCTATTCCGAAGGTTCGACCCACCAAATAGAAGAATAGCAGGGTGTGGATCAAGTTCATCATCTCTTAGGTTTTCCTTCAAAACCGGTTGACAATTACGGAAATAAAAATAATACCAGAATTCTAAGATCATCGACATGCCACCCATATCCTTCTGTTTGCACGAACTCCAGTCATCCAGATGTTTATACAAAACACCCAAAGCTGGAGTACCCCAATCATAAGACCCAACAGCATCCAAATTCTCCAACACTACACACCATCGTTTATCTACTCTAAAACTACAATCTGCAAACAAAAAAGCACCAATATACCAAAGCAAGAAGATTCTAGTCAATTCGTCGACAATGTCGCTGTTGGCAGCCTCCTCCCTACTTCAAATGTAATTAGCCAAGTGAGAAATTCGCGTCGTACATGCCTTGGAATCATAATCTCCAGGTTTCAGACCCTGATTTTTTCTTTGTCCCATAACATCTAACACACCCCGGAAATACTTATCATCCATAGCTTCAAGTTCTTGTGGCGTCATTGTTTCCTTTGGTAATTCTGGGATTGGCTTACGTCCTCCGATTAGAATACCAATCAACCGAAAGAAATTTAGAGGGGTCAAGCCTATCTCAAACTCAGAGAAGTGAAAAGTTTTAGTCTTCTTCCACCACCTCTCACATAAAGCTTTAGTTAATCCCTTATCCGCATACTTAAATTTAAATTGGAATATTGACTCAAAACCACACATATGAAGAAATAGAATTGCACGGGGTTGTTATGAACCACTATCTTGTAAAATTTATTTACGTTAGTCCAGCTACTCCTAAAATTTACGTCTCTCTTTTTAACTAAGTTCTCACATTTATGTTGTATCCGTCCGACACCTTGAGATAGTTGGAATAACTTCTCATACCTAGACCAATCGACATGCTCCATTATCTAAAAAAGCAAAGAGTAAGGGAAGCACAATCAAGATATGAATAACAAACAATCATCCACATATATTAATCTATGCACAATCAACATATGAATTCCCACAATCAAATTCACCTCACATTTAGGCATGCACAATGCTCATATGAAAACCTCCATCAAAATGATATTAACAACATCAATTCCACCTCTATAATCATCTAAACATCAACTCAAAACAATACATGAGTTAATCCTTAAATTCATTGAAAAATGCTCTAATGAAAACCTCCAACAAAATCATATTGACAACATCAATTTCACTCATATAATCATCTCAACATCAACTCAAAACAACAATGAGTTAATCCTCAAACTCATTGCAAAATGCTCAATATAAATTTTTTTACATGCTTATCAAATTACAAATCACAAATGCATTCCACCATGCATATAAAGATAATTAAATCATTCATGTACAACTAGATAACTGTGTTTCCACAGTGAAAGGCCAACCAAACGTGTCAATACTTAGTACGCTGGGTCTTTATTTTTTCTTCCACGTGGCAATGCGTATGCATGAGACACAGTTGTAGGATCAAATATTAAGGGCAATAAGGTAATTTGGGTAAGTAGTATGAGAAACCTAGTTAACTAATCCCCTCCATGTCCGCCTCTTTCTTTTATCAATTTTTCCTCTTATGTTCTGTGCTCATGTTTTGTTCCGCAACAAAAAAAAATTCAACTCGTTTAGTGCAAGTGGTTTTTAATTTGGGTATGCAAGATCCTAATGAGAGTTGGATAGGGAAGAAAATCGGTGGAAATATGGCCCAGTGAGTCGAACCAGAGAAGTATGTATTTGTAGAGTTCATCTTCTTTACAGTTTTCCTGCTGCTGCACTTTCACTTTATGCAATTGCAGTTGAGAATTTTGTTCGAAATTGGCTCGAATGAAAGAATCAATAATCTTAACAGAGAATCATTAGTATTTTTGAATTAAATTGAAGTAGGTTTTCATGTTATTAACTCTTCCTAATGGATTTTCAAAATTTAGAATTGAACTTTTTTTATTTTGAATGAACATGAAATAGAAATTGATCGAATCAGATCGATTTAGTGGCTATTTTGTAAAGTTTGAACTTGTAATCTCTGTGTTTGAGTGCATTTGATTGAAATTTCTGATCAATTTTTTTGATTAGCTTAAATGTAATCTCAATTTTGTAAATACATTTTTAATTTCAATTTCTCTGGACAAAGTTTGTGTCTGACATCCTGCATTTTTTTGATCCTATAGAAGGCCTCCTTATCAGTCGGCCGATCATGAATTAATGAATCAAGCAATCAATTTGTGTTTCACCTAAAAGAACCAAAATAGCCAAAACCCTAAGTTAACATTCCATTTTTTTTCAAATCAATTCAAAAATTACCCTACTGCTCCATAACAACATAATCAAGTTTTTACATTCAATAGGATCGAAATCAATCCTTTATAACTAAATTCAAAAACACAAAATAAATCAAAACTAAAATTTCATACCTAGTGTTGATTTGTTGATGAAATCTCCCAAAAATACCACCAATAGATTCCCCACGGCTTCTAGAACAAACCCTTGAAAGATTTTCGCTCATTAAACACTAAATCTACTTGAATCAACCCATGGGAAGTGAGGTTCTACGGTTTTAGGTTGAAGAAGAAGAGAGAAAGAAAGAAAAGAGAAGAAGGAGTGCGGCGTCTGGATGATTTAGGGTTCTCTACGACACGCGCTTTGAAACCGCGTATTGACCGGTCAACACGGTCAATAGGCTGTTAGGAACGGTGCATTTGAGTTTCCTATGATACGCAGTTAGAAACGGCGTGCCACACAGGTTCAAAACGCGTATCGACTAGGAATCTTGGATCCCCATTGCGCCCGGGCGTTGTATTTTGGTGACGTGGATCCGGTGATAATCTTGAATCTTGGCATACCATTAGAGCCAGCCTAAGCAAATAGATTACCCTACTTGATGTCTATTGAATCAAGTAATAACTTATATGTAAATAGGTAGAATCTAGATGATCATATCAAGCGAATCCTTTTCAGTTGTAAAAAATTCTTATTGAAATCAATAAGATTTTATTTTCGAGAACATGATCCTAGTTACTGCTTCTTCTGCTGTATTTAAGATTATACCTGCATATGAACAACAAAACACCCTTTTATCAGCTTCCCAAAGAGTTCAGAAGTGTTTAATTAGTCGAGCAATCAAGCTTGATAAGAAATCAGAATAGCCTCTTCAAAAGTTATATTGGATGTTCACGGAATGAAATAAATAAAATTGCATGCTTCAAGTAAAAAAACATCTAGGACATCAAAACAATACCTGAGAAGGACAATAAGTGGGAAATAAAGATAAGTCATGAGAAGTTATATTTATGTTCCTGCTGGTGTTACCTTGGGTTGTTTGTTGAGCTTTTATGTTAAGCTCATCCACTTCTTTCTATAAAAACACTAAAACACAAATTTTCAAAAACCCTAATCAAAAAAAAATTAAAAATCCAAATGGAATAGAGTAAGCAGGCTCAAACTTACATAATCCTTAGAGTTTCTAACAAAGAAAATGATAAACAAACTCAAAGTAAGCAAAATCCACACAAACCCATAACTTAAAACATCTATTCCAATCTAAATCTTTCATCACATGCATTGGATTTTATTATTCATCAGAGCAAAATCTTCAATTAAGTGTCCTGATTTTATTATTTACCGGAGCAAAATCTTCAATTAAGTGTCTTATGTCCCAGTGACCTACAAAATCAAAACAAAAATAATAAATCAACAACTAATTAACCCAAAAAAAATATAGACTGATTCACCGTGGCCTTTCTGAAGACTTATTAAAGTACCGTTAACAAAGCTCACCAGCGAAATCAAGAAATACCAATCAGAAATTGTAATTTCTGTTAACTTATTAAAGTTTTCAGTGACTTTATGGAGTAACTGATTGAAAAGAGAATTAGTTAAATAACAATACCTTATAAAATCAATTAAGAAACAACATTAATCTCTGCAACAAACCCAAAAAAAAAAAAAGTTAATTAGAGACAACAAAAAAGAACACGGTGATATAGCAAAACATATTTCATCATTACAGGCTTAGGGTAAACCCTAAATCGGATTTAAAAATACATAGTAACCTAAAAAAAAAAAATGAATCCGAAATTACCTGAAACGTATGAAAAATAAGAAAACAAAAACACTTATTAACTGCAATAGATAAAAAAACCCTAGTTGACCATGAAAACAACAACAATAGACAATAAAGAGATTCTTAATTATAATCGAATCCACAGATGCAAACAGAGATAGATATGATACCTGACGGTAAATCAATAAAGAAAATAAAAGAGGTAAACAGGGCTTCGCAGATTAGGAAGAAGGTGGAGGCGTAGCTAGATCGAATAATAGAAGAGAGGTGGTTTGGTTATAGTATTTTAGGTTTTTTCTTTTTTCTTTTTTTTTTACGGCACAACACATAGTTAAGCCGGGTTTTTGATTTTTTTTAAGTTTAGAAATTTTGTTAGAGAAAAAATTTAAAGGAAAAAGAGAAAATTTCTCAGCAATTTGGTGAGGAGAGAGAAATTTAGAGCAATTTGGTGAGGGGGTGATGTTCACTTTTAACGTAAGGGGGAGTTTCCGTCACCGCGCGATGTGGGGCCTCATATGGCTTAGGATTTTAAAGGAGTTAGATATCGACTAATTATGTGGAGATATTATATTATTGACTAACTACAATACAAATACAAGCATTTTAAGTGTCAATCACACTTCAACACTTTTTGTAGCAATAGAACAATATGACTCCGGGTCTTTGGGGTGCACTATGAACTATTAGGGATGACTCCATGACATATTTTGGGAAAATTTAATATGTATGAAGATTATTTTTTTAGTAGCATTATTATTTTATATATTACTTGGGACCTATTAATCCTTAAGGGAAACTTTTGAAATGTATTGTTTTATGATTTTATCGAATTTATTATTTTACCACTAAGGACTAATTTATTATTTTAACATTAATTTATTATTTTAACAAGAATATTATATTATCGATTATTATTTAAAAAAGTTATATTGTACTTGGATTTGTGATTATATTGGGATCTTTATAAGCCGAAAACTAAAAAGCGAAAAAAAATTGATTCTAAAATAGAAATTGAAATGAAAAGTTGACCTATTGGGTTCTAAAATGAGTTTTGTTTTCCCACTATTAATGAATTTTAGGTAATGAAAAAATTAAAAATTATAGAGTTTTACATAAAATTATTTTAATATTATGTTTATTTTGGTAATAAAAAAATTTACACGGGGTTGGTTGGGAACCTAACAACAAATTTTACATTGTTTTTTTCTATTATTTAATAAAAAATAATAATTAATTATGGGTTGTAATACCACATTATATATTCATATCTATTGGGTGTGACATAGAGCCCCTTTTTATGCAAATTATTAGTAACTTTTAAAAATTGAAATGTCATGGTCAACTTTCAGAATGTGTTTTAAGGGTTCACCATAATTAGGGGGTGCGCATAACCTAGGATGTTAGCAGAATTGATAGTATCAGCAATTGAGGAAGAATACCTTCTGTATCTAAATTAACTTGGAGGATTAACTATATCTAGATTACGCATCACGTATCGTTTCTGTTGCGCAAGTTTTCAAACTTTTTCAAAACTCTCTTCCGCTCATAGCTGTCTTTTTGTGCATTTTCTCTCTCATGTCTTTTGCGCTCTCCTTCATCTTCTCTAAAACTCTAACCTTTCCCCCTTACTCTCTTCGTTAATTTTTCTCTTCTTTCCATGGCTTTTATAGATCAAAATTTAGTCCTTTCCAATTTGTTAGAATCGATAAAAAATACTTTCATGTCTCTGAGTCCATTCATAGATCACTTGATCTTATTCTTCTTAAAGAATTCCTTTCATCTTCCTCCACTCTGTGTGAACTCTCTACTTTTCTTGCCTCAAATCTTAAACATCTTCTTTTCATTCTTGTAAAAAATGATGATAAAATTTTGTGGATGATTATTAGAAAGATTAAGAATGATCATCGTCCATATGTTCACATCATTCTTGATCAGAGAGTTAAAAATAGAGATCATATTTTCTTTTTTATCCGTGCTGGTGAAAGAAACTATGGATGGTTTCATTTTGCAGTTGCTCTAAAGTCTACTATTGAGACCCTTTCGTCTTTCCGATCATATCATATCAAGAAACCTTTCATTCCTTTTAATCCAGCTCCTCTTTCCCCCAATCTGAAATGGTCTGATGGTTAAAAAAATCCTCGTCCTTTGTGCCATGCTCCGCGCCTTCCTCATCCTTCCTCAATACATGCTTCATCTCATTATCGTCTACTACTCCATCTTGCGACATCCTCCAAAAAATACCAGAAAAAATCTGTTTGGCCAAAATATTCTCCATTCTCATGTGATCATTTTTCTCCTCTAATTAAGGACGTCTATTCTAGGAACTTGAATCGACGGGCTACGATTAAAGTTTCCCATGAAAATACAAACAACATTTTAAAACTATGGTATATTGTAATTGTCATATCTTATTCTAAACCTATTTCGAACAGGGATGATATCAGTAATATTATTAGTGATCAGTACAGTGCTTTAGGTCCTTTTGAAATGAGTCCAATCAACAACCACCAAGATATTATTGTACTTTCTGCTGACACTGATGTTGATCCAGAATCTATTTATTTCAACTTCAGCTTCCAATTTCATGATATAACTGTTAAAGTCTTGAGAGGAAATATTCTCAAAATATTCTCAAAATCTTGAGATACATTAATTGAGACTTTTTTTAGATTTTCCTTTATTCTGGCTCATCTCTTATAGGTTGGATCGCACCAAACACATATTGTTAGATCTTTTCGTGTTTGCCTGCTATGATACCAATTGAAATGACGAGGGTACCAAGTACACCGCAATCTTTGCGATATCAACCTATAAGTCTTATACCCTGCGTGACTTAATATAGACACAACTATCAAGAAGATAGCAATCACAAGGTATATACTTGGTATATTGTTTCTAGTTCGAAATCGAACCTTAAACTATAGGGATCAACCCAAGTGTTTGGGATTAACATACAGTATGTTACTTTTAATTATAACTAAAACCATAATTATAATTAAGGAAAGTAAAAGTAAAGACACATCAATATTTTGTTAACGAGGAAACTGCAAATGCAGAAAAACCCCAGAACCTAATCCAGTTTTGAATACTCTCAGAATTAAGCCGATATACAAAGACACTACCAACTTCGTATAGTTGAGACCAAGTCGTAAACTACCCCTAGTTACCTAGTTTCCTCGTTATCCCTACGTATACAACAAATCTGGCCAACGCACATGAATCCTAAGATAGATTCCACTATCTTAAGTTGCTTTAGCCTCTCTGAAGAATTAAAACACTAAACCTTTCGATCGTCTTCCAAACATTAAATGATTAATATGTTTGGTAACCACCCTCCTATCTCAGTAAATCAATCAGGGATATTTGTGTTGAGCGAGACAAAGGATTTTCTGTATAAAATCAACTAAACTCCTTTGTCGGGTTTAAATCTTCCAAGATCTGGATTAATTAGTTAACCAGATCGAGTTAAATGGAACTACCAGATTCGGATATTGAAGAGTACACCAAATGATAGCTTGTCGATCTAAATAAGACTAGCATAACAAGTCTATCAAAAGATAAACTATCTAGACCTAGTTGGATCCTAGCCGGTCAAGTTTGTGCAAGAAGAAAATCACAAAGATATGAAACCAATAAGGAAAATCTTATTTTCTTCAAATCTTCAATAGTCTTTTGTACCTGCACAATAACAAACTTGATTCTGACTCGTGATTGATCAAGTACGGAACATAGTCTGTTAACAATAGATGATCACAAGTCAACGTTAGATCTAAAGACAGACCTGAACTACAACTAATCTCTTGATCTAGTTTGAGTGACCTTGTGTCAGAAGAGAAGGCTCTTAAGAATAATCAAACTAGGCGCAATCAAGTTAACAAAATGTTTGTCAATCAAATCAATAATTGAAACCTAAAATAACAATTCCGTTTTAGTTTCCCACTAACGTTACTAGTAGACACTTCTTGAACCCAAAGAAGTCTTTAAACTAGCGGACGTAAGAGATTTCGCCTAATTAGGTTACTCTCATCTCCAAGATAGTATGATGAGAATACTATTAGTCGGCTACAGCAGTGACTACGAAACGAAGTGCATGCCTTAAAATAAGTTTGTAAGAAGAACAAACTTCACTATTTATAGACCAAGGTAGTTTGGACACCAAGGAATTTCCATAACCAAAAATATTCTTAAGATATGCAATAAAGCACCTAAATTCGGTTTTGTCTACTTCCAACAAACATCCAACTGTATAACCGAAATCTTCATGGACAACTCAATATTAGCTATCACTTAACTAATGTATCTTTCCAGAGATATGTTTTGATTTTCTGGTAAAACAAAACATATTAATTTCAAAAATTTCAAAAAGATTATTTATTATTTCGATTTGAGATCTCACCTTGAGTATCAAGGAATATCTTTGAACAATTAAGAAATAAGATTTTAGCACATGTTCAAATTACTCATTATGTCGACATCTTTAACTTTCCTATTTTGCAAACTCAATTTCCAAATCATACAAACCCTAAAGTTTACGTGACTTAGAGAAATTGGTTTTGCCTATGGGGACCGGTTCTACCATGACTCCTAAAACAAGTTAGAATAGGTTCTACCATGACTCCAAATATTGGTAGGGATCGGCTCTACCTTGACTCCCAATATAAGCTAATATTGGTTCTTCCTTGATTTTCTATATAGGTTGAGATCGATCCAACCTTAATTTCCTTTCAACTAAGAAACCAGTTCGTACGTCTACCTCCTTAAACTCATGAATTAAACATAGTTTTCTAGGTATGAAATCAAACTTATGTTCACTACACAATCTAGTAATGAGTTACAAAGATTATGTTGATGTCGCAATTATGAAGTTCAAAAGATAAGCATTATACTTCATAATTCAATGTATCAATATAAAGTACTTATCATTATTGATATATTGTTCCTTGACACTTTGATCACAATATGATGAACAAGTCTCTTATACTAGAGTTTCATGTATATAAATTCGCATGTTATGTTTTCAATCAGAAACGACTTGAGAGCTTACGATATAGAAATGAAAACAATTCAAGTCATGTATTACTAACCTCAAGTGAAAGTATGATGTCATCGTTGATGTCGATACGTCTTCGGAATCTTCAGGTCTTCAGAATAATACTTGTATGTCTCAATATTTCTAGACTTCCTAGTCTAACCTAACGAAGTTGACTCTAGTAATCTAATCAAGTGGCTTATGAGTTTTGATACTAAAATATGACAACCAACCTTGACATACTAACGCTTGGTGGGTTCAACCGAGCAATGCTCTAACACTTTTTCATGCGACAAGTAAGCTAATGTCCACTTAACAGAATCTATAATGCCCACTTCTGGAAGGCTCGTATATTTCTTTCTTCCATAAACTCCACAAAATAGCGGCTAAAATGACCTTAAACATATTTGCTTTACGACCATGATTAGTTTTAAACGACCATGCATTCAACAAAGTTCTAACATCCTTAAGAATAATCCAACAAAAATATTATTCCTTTAAAAACACCCTTCCAGGATACTGAGCAATGGATCAGAAGGTGATTTGGAGACTCCTTATCCATCACATACAAGTAACAATGATTCACCCAATCTTGAGCCCAACCTCTCTTACACATATTGTCTTGAGTCGAGATATCATGAGGTGATATAAAGAGACTTTAACTAAATCCGAAGAGAATTCATACTTCAACTACAACATGGAATGGATAATCTGTGAAATTCTTTTTTGGGAAAATACTTGGAGCACGAAGTAGGTTTTCCGTCTGTTCATGGCAAATAATTTGAAATTCATAAGTCACAACAATATGGAAAGATTTAATTGATTTTCCATAACATCACTATAAAAAAGAAATATGACGAAATCGTATATCTAACTTTATGATTTCAAATTCGCAGCAACCAAAAAAGAGTAAAATCTAGTTAGATCCGGTGAAGAAAATTCGGATGATCAGAACTTTAGATATCGTAAAGAGTAAATCTAGATAAAATTAGTAAAAACCAAAGATATTATCAATACTTGTGTAGTTGCAGGAAATCCCACAATACACCCCTCACTATATTTTGTATAACTAATCCATTCAAAAGATAATAGATGGACAATTATGAATGTTTATTAATAATTTTCTTGAAATGTTTACCTTAGGAAGATGAAATTACTTAAGATCTTACAAACATTCTCCCTGTTTCTCTCTCCTAATGACTTGCTTTTTCATTCCAAAGGAACCTCTCCTTACGACAGATTCACTCATCCCTTTATATAGGGTAATACATAGTGAATGACGACTAAAAAGTATCCTTTATTTTTCGGGAATGTCTCGCGAAGTGTCGCAGGCGTACAAGTATTCGTATTCGCGACACTTCTTAACTTTCGCCAGATTTCATATCTTCCTATCGTCATCCAGTGCGTCATTCATATTAATCTTCTGCGACTTACTCGCAATGTTGTTATCGGTTGCCTTTGCGAATTGTTGTTGTCGCGATATTCTGATCCTACAACTTGAACACATTAGAGCCATATAAAAGTTCACTTATCAAAAATAACAAATCATATTAACTTAATTATTTGTAGGTCAGATTTATATTCCTTTTAAGTCTGTTTTTTTCTTTTCTTTTTGTCAATGAAATTGTGCTCTTGTATAGTTTCGCCTTAATGAAAAATTATCTTACTTGCAAAATGTTTCTCATACGTTAGTAAAACAATACTAGAAGTGTGATAGTTCTTCGAAGAAAATTAACAAGTGATATAATATATCTACATATTTATAATATATATATATATATATATATATCATGCATACCTTATCTAAAAATGTTCTGCAATTTTAATTGTTATCATAATGTACTAAATTTATATTTAAAGAAAAAAAAAAGGCTATTATATATTTGCGACATAAATATTAGTTGACTTAAAATAATATTACCAATTATGATGAAAGGGTTTTCATATTACATTTATTACTGGCAGAAAAAAATGATATGGAGTGTAGTTATTGAGGATCTATCAATAGTTTTTGTATATATAATAGTTTTTGCATTAAAACTTTGTTCAAATAAAAAATATTAACCATGTTGATAAAAATAAAAACGATTGTTAATCAAAGTTAGTATCATTTGCACTTAATTTTATTCAAAATATTTAGATAAGAAAAAACATTTTGAACTGCGAAAAAAAAATGATTTACTTTATATAGAAATAGCTAAGTTCGGAATTACCTAGTGATGAGGAATTTTAGTAGATCTGGTTTGGGATTTTCATTTCTCATTATAATAACTTGAGTCCTGATTTTTTTTCTTAGGTTAATATTTTTGCATTGTTATTTAGGTTTATGTTTTTGTTAGAGCACTGCTCGGTCGAACTCGCATGCATTGCTATCTCAAGCATGATTGTCAATGTTAGTGATCAAAACTATAAGTCCTGATTCTAGTCTACTTATAGATGTCTCGGACTAGGACATAGATTGTGTAGTTGAGCCTTAGATTTCACGTCGTTCATCATTTGAAGACGAAGAACTACTAAGGAGAGCTTGTGGAACTTTATCGACAAAAGGTATGTGGAGACTGAAACTCATCTATCACTTGGAAAGTCTATTTCTACTCTATCTCCTATATTGAGACATAAGTCGTGTTACGATATAGTTTTCCAATTTACACATTTGAGATTTCGAGCTGAGTTTAACTCGCTTACATATTTCTGAGAATATGTGTTGGCAAGCTTTCGCTTCGACCAAGTTCATCTTATATCCTTGACGCAAGTCAAAAGATGATCATGTGAAAATTGCCGAGTAACATCTTACATGGTTTTTGTGATACAATCATTTGGTTTAAACTTGGAATGTTTCGTTATGATTATTTCAATAACTTGAAAATTTCTTTGATGCTAATAGTGTGTGAAAACGGCTATTGTCATCCTATAAGAAAGTTTCAATGATTGAAATAAGAGTTTAGAACACTTAACCATTATTGGATATGTCATGTTGTGTATTCTTGCGCATATGTAATCCATGTCTGGGAACCATAGTATGCGCACCCGTTCGCGTACCTGTTGGCTTGAGAAATCCGGGAACCTAAGTATGCGTACCCGTTTGCGTACTGGCGTACAGGTTCATGTCCGAATATTTTTGCCGGGATTAGAAGTTCGCGTACCCCTTTGCGTACCGGCGAAAACCAATCTTGGTCCCGGTATTTCAAGTATGCGTACGCGTTTGCATACTTGAAGGTTAAAGTTCTAAAATCGGTTGTGTGCATGAACATAAACATTTACTCCCTCCGTCTCAAATTAACAGTCCTAATTGAATTTGTCAAGATATTAAGGAAATCCTATAAAATGTCGTGACTAACCCTTGACTAGCCCTATTTAATGTTATGTTGTTACCAAAACCAAAACTAAAACTAATAGTATTAAATATTATAAGTTGGACAGTATTATTATTTTAGGAAATATTTTAAGAAAATAAAAACAAACTTATACTGCTTTTATTATGGAGTCCATAATTAGAACGAGATGTAAGAATAAGTATAAGTTTTATTAGGAAATTTATAACTATCCATAAATGTTTTTATTCAAAAAAAATGAATGATAATTAATACAAAGATATTGAGTATATTTTTTCTTTATATATGGTGATAATATTTAAGATTTTGAATTAATTTAATATAAAAAAATGATTTTATGATTATAAAAAATAAAGGGTATATTTGATAGTTTAAGGGAAAAGTATGTCTATAAACAGAACGGACAGATAAAAAGAGACAGACCAAAGTAAAAATTAGGACAAAAAAAAAAGACAGAGGGAGTCTATAATAAGGAATACAATCTTTTCAAACCGTGGCTATAATGTTCATGAATTGATTCGAGTGAATCAAACTGATTTTTCTTCAATTGTGTTCTTGTATACTTCTATGAGAATATAGCAATTGAACAACTCTTTAAGTAGTTTCATTTAAGTCATTTGAACTAGTTATGGTTAAGATTAACAAGGTTGATATGAGAGTGATCATATGGCTAACTTCGGTTAACTATTATTGAACAAACATGATGTACACGTTTAGGTACGGTTACATAAACCTAAATGAGGGTACATTTCATTTGTGTGAAACAAGCTAAGTTCGATCTAACGGTTGAAAGATATTAGATTGGTTGAATCAGGTTTTTCATCTAACGGTGAATATTGAATGCTTTGTTACCAAGGTAACTTAGATTGCAAACCCTGATTTGAAAACTATATAAATGATAACTCTAGCAACTGGGAAACCTAATCCCACACTTTTGTGTGTTACTAGTTGTATAACTAGAGTCGATTCTCCTTTAACCTTAGGTTTCTCTCGAGACCCTGTAGGTTAACGACTTGAAAGACTTCATTGGGATTGTGAAGCCAGACCTAACTATTTTCTTTGTAGTCGCGTGTTTTGATCTTGCCTGATTCTATCGTTTGAGTACTATCTTCTCTAAGATTTGCTCGAGAATTAATCTCCGATAGGCAAGATAAAAAGTAATCACAAACACCTTCGTCTCATCATTTGTGATTCCACAATATCTAGTTTCGCTTCCATACGATTTAGATTATTGTGAGGTGATTGATAATACTAGGCTGTTCTTCGGGAATATAAGACCAATTTATCAATTGGTTCATGTTCACCTTGATTTATCAAAAGACGGAACAAAACTCATAGGTATTTTTGTGGGAGACATATTTATCTATACCAATAGACTTTTCTGTGTGAGACAGATTTGTTTATCAAGTCTTTGACTTTGGGTCGTAGCAACTCTTGATTGTGGGTGAGATCAGCTAAGGGAATCAAGTGCGTAGTATCTGCTTTGGGATCGAGACGTAAGGAACGCAACCGTACCTTGAATCAGTGTGAGATTGATTAGGGTTCAACTACAGTCCAGTCCGAAGTTCATTGGTAGTAGGCTAGTGTCTGTAGCGGCTTAATACAGTGTGGTGTTCAAAGCTGGACTAGGTCCTGGGGTTTTTCTGCATTTGCGGTTTTCCTCGTTATCAAAATTCTGGTGTTTGTGTTATTTCTTTTCCGCGTTATATTTCGTTATATAATTGAAATATCACAGGTTGTGCGTTGTATCGATCAATTAGGAAATCCAACCTTTGGTTGTTGATTGAAATTGATTTATCCTTGAACATTGGTCTTTGGTACCGTTCAAGTTACTTCTCGTATATTCAATCGGGCTCGCAAATTTCTATTTGTTAATTGCAGATTGAATTAAGAGATAGAGATATAAACTCTTGTATATACTTTTCTCTAGATTGAGTATGACGGTCTAGTTGATTCTCTAGAAAGTATATTGAAGTAAGTCCTCTCATATTGCCAAAAAAATTGTTGGGTGTGGTTGTTGTACCCCTGCATTTTCAATTGGTATCAGAGCAGGAAAACACATTAAAGACCTTATAAGTCTGTGTTTGTAGCGATCTGATATGGACAGAAGTGTTATCTCTATAAACGTACCACCAGTCTTCGATGACTCAAATTACTTATGGTGGAAAATTGCTATACGTGCATTTCTTCAAGCGCGTGATTTTCAATCATGGGTTTATGTAGTTAACGGCTTTGATGCTCCCGTTGTTGCAGTAGGAAATGCAACCGTTCCAAAGGATATTGGTGCATATGACGCTGCTGAGATTCTTGCTGCAAAGCAAAATTCCGACGGTTTGAATGCCATCATACATGCCATTACTCCAGATATTCAGCACCATGTGACTATGTGCACTTGGTCTAAAGATGCTTGGGATATCTTAGAAACCATATTTGAAGGGAATACCAGTGAAAAGGAAGCAAGGCTTCAAAACCTAAATTCCGATTGGGAAAACCTTCGTATGGAAGATGAAGATTCATTTGATGAGTTTAATCACAAAGTGTCTGAAATTGTTAATGCATCTTTTGCATTGGGTAAGACTATTCTTGAAAAGAACATTGTGATGAAAATTCTCAGATCGCTGCCATCCAGATACGATTCTAAGAAGCATGCCATCGTTGAGGGAAATAACCTTGATGCTCTCTCCAGAAATACGTTGGTTGGGAAGTTCAAGATCTTTGATCATGAGCATACATCCAAACCGGAAAGGATGTTGCTTTCAAAGCACAAAAGAACACTAAATTACTTGACAAAAGTAAAAGTGTTTGCATCTCTGAAGATGATATTTCTGAGGCTGATTCATCAGATCACTACACTAAAACAACCATTTTGTGGCGTTTATAAACGTTGCTAATAATTTGTGCAACGTTTATAATTGTTGGTAAAACGGCGTTGCGCATTTGTGTGCAACGCAAATTATCCGTTGCACAAATTATATTGAGCAACGTATATAAACGTTGCTCAATTGATGGTGTAACGTATTGTTTTTCCAATTTGTGCAACGTATAGACTAATTTGTGCAACGATTATTATTAATAGAAAAACACTTTGTTGATCCCTACTAATTTTTGAAACGTTTATATCCGTTGCACAATATTTTTCAGATAAAAAAAAAACAGCCGCCGGCTTATTCCGGCAGATTTCTGCACTTGAACATAGATTCATTATGCACCTGAATATATATTGATTCTGCAACTGCATATACAATTCTCACAACAAACAACACACAAAACTGCAATTACACTACAAAATCATATATTAATTTCAGTAATCACAAGTAGAATTGAAACATAAAAAATACCACAAAACAAAATGAAAACAACTCAACATCTAAATTGAAAGAAATTACATTACAAGTGAACTTCAACCATTATGTGAAAGTTGGAAAAGATACTTGAGTGCCGGAGAACAACATGAAAACTTTCTCCTGTTTTTGATTAATTCCAAGAAGGATGCATGTAGTGCAAAAGAGAAGTCTTGTCTCATCATTCCTGAATATCACTGAAAAATATGCAAAAAAAATCCAAGCATCAGAGTTTGAAGATATTTGGGTAAAACCAACATAGAGCTAAACTATGCATTATCATATTATGTATAACCAACTCAGAGTTGAAGTGCATTATCATTTTGAAGGAATAATACTTGTAATGGTACAAAGCATAGAAAAAATATTATCTGTGACAAGCCAAGGAAAGAAAAAGAAAATTTGCCATGAATATATATTTCTCGGGGCACTCGGAAAACACAATATGAGCTCCAACAGAAGGTCTTGCACAAGAAAAGTGAAAGATTAACAATTCCCCCACTTCATTGTAATGTGAGATGTTAACAAGCTGGGTGGATTTGGAAACCCATGAATATTATATACCATTAAAAAAGCTATAACTACTGCTAACTATGATAGCCAGACTGACGACTCCAACTTACAAGTTAACTATAAACACAACTAGTGAAAATCCTATGCGTTAAAACTGAAACAAAACTGTAGCGTGTAGTTTTTCTTCTTTAGTCGAATCAATAGCGGGTAAGGTTAGAGGTACAATCATGTAGCAAAGAACAAACTACAAGTTAAGGGGAATTTATCATATTGCATCCACAAATATGCTTCCCTTAGAACTTCAAATAAACCTATGAGCATGTACATTCACAACAACAGTTTCTGCCTCTAAATATAAATTGAGAAATGATTCCACATATCAAAAGAATTTACGTATAGTCTCAATACAGTGTCAAAAGACCGCAACACCTCAAAAAGGAATTATCCAAGCTAGCAACATCAACATAAGGCACATAAAAAACTGTTAGTAATAGACTACTTATAAACTGCAAAGGACACAATGCTCGAATGTGAATCCAAAAAATGGACAGCAAAGGGCTGAGGTACCATATCCGATTAAACAAGCAAACTGATGAGTAGTGAAACATTAAGCCGTATCCGCAACGATGGAAGCTGACATACTCAAGCCTTATTGACTCATATGCTGATGTGTTGCACCAACAGTAAGAAGTATAGGAATCGCTGGCCAAGTTGGCTCCTGACAGAACACAGGAAAATATGAACTTAGAGGATCCATATAATCCAGGTTGGACAAGTAAATGTTCTTATATAAGTGGCTTCACAATATACAAGATCAAACCCAAACAGTAAGACCTACCATTAAGATTGAAATATGAAGCAACAACAAAATTCAGAAAACGGAATATACAAGATACAAGATCAAACCCAAACAGTAAGACCTCATACTTGCCTCTTTCAAATCAAACATCTTGAAGCAAAAGCAGCAAACCTAGGATCCAAACTAGTCTAGAAATTTGTAGATAGCATGGAATAACAGTTAAAAAGTTGACTACCAGATCATCAGCGCGATCAGAGAGAACCAGCAGTTGTGAACCATTTAGAACAGTCTCCTCAGCTGCATCACAGAGTGTTTCAAGTGCTTTTCCGAGTGAAACATCAACCCCTTTACGAATGTCATAAAATGTTTTAAGTACTTGAGGTTTCAAATCGGAATCCGTCATCAACAACTCGATCTCGCCTTCGCTCAACACAGGACTAGGCAGAATTACCTTACCCGAAAAAATATCACAAGAAGAGGCAAGTATGAGGTGAAAAAGAATAAAATCATCATTCATACAAAATGGTTCCTACATAGAAAAATTAAGTCTAAGATACAAAGAAAATGAGAAAGAAACAAACATGATAAGCATAATCAGGTCCGACCTCTAAAATGTTTCCCCGTTTCCCAACATTAACTTCAAGGGACACGAGTAAGCCTTCTCTATGAGGATCAATTGATGGGTTTGTAACCAGCCACATACATGTATAACAATGGAAAGACAAAAACATGAATCATAGTTAATTGGACTACATAGTATATTTTACAAGCAACAAATTATCCATACGAACTATTAGGCAAAGAAAAACGTAGGAGTGACATTGTAACCAAATCAACTATTTAATTGACTAACCAATCCAACGAAGAAAGTGGACAGATAAAGGATATCATTGCACAAGAATCAAACATCATAAATTCGGAACCTCAACATCTTCCCAGAGGCGGAAATTATAAAATTCAAAATGACAAATTATTTATGTAGTTAAATTCACTAACCTTAGACATAAATTCCATGTAACAAAATGATCTGTATCATAAGCTCTGAGTGCTAAACAATATAGATTTAGCTATCTTGACTGCATAACCAACTACCAGGCCACAAGAAATACTACCCCCATCACCAAATTTACAAAACAGTATACAGTTCTTTGAGCCATTTGATCGGGCAATTTACAAGCAAGACAAAACTTAAATTAAATTTCACAGTAATACCAGATTTGGGTGAACGTAAGATGATACATCAAAACAAAAAATCCATATATAGAGAGAGAAACCTTAGTTACCTGAGTTCTAGGATTTTCCCAATATTCCTAACAGAGAAGAGCGATGGTGCTTTGATATCATACCAATCCTTCTTTGGAAACGGATCAACACTACAATAAAACATTCATTCAACAAGTACATCATCAAAAAAAAAATAATAGAAAAAAACAAGAATTAAGTAAGAAAGAAATGGATTAGACGAATTGATTTGAATCGTTGAGATTCAACATGGATATGAGGTATGCCTACAAGATCTAGCATCTTTGACCAAATAAACCTTGCACCAGTTGAGGCAGTCACCTCAAAGTTATCATCAACAACACCATAAACTATCTTCGTCTCCTGATTAAGAAATAAAGCAACAATCAGGAAAATAATTATAAATCCAGGGCTTTAAGAGGATAAAAATAAAATGGATCCACTCGGACCAAACTTTAGTTTCTGCGCAAGGAGTGCAACAAGGGGATCCACTCGGACCTCTCCTTTTTGCCTTAACACTCCATCGTCTTATTCATAGCATTGCTAGACAGTGCCAGTTGGAGCTTCAGGCCTGGTACCTGGATGACGGGACCTTGATTGGAGACACTCTCATGGTGGCTAAGGCATTGGAGATAGTACAACAGGAAGTGTCGGCCCTTGGTCTACATCTTAATGTGACTAATACGGAGATTTATTGGCCCACAGTTGATGATGAGGCTTGGTGTCGGGTGTTTTCCCGGATGATATCAATGCCCAGACCCTCGACGGCGTAAAGTTGCTAGGTGGTGGGTGAGTATGAATGACAAGTTCTGTAGAGAGGTGGTGGTTAAAAGAGTTCAGAAAACCGTAGTCTTGATGGATGTTGTCAAGAAGCTTAAAGACCCACAATGTGAGCTACTTCTTTTACGTAATTGCACAGGGGTTTCTAGGCTCTATTTCTCCATGCGTACGGCCAAACCTGCACATTTGAGTGAAGCTCAACCTTTGTTTGATGATTTTTTAATGGCATATCTTCAACACCTTGTCACCGGGGATGGCCCGGGATTTGGTAAGCTTCAACAAAGGTTAGTTACTTTACCTATTCAACATGGTGGCACAGGTGTTTACACTATGTATGATACTATGCAGTATGGATATGTTGCATCTAGCTTGCAAATTTTTTTGCAATAACATAATATCTTGCGTCATTCAGACGTTTCTGGTTTTAGCCCTAGTCTGGAGCATGCTATAAGTGCTTACAATCAAGTATGTGGTATTGCTGAATCACCACTTAGTGTCTATTATACCGCCCCCCAATCTATGCGTGCATTGGCGGTTAGATACTTTAGTGCTGTGTTGAAAGAGTTACCACTTAAGTTTAATTTGTCTGCACGTGATGCTTCTCTTTGGCAATGCAACAGGATTAAACATGCACAAGACTACTTGCTGGCTGTTCCAATTGAGGGACTTAATCAGAAGATAGGCCCTAGACAATTCATTGCGGTTATGTGTTATAGATTGGGCATACCACTTTTTGAGGAGGGCAGTACTTGTCGTCCACAAGGAGACATGGATATTTTTGGAGATCACGCTCTACATTATGTCAAGGAGGTTGGGCTTAAATTTCGTCACGATCTTGTTCGTGATATGTTCGTGACATGTGTTAATGGGCGGGTGTTCCGGCCCGGGAAAGAAGTCGACTTGGGTCTCCTCTCCAATAATGGTTCGAACTTAAGACCCGCGGACATTCTAGTTCATAACTGGATTGATGGGCGTGATGTATGTATGGATGTGACAGGTGTCTCTCCCTTCACGGGTGATGGAGTACGAGCTTTAACCCCAGGGCAAGCTCTCGCCAATGCTATTGTTCGTAAAAACGTTAAATATCTGGATAAATGCACAGAGCGTGGACTTGGTTTTGGCGTCCTTGCCTTCACTACATTGGGTGAGCTCGGCAATGATACTATCAAATTCCTAAAGAGACTCTGTAATTATATGGCTAGTAATGATGCAAATGTCAAAGTTGGAGATTTTCTTTTCCATAGATTAGGTGTTGTCATTCAAAAAGCGGTCGGGGCTCAGCTTGTTGCTAGACTCCCTTCCAATTTCTTGCCACTTGATAAATGTAACTTTTAGTTTTTTTATGATTAATATAATCCTGTAATGGCCTCTTTAAAAAAAAAATGTAAACTAAACCTTACAGGGGTAAAATTTAACCAATACCGGATCCATTAATTCATCAGTAGAGAAAAAAATTCAGTTTGGATCCAAGCAAACCTTACATAATTATTAACTTTAAAAAAGAAAATGATTTCTAGGTTTGAGTTATTGAAATATAGGGTTTCATTTCCGGAGTAGTTTTGATTCATGAGAGAATAAATGGGTTTCGATCTATGAAAACCTGGATTTGATTTGGAATCTCGGATTAGGGTTAGAAGAGAAGAAAAATGTGGGAGGAGAACTTGATGTACGAGAGAGAAGAGAATAAAAGAAAATAAGAAAAACGAACATAAAAGGAAGATAATATGAATTACATAGATAGTTTAACCCTCAAACTAATTTAATAAAGACAAGCGCGTCCTGCTTTCCATTTTTTTCTTTTTTTCCCCTAGTAAATAATATTTTGTGCAACGTATTTCCTGGTGCGCAACGTATATAAACATTACGCAGGGTGCAACGTCTATATCCGTTGCACATTTCCGAAATTGAAGCGTTGCTAAAACCAGGATATGGTGTAGTGGATGAAGATCTTGACAAGTCAGTCTCTTTGATCACAAGACAGTTTAGAGATATTCTTTTGAAGAGAAGTAAACGGTTCTCCAGAGATAAACCTAGGTCATCAGTTAAACCTCACAATCGCGTTCCAACTAAAAACAGGGATGTTTACGAAGATGATGACGAGGATATGCCATAGTGCTTTAAGTGTAAAGGTTTTGGACATTTTGTAAATGAGTGTCCGTACCGCAGAAAATACACTGGGAACAAAGGTCTTTCTGCAACTCTTAATGAAATTTCTGATCACTGTGATTCCAATGAAGACGAAAAATCAAGTGTTGCACTTCTCTGTGAAGATATTGATTTTGATAATTATAGCAATACATACATCAATCTTGATATTCTTTCAAATGAAAACTCAACCAATCTGGAAGAAAAAATTGACCTTTCTGTTGGAAACTCATTGTCTGATTTTTTCAGGTTCCACCTTATGTCTAGCTGCCTACACATCTCAGGCGTCTGAACCAACTTCTGCGTTGACATGCTCTTATTGTTCACTCAAAGGTCGTGAACTTTCAAAGTGTTTCAAGTACAAACAAAAAATGAGATATGTCAACAAACTTCAACAAAGAGCAAATCGATTAGCAAACAAGCTCTGACTTGTTCAAAAAACCACTGAGGTATGTAAGATTTTATCTTCTTCGAAGAAGTTAGTTTCCAAGGATAAGACAAGACCACTAGAAAAGAGAGTATGGTCTAAATATTCTGAGAGACCGGGTTCTCTGAATTCCTTTCAAAAAGTTTATGGTGGACAGATTGTTGTTCACCGCAACACAACTTGATTGTGTTGTTTGGTGCATCTTGTCTCATGTGCCTGATCAAAAGAGACAAGATTGTGCACACCTCAGGTTTTTAGAAAAGAAAAATATTTATTTCATCTTGTTTTTCTCTTCTTGGCTTTGTTGTGCTTTGCAAGTTTGGAATTCTTCCATCCTTTCATATCTAATTGATATTGGGAGAGACTTCCCTGTTTAATCAATAAAAGAGGGTTATTCTCGACAATTCTACCCTTGTTAGGGTTGTGAGTTGTGCGACCACGAACCGGTGTGTTTAAAGGTTTCGTAACCCTACATTCCTTTTTCCTTCTCTGAAACTCTTTTTATCTTAAGACTTATTGTTGAGTTCAAATTGTGATTTCCTCTCACAAACCCGTACGCATATGGATACTCCAAGCATCATGTCTTCTGATGGAAAAAATGTTAATATGATTGTTAAGCCATCAATCATGAAGGAAAAATATAAATCTACGTTACCTCCAACTATGAAAAGAAAAAGAAGGAATATATAATGTGAGGAATCCAAGAGTTGTTCCTGCAAATTCTCAGAAGTTTTCTGGTGTTCTTGAAGAGTTGAAGGAAACAAGGAAGGAGATTCAGCAAATAAAGGATATTGATATGAGAACTCTGGAAATTCAGAAGGACCTGGTTCGACATCATCATCCTAGAAGGTATGTTGGAATTGACTCCTTTATTCATGAACCATATGTTCCCATGGCTGTTGACGACAAGGAGTTCGGGGACGATAAAGAATTTTTCAGATGTCTCAATATCTAGTAAAAAATTCTTATGAGAATTTTTATTCTTTTAAGGAGGATAACTAGGGTTTGGAATAGCCATTATTGTGAGTACACATAGCTATGTCCAACGTTTTTTCATCTTCATTGTTTTTATATTTATTTATTTAAATTCTAAGTTTTTTGGAAGATGATTTTTGCAGTATTAATCTTTATGATTTCGATATGAAAGTATTGATAAAAGATAGAATAAACTTTTGACAAACAAAAGTTAAGCCTTTTATGTCATTATTGATGAAAGAAAGGATGAACTTTTGTTTACAAAGATTAAATCTATTATATGTCATTGTGCAAATAGTGATGAAAAATAGAATGAATCTTTGTGTATTCCGCAGTATTGGTCTTTCCCTGATCCACATATTTGTGCATATACTGTGTTGCTCCGTAAGTTTTCTTATGTTGAGCATGGCCAATTGAATTGATCATATTTATGGCTAATTCAATTGTGATTTTTGGATACAAATTCATGATTCTCATGTGATTTGATTATGTCCAAAGAAATTCCTTATTTTCTCGTAAAAGTAAGGTCGCTCATGTTGTTCTTTCGGGAATGACATATTATGGGGGAGAGTTCTTTTTGAACTTGTGCTTAATTGCCAAATATTTGTGGGGAGTGCGGCTGTGGAATATTGTAGGGGTTATCTTGTATCTTTATAAACTCCTTGATGAATGCATTTAATTAGCTTCGGCTATATGATTACATCTAAATAAGTTGGTATGTTATTCTTTTCTGATCATGAAGTATCTCTATGAAAATTTCATGAGGATCCCACTAGTTTTCGTACCTTTGCCAATTTATATTGACAAAAAGGGGGAGAATTAATGTGTAGTTCATACTACAAATACATATGGTATACGGATCATTATGTAGGGGGGGGGGGGGGTTCATGTCGAGATGAAGTATTGACTAAGGGGGAGTGATACATATCACCATAGTATTGTTGTCAAAGTTGTGATACAGTTGAACTTTGATGCTGTGTAATAATACTATGACACTGTATAACAATGATTGAGAGCATTTGTTTTCTCATTGTTATTGCTATGGATCTTCAACAACTATGATGCTGAGTTGAACAAGTTTGGAATCATGGAGTACTTGGAAGTGACGAAGATTTCGAATCGTGTTGAAGATGCCAAGGAGATCAAGCATTTGGATGAGAAGCTGCAAAGTTTTATTTATTTTGTAATCCATATGTATTGATAGTTTTGTCACTAAAATTGACAAAGGGGGAGATTGTTAGAGCACTGATAGGTCGAATTCGCATGCGTTGCTATCTCAAGCATAATTGTCAATGTTAGTGATCAAAACTATAAGTCTTGATTTCTAGTCTACTTATAGATATCTCGGACTAGGACATAGATTGTGTAGTTGAGCCTTAGACTTCACGACGTTCATCATTTGAAGACGAATAACTACTAAGGAGAGCTTGTGGAACTTCATCGACAAAAGGTATGTGGAGACTAAAACTCATCTATCACTTGGAAAGTCTATTTCTACTTTATCTCCTATATTGAGACATAAGTCGTGTTACGATATAGTTTTCTAATTTACATATTTGAGATTTCGAGCTGAGTTTAACTCGCTTACATATTTCTGAGAATATGTATTGGCAAGCTTTCGCTTGGACCAAGTTCATCTTATATTCTTGACGCAAGTCAAAATATGATCATGTGAAAATTGCCGAGTAACATATTGCATGGTTTGTGTGATACAATCATTTGATGTAGACGTGGTATGTTTCGTTATGATTATTTCAATAACTTGAAAATTGCTTTGATGCTAATAGTGTGTGAAAACGGCTATTGTCATCCTCTAAGAAAGTTTCAATGATTGAAATAAGAGTTTAGAACACTTAACCATTATTGGATATGTCATGTTGTGTATTCTTGCACATATGTAATCCATGTCCGGGAACCATAGTATGCGCACCCGTTCGCGTACCTGTTCACTTGAGAAATCCGGGAACCTAAGTATGCGTACGTACCCGTTTACGTACTGGCGTACAGGTTCATGTCCGAATATTTCTGCTGGGATTGGAAGTTCGCGTACCCATTTGCGTACCGACGAAAACCAATCTTGGTACGGGTATTTCAAGTATGCGTACACGTTTGCATACTTGAAGGTTAAAGTTCTAAAATCGGTTGTGTACATGAACATAAACATTTATATAATAAGGAATGCAATCTTTAGCATCAAACCGTGGCTATAATGTTCATGAATTGATCGAGTGAATCAAACCGATTTTGATTCAATTGTGTTCTTGTATACTTATATGAGAATATAGCAATTGAACAACTCTTTAACTAGTTTCATATGAGTCATTTGAACTAGTTATGGTTAAGATGAACAAGGTTTAAATGAGAGTGATCATATGGCTAACTTCGGTTAACTATTATTGAACCAACATGGTGTACACGTTTAGGTACGGTTACATAAACCTAAATGAGGGTACATTTCATTTGTGTGAAACAAGCTAAGTTCGATCTAACGGTTGAAAGATATTAGCTTCGTTGAATCAGGTTTTTCATTTAACGGTGAATATTGAATGCTTTGTTACCAAGGTAACTTAGATTGCAAATCCTGATTTGAAAACTATATAAAGGAGAACTCTAGCAACTGGGAAACCTAATCCCCACACTTCTGTATGTTACTAGTTGTATAGCTTGAGTCGATTCTCCTTTAACCTTAGGTTTCTCTCGAGACCCTGTAGGTTAACGATTTGAAAGACTTCATTGGGATTGTGAAGCCAATCCCAACTATTTTCTTTGTAGTTGCGTGTTCTGATCTTGCCCGATTCTATCATTTGAGTACTATCTTCTCTAAGATTTGCTCGAGATTTAATCTCCGATAGGCAAGATAAAAAGTAATCACAAACACCTTCATCTCATCATTTGTGATTCCACAATATCTAGTTTCGCTTCCATACGATTTAGATTATTGTGAGGTGATTGTAATACTAGGTTGTTCTTCGAGAATATAAGACCGGTTTATCAATTGGTTCTTGTTCACCTTGATTTATCAAAAGACGGAACAAAACTCATAGGTATTTCTGTGGGAGAGAGATTTATCTATACCAATAGACTTTTCTATGTGAGATAGATTTATTTATCAAGTCTTCGACTTTGGGTCGTAGCAACTCTTGGTTGTGGGTAAGATCAGCTAAGGGAATCAAGTGTGTAGTATCCTGCTGAGATCAGAGACGTAAGGAACGCAACTGTACCTTAAATCAGTATTAGATTGATTAGAGTTCAACTACAGTCTAGTCCGAAGTTCATTGGTAGTAGGCTAGTGTCTGTAGCGGCTTAATACAATGTGGTGTTCAAAGCTGGACTAGGTCCCGGGGTTTTTCTGCATTTGCGGTTTTCCTCGTTAACAAAATTATGGTGTCTCTGTTATTTCTTTTCCGCATTATATTTCGTTATATAATTGAAATATCACAGGTTGTGCGTTGTATCGATCAATTTGGAAATCCAACCTTTGGTTGTTGATTGAAATTGATTGATCCTTGAACATTGGTCTTTGGTACAGTTCAAGTTACTTCTCATATATTCAATCGGGCTCACAAATTTCTATTTGTTGATTGCATAATTGAATTAAGAGATAGAGATATAAACTCTTGTATATGCTTTTCTCTAGATTGAGTCTGACTGTCTAGTTGATTCTCTAGAAAGTATATTGGAGTAAGTCCTCTCAGACTGCCAAACGAATTGTTGGGTGTGGTTGTTATACCCCTGCATTTTCAGTTTCTTCATTTACTTTGTTAAGTTATTAATAATTAATACATTACACGTCTGACCATATCTCAGGTTAGTGATATTCCAAGGAAGCAAGTTAGATTATTTCAGCTGAATCATATGAATTTGTGTATTTATCCAGTATCTTCAAGATTCCTCATCTAAGGATGACCAGGTATCTTCTTATTCTGTTTAAAAGGATTAGACTGAGTCAAACCAAGTACAGTTCTAACCTTAATTTTAGGTACATCTTCTAAATTATTCTTATCTTGTTAATTTAGAGTAATTTAACGCCATAGAACGTTGTTTTCATCCATCTGTGGAATATAAGTTAAACCCTACTCATGACGATGGCTCTGACGAAAGTGAGGAGCAGTTGCCTCTGACCCAAGTAAATTTCTAACATAAAGTTAGGTTATATCCCTACAAATTAGTTCAATATATGTATGTTGGAGTAATTTTCTCTTTATTCTTGTTTATATGAATATCAGGAAGATGAGGTTACCATTAATGGTGAAAATGACTCTGAGGAAGGAAGCTCAACACTCTTCTGGGCTCTCGCCTGTGATCCAGGGACAAGGAGAGGTACGATGCAAACTATAATGTAACAGTTGGTTTGATATTGAGGTCTTAAATCTTAAATTTTTGTATCTCATTTAAGTGTGTTTGAAGATAAAGTATGGCACTGAGGTAAATATAAGTGATATACCTGAAATTTTGAGGAAATTAGATCCTATTAAATCTGCTTCTCATCATCAACAAAGGACTTAACAAAGTATGGATGTAGCAATTCTGCGACATGCTAATGTTTATTATTTTTAAATGATTTTGTTAGAGCATTGCTTGGTCGAACTCACAAGTGTTGCTATCTCAAGCTTGTTGTCAAATTTAGTTGATCAAAACTATACCTTGTTTTCTAGTCTATAATTGGTCAATTCTCGGATTAGGATACCAGTATGTAATTGAGTACCAGACATCACTGCGTTCTACCGTTTAAAGGCGAAGATCAACCAAAGCTTTTGGAGAACTTCATCAACAATACTTAAGGTCGTGTTTGGTATCCTGGATTTCCCATCCTAGGTTGGGTTATCTAGTAAATAACTGTTAAAATGTGTTTGTCTCACTGTAATTCCAATCCTGGATAAGGATTACTAAACCTTCCTTGATTTTAGGAAGCTAAAAAAGTGAGTTTAAGGTATTCTTCCAAATACCTGGGATACTTGTATCCTCACCTGGGTTAGACAGTTATTTTTCTTTAAAATAAGTATTTTGGCTAAGAAATAATTATTTATATAAACATATTTCTGTAGTCAAACAAACACAAGTTAACCTAGCCCAAGATATGATAGAATTTTAGACAAACACCATTAAAACTAACCATTAACAAGGTTATCATATATTAAATTAAGATAAACTTTTCCAGGATATGTTATCCCGTTTCCAAGCTCCCAAACAAACCCTAAGTGAGGACATAACCACCTATTACTCAAGTTTCCACCTTTATATCTATGAGACAATATCGCATGGCTAAATTGGACTTTACATGAATAACAAAAATTTTGAGTCAAGTTTATCTTGTTAATTATTCTCAAAATATGTTGACTAAGCTTAAGAACATTTGTTCATACTTGATGAATTTGGTTCAGATTAATTTATTTTTTATGACCTAAATTATGATTCAAGATTATCATTTGAAAATAGCTTGGAACAGTGATATGTGTCATTGATGTTATTCGGGAATGTTTCAAATTGATTATTGGAGAGATATGGAACTACTGTAAATCTGGATACAGGACAAACACGTACCAGCTTACATACTGGCGCAAACTTTTATAGCTCCAGAGCCGCAGTACATGTACCCAGTACACGTACCGGTGCAGCTATAGTTCGGCAACGACCTTTGGTATACATACCGAGTATGCAAACCCAAAAAGTTTTTGTTGCTCGTGAACTCAGGATGGTACACATACCTAGTATGCATACCACAAAAGTTATGTGGACTCCTAAACTCGTTTTGTCTTAAGGGTATAAAAACTCGGTATACGTACCTGTAGATGGTGGTTTTTAAACAAGGGGTAAAATCGTAAAACCCCATGACCTAGTGTTACCCGCAACACATTAACTAAGAGCATTTAACTCAGGTGTAAATAATTAATAGGGGTATTTTTCAAAATACCAGATTAGGGTTTTCGACACAAACCCTAATTCCAAAACTAAGTCGCACACTGCGCACCACGGCAACCATGCCAAACCAAGCCGCACACTGCGCACCATGACAACAATGCCAAACCAAGTCGCACTGCGCGCACCATGGCAACAATGCCAAACCAAGCCGCACATCTGCGCACCTAAGCAACCATGCCAAACCAAGCCGCACACTGCGCACCACAAAGCAACCATGCCAAACCAAGCCGCTGCTGCGCACCACGGCAACAATGCCAAACCAAGCCGCACACTGCGCACCACGGCAACCATGCCAAACCAAGCCGCACACTGCGCACCACGGCAACAATGCCAAACCAAGCCGCACACTGCGCACCACGGCAACCATGCCAAACCAAGCCGCACATTGCGCACCACGGCAACCATGCCAAACCAAGCTCAGCGCACATGCGCGCCATGGCAACAATGCCAAACCAAGCCGCACCTGCGCGCCCGGCCGCAACAACGCCAAAACCAAGCCGCACATCGCACCATGGCAAAGAACGCCAAAACCAAACTACATATCACACTCATTGGCAACCATGCCAAACTAAGCCGCTATGCTATTGTCACATGCCAAATATAACGCCCTAGGCTTGCAAAACGTGCAACTAGGTCAACATGGCCGTACGTGCCATTGGCACATGCCAACGCGTACCACAAGCCATATTTCCAAGCCGTTATGCCATTGGCACATGCCAAATATAGCGCCCTAGGCTTGCAAAACGTGCAACTAGGTCAACATGGCCGTACGTGCCATTGGCACATGCCAACGCGTACCACAAGCCATATTTCCAAGCCGCTATGCCATTGGCACATGCCAAATATAGCGCCCTAGGCTTGCAAAACGTGCAACTAGGTCAACATGGCCGTACGTGCCATTGGCACATGCCGGCGCGTGCCACAAGCCATATTTCCAAGCCGCTATGCCATTGGCGCATGCCAAATATAGCGCCCTAGGCTTGCAAAACGTGCAACTAGGTCAACATGGCCGTACGTGCCATTGGAACATGCCAACGCGTACCACAAGCCATATTTCCAAGCCGCTATGCCATTGGCACATGCCAAATATAGCGCCCTAGGCTTGCAAAACGTGCAACTAGGTCAACATGGCCGTACGTGCCATTGGCACATGCCAACGCGTGCCACAAGCCATATTTCCAAGCCGCTATGCCATTGGCGCATGCCAAATATAGCGCCCTAGGCTTGAAAAACGTGCAACTAGGTCAACATGGCCGTACGTGTCATTGGCACATGCCAACACGTACCACAAGCCATATTTCCAAGCCGATATGCCATTGGCACATGCCAAATATAGCGCCCTAGGCTTGCAAACCATGCAACCTAAGCCAAGTCGGCCACGCATGCCATTGGCACATGCCAACATGCTCGCTGGTAGCTTTTCCTACCAAGGCCACGGCCCTAATGGCCACGCATGCCATTGGCACATGCCAAACACACACGCTGGTAGCCTAACTTGCAAACCGTGCAACCTACCACCAAGGCATTCCGCACATGCCATTGGCACATGCCAAACACACACGCTGGTAGCCTAACTTGCAAACCGTGCAACCTACCACCAAGGCATTCCGCACATGCCAAACACACACGCTGGTAGCCTAACTTGCAAACCGTGCAACCTACCACCAAGGCATTCCGCACATGCCATTGGCACATACCAAACACACGCTGGTAGCCTAACTTGCAAACCGTGCAACCTACCATCAAGGCATTCCGCACATGCCATTGGCACATGCCACACACGCCACTAGCAGCTCTGGCATTGCCACTTACACTCAACATACAACCTACCACCAAGGCATTCCGCACATGCCATTGGCACATGCCACGCACGCCACTAGCGACTCGGCATTACCACTTGCGCTCGAAGTACAACCCGCAACAAGGGCATTCCGCACATGCCAATGGTACATGCCACACGCGCCACTAGCAGCGCCACTTGCACTCAAGGTGCAACCAACGAGATATCACCACAAACTGGGGATGCTTTCCGGGGTTTTGGTTTGGCGGTCACGACTTGCGGCGTACACTACGCTCACATTAAGAAAGCGTGAAAAGGAATAAAGAGGTCAAATAATTGAGGAAATAATGGTGAAAACGTTTTCACCCATTAACACCATGCGGTTACCACCTCCTCCCATTATTTCACCCTTTACTCTCTTCCTTCATGAGGCCAGTGGTACGTTTCAATCTCGACTTGTATAAATAGGTCTTACCTATTTCCACCAGACAACAAGTCTCGGTCGGAGAAAAATACTACACTCTCGGAAAAGGCAACTTTGCAAGCTCTCCAAAAGCTTTCATCTCTTGCAAGCTTCCTAAGCTTTACTTTACTCGATACAAGTCGAGACACTACTCTCCCGTAACTATTCTCGGTCTCAACACCTTTCTTTGCTTCCCTCCCCAAATCAACCCTTCTCCTTCACTTTGTGACCGAAGCAAGTCCGGAACGGCCATTTCTTGGTTTAGGCCGGACTTGTATAGATTGATCTCTCGAATCTATAAAGTGCTCACGTGCAAGCACATTTGTTTAGGGTTTAAACCAGTTTCTCACTCACCCACCGAATTTCTTGAAATTGGCGTAAACGATTTTCACCCATAAACAATTGGCGACCACGGCGGGAGGATTGATCTATCGGCTACAATGTCGATTGTGGATCTCGTTCTTCGACCCGGATGTCAAGACGGTAGGGGATGACGACTCAATCCGACGCAACTACCCAGACGACCGGTTTACAGTTGTAAAAACTACACAAGAAAAGCGGGGACTCATTTGAAGATGCTACCAAAGTGATTGGGGACTTCTTTGGCGATGCTACCAAAGAAACCGCCTTTTACATGAAGAGAGGCATGTTCGCAAAACCTATGAAGTGAGTAAATTGATCTGCGCAAGATATACGATTTGTTTTTAGGTTCTTAGTAAAACCATTATACTACCGAGTATTGTGCCTATTGCTAGCACGCACTTTCATAAAGGCAATATTCCTTTCCCAAAACATAATCAGAGTCATATTATCAAAACCATTTATCCCAGAAATAATCCAATATCCTCAAAAGCTACCAGCTTTCTACCAAAACCGGTCAAACTTTGAACCAGACATCCAATATGTCTTTCAAAAAAAAAGAGAGAAAAAGAACCTAAATGAAAGTTTAACGGAGAAACATTCAAGGAAAATCATCCAACAGAGGTCTGTTCTTCTTGGAGAAAGTCAACTTTGCATCTTCAAGAGCCGCTCTCTTCATAGTCAACATCTTGGAAAGTTTTTCGAGTTCTACCTCTGTCGTGCAATCTCCTCAGCGGAAAGGCTTTCGATTGCTTTGCATCTTTCAACTTTTGGATCTCAGCAAGGCCTTCGACAAACCACGAAGTGTTGAACTCCTTTTCTACGCACACGTCGTGATGGTGCTCCCAGTTGGCAATAACGTCTTCAGAAATGGTGTGACCAGTCACCTCACGCATATCCTCGATGGAAGATAAAGCCTCTTCTACACGCTTAATCAGTGCAAATCGACTAGTGACTTTCTTGGTTGTGGCCATATGTCCGTATTTCTCCCAGATTCGGTGTACAACGCCTCGTGCTTAGCCAGCACGCTGAAGCCGCCAACCAGCACATGACCCGGATAAGGAACCAAGTACGGAGGATCAAAAATGGCGCCTGCACCTGTCCTCACGACTCGCAGAGGGTTTTCCTCCATGTCTACGGCAACAACCATCAGAGAATCATCCGCCGTTTGAGCCACATCTGTGCCGGCAATTGGCTAACGCCCATCTCCAAGTCACCAGCGGTGGTCACCAAAGGCAAGTTTTCGTGTGCCTCTACCCCAGAATCATCCTCCGAATCGGATTCCTCCTGCGAACTCGAGTTAGACATTTTTCAAAGAGAAGAAACGAGAAGAAGAGAGAAAAAAACGCGAAACTCACCGAACCACTTCCCGAAAAAGAACCGAGTCTTGCCGGAGGAACCACTCTCACTTGTCGAACTTTCTTCTTTTCTCGACTCATCATCGCTATGAGAAGGCTCGTGTCTTCTGGAATTCTTTTGAAGAAATCGTTGTCTCTCGGCAACGTGCAAGGGCGCGAAAGCATTAACACTACCGAAGCCCTGGAGGAAACAAGACGCATGTTTTCGGTAGAAATTCACGTGTTTTGAGAAAAACCAAAGAAGAGGCGACACATATACCTGGTTATTGAAAGAAGCGAAAGACACGAGAGGCGAGGAAGGGTCTTTTGAAACCGTCCGAACCCGCCGCCCACGATTCTTCGTTCTCCGTTCCTTGGCACAGGGACTTTCCGAGTTGCTAGGCAACTTTCGCTTGAGGTCTCTCAACATCGGATACTTCTTCAAAGCTGCTGGGGAGGTTTACAACGAACGTTCTCCACCACGTTATTCACAAAAGCCCTGGATCATAATAAACTCATCGCACCAGAACTCATTATAGCCAAAGGTCGTCGAAGTTACTCTTCCCATTTGTAAGAAGGGAAGGCGGATACCGGCTCGAGGGCACTGGCATTGAGGGCGGCACACAATGAATCCTTAGGAAGCACCGGCTGGTAAGCAAGAGGTACCCCTTGATCGAAACCCATGTGACGAGAAGCACGGTCAATATTTGCGGACTATCGGAAAGACCCCATGAAGAAAGATGGCATATAACCGGCAAGCGACTTTGAACGAACAAGTTTTCACCAACGCTCAAATCGCCATCGAGAAGACAAAGACGTGAGTGGAGCGAGAAGCAAAGGTGTCAATTTGAGTCAGCGACCTATGGACCGGCTCCCATGGGCGAAAATTGATTTCGTACGACTTATCAAGAAGACTAACCAAGCTCACGCCAACCTTTGGACCTTTGTTCACCCATCGAAGAATTCGGGAACCCCCAACTCGCGGGAATCGAAGGCATCGGATTCGGAGCATACTTCTCAAAGTGATCCCATAGCCGGACTTGCGGGAAAGCAACGTGCACATATGAATTCACTTTCATGAAACCATTCGAAACTCGCGTGTTCGCAACTAGGTGATCCGAGATGCACATACAGGGAACCGAGGAATAGCTTGCCAATGGGAAGAACTTCACCTTTTGTTAACTTCACAAAGAACCGCTAGCAACTCTGGTCTTATTTCCTTCTTGCCAGGCAAGTCATCAAAAATGTCTCTAGACAACCGAGAGAGCCAAAAATCTTTGCTGCAACATGAAGATCATCGCGCACTCTGTTCGGGTTCCAACTCGTCCAGGAAACCACCGAGACATCCACCAGCTATAAAAGCACCTTTCATCCTCTTTAGGACGAATCCTTCGACTTCGCGGCGGAGTCTTTTCGAGCGTAATCTCCCAACTTAGCGGCAAGGTCATCCCGCATCTTCACCTCACTTTCAGATAATTGGATTTTAAGATTCCCGATTCCGGAAGATTCAACAAGAGAGCCACACTCTCCAAGGAGAAAGTTATCTCACCCCATCTACATATGATTGTATGGGTGTCCGAACACCATCTGGAGATGAAAGCAACCAAGCCAGGGATATCCTTCCTAATCTGGAGGTTTACTGAAGCTCTGAAAGCATCAATAATCTGCGCTCGAGTCAGGTTGGTGCTTATGCGCTCCTTACTCACCATGAACTCAACCCATCTACCAAAAGAACGCAATGGGCTTTGACACATCCTGAAATCAATGTTAGAAGAGGAGTATACCCCTTTTTGAAGACAGTAACCGTATAGTATTCTGCAGGGCGAATCGAACGTGTCTTCTGTCATCTTCACCACCGGTTAACAAAATTGGCACGAAGCACTGGGTGATTTTTTCCGAGCGAGAGACGAGTTTTTGGCGAAGAACTCATCATCCGTGTTTGGTTTGGAATTATGGACATACTTTGAGGAAGCGAAATTTTTTCCAGGTAACATCTTTTAATAGCAACCTAGTAACAAGATACCTGCACACAAAAAAAAAACAAGATTATCTCCCTGACACATAACCGCGCCCAACAAAAGAAAACCCGAAAAAAAAAAGAGGAGGGCGTATTTTCTTCGGGTTCAAGACTATATATGCAAAATTTTCTTCGGGTTCAAGACTATATACGCAGAATTTTCTTCGGGTTCAAGACTATATATGCAGAATTTTCTTCGGGTTCAAGACCGCACACGCAGTATTTTCTTCAGGGTTCAAAATTATATACGCGGTATTTTATACGGGTTCAAGTGCGTCTACAGCAACCTTCTTCGGGTTCAAAATAATATATGGAGCACTCTCCTACGGGTTCGAATAATATATGCAGTATTTCCCTAGGTTGCATACATACAATATTTTCTACAAGAGACACGCCAGGAAATTATATGCGCAAAGAAAAACGCCTAGGGTTTAACTACATAAAAAAAAAAAGAGAAATACTTTTGGAAGACATACACGGGAAATTAGTTCTTCTTTATGACTCTGTCATTTGGTAGGAAAGGATGAAAAGATGAAAGTACAAGATGGGAGAAAGGGACTTTATATACATAGGCGTGAGGATTCTGAAATAGGGAAGGATTTCCTTTCCAAAATCGTGCGTAAGAAACGGCCCCACCAATTGCGCTAACTTCTCAATGGCCGCCCAAGTCACGCCTGCAAGCACGCACAACTTCCACACCTTACGCCGGTCCCACCAGTTAGCACACTCAGTTTCCCAGTTTCACGCAACTTCCCAATGTCGCCCAAGTTCCACCGGCCCCACCAATTGCGCCAACTTCTCAATGGCCGCCCAAGTCACGCCTGCAAGCACGCACAGCTTCCACACCTTGCGCCGGTCCCACCAGCTAGCACACTCAGTTTCCCAGTTTCACGCAACTTCCCAACGTCGCCCAAGCTGCACTGGCCCCACCAATTGTGCCAGCCTCCCTATTTGTGCAAAACTCCCAGAGGCAAGGATCCCAAATCCTATTTATAAGGTCAGACAAGCCCCTCAATTCTCTTTACGGTTTGCTGTTGATAGTCTGTCACCATCTTATGCTTACCTCGCAACAAAACCCCTATTCCGAGCTAAGCAGGGGACTTAATGTTGATGGTGGTTTTTAAACAAGGGGTAAAATCATAAAACCCCATGACCTAGTGTTACCCGCAACACATTAACTAAGAGCATTTAACTCAGGTGTAAATAATTAATAGGGGTATTTTTTCAAAATACCAGATTAGGGTTTTCGACACAAACCCTAATTCCAAAACTAAGTCGCACACTGCGCACCACGGCAACCATGCCAAACCAAGCCGCACACTGCGCACCATGGCAACAATGCCAAACCAAGTCGCACACTGCGCACCATGGCAACAATGCCAAACCAAGCCGCACACTGCGCACCACGGAAACCATGCCAAACCAAGCCGCTGCTGCGCACCGGGCAACAATGCCAAACCAAGCGCACTGCGCGCACCACGGCAACAATGCCAAACCAAGCCGCACACTGCGCACCATGGCAACAATGCCAAACCAAGCCGCACTGCGCGCACCATGGCAACAATGCCAAACCAAGCCGCACCTTTGCGCACCCACGGAAACCATGCCAAACCAAGCGCGCATGCTGCGCCGCCACAATGCAAATGCCAAACCAAGCGCACACCCGCGCCATGGCAACAATGCCAAACCAAGCCGCACCCGCGCGCATAGCCAACATACCAAAACCAAGCCGCACATGCTATGCACCATGGCAGCAACGCCAAAACCAAACTACATATCACACTCATTGGCAATCATGCCAAACTAAGCCGCTATGCTATTGGCACATGCCAAATATAGCGCCCTAGGCTTGCAAAACGTGCAACTAGGTCAACATGGCCGTACGTGCCATTGGCACATGCCAACGCGTACCACAAGCCATATTTCCAAGCCGCTATGCCATTGGCACATGCCAAATATAGCGCCCTAGGCTTGCAAAACGTGCAACTAGGTCAACATGGCCGTACGTGCCATTGGCACATGCCAACGCGTACCACAAGCCATATTTCCAAGCCGCTATGCCATTGGCACATGCCAAATATAGCGCCTAGGCCAAAACGTGCAACTAGGTCAACAAAACGTGCAACTAGGTCAACATGGCCATACGCTATGCCATTGGCACATGCCAAAACGCGCCCTAGGCTACCAAAACGTGCAAGCCATATTTCCATGCCAACGCGTACCACACGCTATATTTGGCACATGCCAAATATAGCGCCCTAGGCTTGCAAAACGTGCAACTAGGTCAACATGGCCGTACGTGCCATTGGCACATGCCAACGCGTGCCACAAGCCATATTTCAAGCCGCTATGCCATTGGCGCATGCCAAATATAGCGCCCTAGGCTTGCAAAACGTGCAACTAGGTCAACATGGCCGTACGTGCCATTGGCACATGCCAACACGTACCACAAGCCATATTTCCAAGCCGCTATGCCATTGGCACATGCCAAATATAGCGCCCTAGGCTTGCAAACCATGCAACCTAAGCCAAGTCGGCCACGCATGCCATTGGCACATGCCAACATGCTCGTTGGTAGCTTTTCCTACCAAGGCCACGGCCCTAATGGCCACGCATGCCATTGGCACATGCCAAACACACACGCTGGTAGCCTAACTTGCAAACCGTGCAACCTACCACCAAGGCATTCCGCACATGCCATTGGCACATGCCAAACACACACCGTGCAACCTACCACCAAGGCATTCCGCACATGCCAAACACACACGCTGGTAGCCTAACTTGCAAACCGTGCAACCTACCACCAAGGCATTCCGCACATGCCATTGGCACATACCAAACACACACGCTGGTAGCCTAACTTGCAAACCGTGCAACCTACCATCAAGGCATTCCGCACATGCCATTGGCACATGCCACACACGCCACTAGCAGCTCCGGCATTGCCACTTACACTCAACATACAACCTACCACCAAGGCATTCCGCACATGCCATTGGCACATGCCACGCACGCCACTAGCAGCTCTGGCATTACCACTTGCGCTCGAAGTACAACCCGCAACAAGGGCATTCCGCACATGCCAATGGTACATGCCACACGCGCCACTAGCAGCGCCACTTGCACTCAAGGTGCAACCAACGAGATATCTCCACAAACTGGGGGATGCTTTCCAGGGTTTTGGTTTGGCGGTCACAGCTTGCAGCGTACACTACGCTCACATTAAGAAAGCGTGAAAAGGAATAAAGAGGTCAAATAATTGAGGAAATAATGGTGAAAACGTTTTCACCCATTAACACCATGCGGTTACCACCTCCTCCCATTATTTCACCCTTTACTCTCTTCCTTCATGAGGCCAGGGTACGTTTCAATCTCGACTTGTATAAATAGGTCTTACCTATTTCCACCAGACAACAAGTCTCGGTCGGGGAGAGAAAATACTACACTCTCGGAAAAGGCAACTTTGCAAGCTCTCCAGAAAGCTTTCATCTCTTGCAAGCTTCCTAAGCTTTTACTTTCTGATACAAGTCGAGACACTACTCTCCCATAACTATTCTGGTCTCAACACCTTTCTTTGCTTCCCTCCCCAAATCAACCCTTCTCCTTCACTTTGTGACCGAAGCAAGTCTGGAACGGCCATTTCTTGGTTTAGGCCGGACTTGTACAGATTGATCTCTCGAATCTATAAAGTGCTCACGTGCAGCACATTTGTTTAGGGTTTAAACCAGTTTCTCACTCACCCACCGAATTTACTGAAATCGGCAGAAACGATTTTCACCCATAAACAGTACCATGACAAAATAACTCACGAACTGGAAGTAAGTATACGTACCACGTACATGTACTTACCCTGTCAAATATTTTCAGATGCATCATATTACTATTTCTGTGAGATAATCGACATTTGAACAACTATTCGTAAAAACACATCTAGACTTGATCACATTATAACCTATGGTTGTGAATCAAGATTAAAGTATTAAAATGTTATATGAAAATGGTTAAGCTTGTAGTTCGTCTAGCTAGTTTCTCCTAGCCTTTCATGAACAAGTCATTGTACACAGTTCGGTTACGGTTCATCCTAACCAGAGTGTATATTCAGTAATTTTAATCTCAAGTCAAGTGATTCATTTAACGGTGGATATTGATTTCTTGATTCCAAAGCTACCTTAGCTTAAATCTAATGCAACCTTGATCTTGAAATTCTATATAAGGAGACCCTCAAGCAACTGGGATCTTTGAATCCCCGAAACTTTTCTTGTGTGTCCTAGTTGTAAACTAGAGTTGTCCTCTCCTTTAAACCTTTTTAGGTTTAGAGACTAAAAAGACTTCGCTTAGGGGTTCTTGAATCCAGGTCCGACTATCTTTATCTTGATAGTTCGTGTATCCTAATCTTGCTACTAATTGTTGAGTCCCACTCCGATCAGGCGAGATAGATAGAAATCGCAAAGTTTCTTCGTCTCAGACTTTGTGATTCCACAAGTATATTCCTCTATAACGATTCTTTGTTGAAATCGGAGTAGGTTTTACTTATGAGGTGAATAATAATCTAGTATGCTCTTTGGGAGTCATAAGTAATGGATTTTAAGGTTTGCTAGACTTTGTCTATTGCAAACGATTTCTTATCTCACCTTGATCTTTTGATCAAAAAGGAAATCACCATATAAGCTTATCTATGGGAGGCACATTGGTTTAAAGTCTTCAATTGAGTTGAAGCAACTCTTAGGATGTAAAGGACGTCATCTAATAAAATCAATTGCGCAGAGTCTTGTGAGATTCAAGAGGCGTAAGGAGCGCGACTATCACTGAATCGCTGTGAGGGTAAATTCGGCCACAACTACATTCCAGTTCGAAGTTTTGATAATATGATAGAGTCTGTAGCAGCTTAATACAGTTTGGTGTTCAAATCTGGACAAGGTCCCGGGGTTTTTATGCATTTGCGGTTTCCTCGTTAACAAAATTTCTTGTGTCTGTGTTATTTATTTTTCCGCATTTTATTGTTTATCTTTATAATTGAAATATCACAGATTGTACGTAAATCAATCAAAGTAGATACGTCCATCGTAATTGTTGGATACGACTTGATTGATCTTGGATATTGATTTTTGGAATCATCCAAGTACTCTCACGGTATAATCAGGTTCACAAACTTGTCTCCGTTTACATATTGATTGTGAGAGAAAGAGATATAAACTCTTCATATGATTCCTGATTGAGATTCATTAAGTTGTAACTCTCGGAATTATATTTGATTTTAGTCCATACAGGTTGCCTAAGAACAAGTTGGTGGTGTATATTTTGGTACCCTCGCATTTTCAATTGGTATCAGAGCAGGCAAACACGTGAAAAGCCTAATAAGTTTGTGTTTGAAGCAATGTGACTATATGGACAGGGGTGCAATCTCGATAAACATACCGCAAGCCTTTGACGGCACAAATTACTTATGGTGGAAAATTGCTATGCGTTCATTTTTACAAGCCTGTGACTTTCAGACATGGAAACTTGTAGTTATAGGATGCAATCCTCCGAAAGTTGTTAGAAACGGAAACACTGTTGAGAAAGATTTAGCAGAATATAGTGAAACCAATATAAGTGCTGCAAAGCATAATTATGACGCGTTAAATGCTATTATTCACGCCATATGTAAGCCAAGATCTTCAGCACCATGTGACTTCGTGTACTAAGTCTAGAGATGCTTGGGATATAAATGAACATTCACATGGTTTCCAATTTCTCCGTAGATAGCTTCATGTCCTTTACTCATTTCCATGTGGATTTTAAAAACCGTATTCGAATAAGATACCTCAGAAAAAGAAGCTAGGTGTTAGAGCATAGCTCGGTTGAACCCACCAAGCATTGGTATGTCAAGTTTGGTTGTCATATTTTAGTGTGTCAAAACTCATCTAAGAGTCACTTGATTATGTACTAGAGACAACTTCGTTTAGGTTAGACTAGAAAGTCTAGGAATTTTGAGACATATAGGTATGACTCGAAAACCTGAATAACGTGAAGAAGTAACGAACTACAACGACGACATCATCCTTCCTCTTGAGGTTAGTAATATTGACTTGAACTGTTTCATTCCTAATGTATCTTTCAAGTCGTGCTATATTGAAAACATAACTGCGAAACTGTGTATTGGATATATTACTCTAGTAGTGAGACATGATCATATGATCATAGTATTAGGGAATTAGACTACAAAGTATAACGCTTATCTTTTGAACTTCGTAGATATGACGTTGACATAATCTTATAAATGATGTTATGATTATGTGAATGTGTTATGGTGAAGATTTCATCCTAGGAAACAATGTTTTACATTTGTTTAAAGGAAGTACATTCATAAACTTGTTTTGTAAATCGAAAGGGAAATCGCTAGGCTTATTGGTACGTCTATTCATTGCAAATCTATGGATTACCAATATGTGTGAGATGATTTGGTATGACTAGTTTTCATTAATTAGTGTAATTGATCCCAAGTAATCACTATGAGATGGTATGATCGATATTTGCAATTGGTGTGACTGATCCTAGTAATTGATATGACCGATCACAGAGTGTTGTGTAATCGATCCTTGTAATTGGTGTAACCGGTTCTAGTAATTGGTGCAACCGATCCTTGTAATTGGTGTAACCGATCCTAGTGACTGGTGTGACCGATCACAAGCAATACCATGAGTATATGGTAACCGATCTTGGTAATTGATGTAACCGATCCTGGAAACTGATGTAACCGGTTCTGGTAACTTGTGTGACGGATCACAAGTGTTTCCATATTAAGGTATAAACGATCCTAGTGATTGGTAGAACCAATTGAACCCATGTATGTGATTAGATATTTGATCAATCACATAGTAGTCTTGGAATACAGGTGAACCAATTCTAAACTTATTTGGAAGTATGGTATAACCGATTCCTAGAATGTAAATATGAAAGATGATTTACAGAGAAAAGATGTTCCTTAGTACTCATGGAGATCTTGTACCGAAATTAATTGAGAATCTTTTAATTAGGGTTTTTGGTTATATATGCTTTTAATTACCAGCAATTAAATGCATATCTCTAGAGAATAAAAATTAGTAATGTGCATTTACTAATTGGAGATTTTATATTGAGAGATTTTGGAAATTTTGGACAAGCATTTATTGGAATTAGGAAAGCCGAATTTTGCCATTCATTGCATATTTTGAGAATATTTTCGGTTTTGGAAATTCCTTGGTGTCCAAACATACTTGGTCTATAAATACCTAAATTTGCATTTCTAGAAAACTATCCTAAGAGCCAGGCAAACTTCATCTTTTTGTTGTTTCTTGTGGAGCCGTCTATCCGGGGAGGAAGTACCCTAATTAGGCGAAATCTCTTACGACCGCTCGTTTAAAGACTTCTGTGGTATCAAGAAGCTCTACGAGTACCGTTGGTGGGAAACTAGATAATTGTAGCGTTATTAGTTTTCGGTTGATTTGATTGACTACGGTTGTTGAAACTTTGATTGCACCTAGTTTGTTTATGCATGAGAATCTTCTCTTCTGATATAAGATTCACTCAAACTAGATCGAAGTATCGACGGGATCTTTAGAATTGTTTGTAGATCTAATGACATCTTGTGATAATCCATTGTTAACAGACTCCGTTCTGTGCGTGATTGATCACAAGAGATTCAAGTGGTGTTGTGCAGGTGTTTATTGAAGATCAAAGAAGATTTGAAGACGGAGAAGATTTCTTATTGTTTTTTCATATCTTTGTGTGTTGCACAAACCTTCATCGGCCGGGATCCAACTAGAATCAGATTTATTCGATTAATAGTTGCGTGAGATCGGTAACGCCTATCTTATACAATAATCCTGGTTTTTGTTGTCTTAATCTGTTATCAATACATTCATTAGCAACTAGAATGCTATCCAAAATATGTTTGTCTTTTATAAAAGCTCCCCTAACATTAAGACCAAACAGGAATCACAATCTTTAGTCTTTCAGCAAGTTACTTAGAAAGAATTTTATAGAAACTGCTGATTAAACTCAAAGGTATGAAATATTTTGGAGTAGCTGAGTCTTCTTTCTTGGGAATAAGCTTTAAGTAAGACATGTTTAACCTCTAGTCAAACTTACCTTTGTTATAAAACTCTTGAATTGCCTTTATTACTTCAATCTTCACAGAACTCCAGATTGAAACCATTCGGTCCTGGAGCTTTATTAGTACCACACCTCTTGATTGCACTTAGAACCTCTTCCTCCTCAAAAGGTCTAGACAAAAAAAAATCAGTTCGTCTAACCTCTTGAAATCCATATTCTCAAAAGAAGGAAAAACTGAGGAAGGGTGGCTGTAAACAGATTGTAGTAATAACGTTGAATCTCCTTTTGATAATATCTTGATTGAAGACATAAACTCCTGCTATTTCCAGTTTAGAAATACAATTTCTCTTCCTCTTAGTATTAGTTATTTGATGAGAATATCTTGTATTTTTGTCTCCTTCCCTAAACCCCCTAACTTTAGCCCTTTGAAATGCACTTCTAGCTCTTATAACTTTGACACTATATATTAAGGTTGTTAAGTAAAGTTGCTCTCTCTCTTCTAACTGTGTATCAGATAAAGCAACATTTTTCTCTGCAAGATTAAGAGTTTTTGTCTTCTCATTAAGTTCCCCCTACACCTTTTTCACATTCTAAAAAGTAGCTTTACTCCAATTCTTGATAAAGAATTTCAGATTTTGCAACTTCCTGAAAAGAATGTAACTTGGGGTACCATCAAATTCCACTGCCTTCCACCAGATATCCAACAACTTAACACTGGGCCATCTTAGGCCTAGGGAGAGATGGTCGACCGCCCTGGGTACAAATTTTTAAGGGGCCCAAATCTATAGTTTTGAGCATTCCTGAGTTATCAACGACCGATCAATTTGCATATTTACACGAAGAACGAGCATATGTTAGTAACTTTGATGATATGTGCCATTTAGATATACTAACCTTGATGATATGGCTGTTTAGATCAACAATGGTGAATAATTAAAACTCTGAAAAATGACTTCATTCAACATAGTTTTTCTTCAAAAGGTTTGGCCTATACCTGTTGTTTTGGGGTAATAACTGATTCTGCTGGAAATGGTATATTTGGGTGTGCTGCCGAGAAACGAATCTAAACCCTAAACAAATGCACTGCAAGGGAGTACTTTAGATTCGAGAGATCAATATGTACAATTCTGGCCTAAACGAAGAAATGGTCGTTCCGGATTTGCTTCGGTCACAAAATGAAGGAGAAGGGTTGATCTTAGGGAGGGAAGCGAAGAAGGTGTTGAGATCAAAATATTGAATTTTGGAGGTGTGGTTGTTTTATGACCTGTATCAGAATATGGAACTGGCTTGCGGAATGTAAGCTATTAGTTCTTGGTGTTTTTCTGGATACTTGTGTTGATAACACTTGTGTCCCTCTCCTTTGTCGAAATAGGTCGAAAACCTATTTATACAAGTCATGATTGAGCACACATGATCTCATAGGAAGTGGAGACAGTTAAGTGGTAGAGAAGTGGATTCATGTAAAAAAGTGGTGACCATCATGTTTCCATCACAAGGGAAGACTGGTCAGCCTTACACCCACTACTCATTTAATGTTCATTAACCGTCCGCCCTTTCCTGACACTTTCTCGTAATGGGCGTGTTGCACGCCGCACGCTGTAAACCGCCAGACCAATAACCCAGTGAGCATACCCCAGCTTGTGACATGTTTGATGTCTCGGGTATTTTCGTGGAAAATATGTAGCAGATTGATGAGCAGGTCTTGTGTGCAAGACCTAGTTATTCTGACAAATCGCGCGCAACCTAGGCGGCGGGTAATCATGTGTGACGATCTAAGTCATGAGACTTGCCACAAGAAATAGTGTGTGACGCTATTAAGTTAGTCTTGGTTGGTCGCCTAAGATTTAATCTAGGCCGGTCAATTCGGCTGGCGAAGTTGGACGGCCGAGATTATAATTTATGGAAGAGGGTGGCCGTTGATTATGGCCACATCTCGTTAGCGCATGCCAGTAGCATAGTGGCGTAATGGCGCGACCACTATATCTTGGCATGTTGGTGTTAGATCCAAATATGACCCAACAATATTGGCTCTAGTTGCCGTATCAAACTTAATACCTTATGTGGCATTATTTGGCATGGGACGGCATAGCGGTCTTAACCAAATTATGGTTTGGCATGTAAAAGACCTAATTAGTGTGTGCATCTATGTTGACGCGACGACCACTAGGTGTTGGCGCGGTTTGGCTTTATTTAATGTGTGTGGCGGGTTTAGAGCAACCTGATTGGTCGATGGAAAGGGGGGGCAGCAAGTATCATGGGGCCGGCCTCATTCTAAGTGCGTGTGGCGTATTTAGAGCGACCTGATTGGTCGATGGAAAGGGGCCGGCAAGCAGCATGGGTCCGGCCTCATTTTAAGTGCGTGTGGCGCATTTAGAGCGACCTGATTGGTCGATGGAAAGGGGGGCCGACAAACAACATGGGGCCGACCTCATTCTAAGTGCGTGTGGAGCATTTAGAGCGACCTGATTGATCGATGGAAAAGGAGCCGGCAAGCAGCATGGGGTCGGCCTCATTCTAAATGCATGTGGCGCATTTAGAGCGACCTGATTGGTCGTTGGAAAGGGGGACCGGCAAGGGACATGGAGCGAGGCCATCCGGCTACAGGCGGTGCCTGCTAGGGCTGACTGGCCAGCCATGTGGCGCGGCCACGCCTCCTCTTGTTGCTGCTCCTATTTTCCGCAACTCCTCTTTTATTTCTTGCTTTTTGATTTTTGGTAGGACTTTGCTCCTACTAGTCCATGGCAGATTAATTTCCTAGCTTACCTAGGTTTGGTCTCGACCAATAGGGTTCGAGATATTACGTAGGGCGCAAAAACCTAATTTTTGCAAATTGATAAATTAGGTTAAAGAACTAAATTTTGCGGGTTGCCGCAAAATCAATCAATTTTGGGTGAATTTTGCATACTGATACAAAAAATCACTAGTTTAATATCAAAGAGCAGCATAACTGCGTGCCTCTGATTGAGTACTTCCACACGCATCTTAATCCTGACACTTCGGGAGATTCATGCTACTCGGCTGGGAGCGAGCATTAGGCGTCATGTCATGTCAGTATTAAGAGTTCAACTGGGGAACATGGCATAGAATAAATACTCAGAAATTTACAGAATATTTGGGGTTGTTGATACACGCACCATTCTGAATAAATTTCATATAAATATACTGAATTGCTCAATACATATGTAAGTAAAGAGACTTGGGCAATCATCACTTTTAAATGGCTCAATCTTCTTTGCAGATTGACGGCGCTTTAAATACATGGTTTTACAATTTTAGCCCTGAACTAAAAACCACCAGCAACATTAAGTCCCCTGCTTAGTACGTCATAGTGACATTGCTGCGGGGTGAGCACTAGATGGTGACAAACGAGGATAAAAATCGAAAAGGCGAGACATGTAGAGGTTACCAGGAAAATTTTGACTGACCTTTGGCAACAGGTCCGCGCGGCTGGTGATTCTTCGTACCGGCGCGCTGCTAGTTCGGCCATGGAGCATTGGTGCCGCAGGCCCAGCTGTCTTTCTCCGTGCATGGTCCAAAAGGAAACCTTCCTTATGTCCGTTCGTAAAAAACAGGGGTATCGAACCTCTTCCGTTTTTGTCGCTCGTCCGATTCCGTGCTTTCATCTGCAGCAGCCGGCTCCTTTTCTTCACTGTTAGCAGCTCCATCACGAGCATGCCAATCGTCGGTGGCAAGGTAAGTACATCTTGTTATTTCTTCTTCTTTTTGCAAGTATGAACTTTAGTTGTACGTATAACTTTTACGGTTTTGGAATTTCATCAAATCCTGAGTGAACTCCATCGATCCCTTCTGAAGTATGTAATGGGGTCTTGTCACCAGAAAAATGAGCATCTAGCCTCTTCAGTGGATTTGAAAATTTGTCAAACTCCATTGCGCCCAATTGCAAGAGGCCTTGATTTTAAGTTGTTTGGTGTTTGTACCGCTGAGTCGCAACTAAAATGTTCTTTAAACTCCTGAGCATTGACTGGAATGAAATTGGGTTCATTCTGACTTTCTATCTCATAGGCCCATTCTTTTCTTTCTAATGACGATATGCTTGGGATGCTTGTATAGGAAAAATCTTTCAGAGCCATTGGGTGGAGTAGACCAGCTAAGAAGCGTTCTGCTTCCGACGTGCTGCTACCAAGTCTTCAAGAACCGTGTATACACCCTTTGAACTACCTTCTGAATCTTGGATCGTAGTACGGAATGGAAGGCTATTGAGCAGTCCCCAGTTACACTTCTGTTTAATTACTAGAGCTGTATTTTGAGTTGGTTTGGAAATACAATGCAGTCTTGTAAGGAGTTGTAGATGCGTGCTAGATCCGATGGCATGGCCAGATATGAGAAAATATCTCTGCGACGTACTTTTGGAGTCTTAAATGCACTTGTACAACCTCATGTTGAGGAATTAGTGCATCTCGTAAAGCTTTGACAGTGGTGATACTGATACCAAAAGTAACCTGGTGGAGGGACGTGAAGACATCCCGTGCTGGCAGTCCCCAAGTGTAATTATCCCGAGCCCATTTTCTCCTGAAAGATATACTTCTATTGTATTTGCTGGTAAGGTGGTTGACAAATTGATGAAGGCGTCAATATTTTGGATTCGTCATTCGTTGATCAATGAACGGGAATCGTATTTGATAGATCTGCTAAGGCGTTGAAGCGGCTTCGGCTTCTGAAGAGGACATTGAAGCGGATTCTGGAGAGAACGTTGAAGCGGCTTCTGGATAGAACGTTGAATCGGATTCAAGAGAGAACTCCAGTGAGGGCGCCATTAACCCTTGATTTCAAAAACGAGTTCTTACCATTCTTCTGGGGTGATACGATATGGCAGATAGGAAGACGGCACACCAATAGTGTTGGTCGGCAAGTCGTGTTTTCTCCTCATGGAAAAGAATACCGCTTCTTCTATTTGATTTTTCCTTGCAAATTACATGTTTCTCGAAGATTTGTGGCGCGCCAACTAGATATGTATGAGCATGGACACCGTTTCTGAAGAAGTAGTTGTGCGCTGCTTTCCAGTTTTGTGAAAGGTTTCCAAAAATCCGAAATTCATAGACTGAAAAGAAGAAAGCTCCTTCTACGGATTTCTCGAGACTGTCTCAGGGCTTGGATTCGAAAGAGGCTGATCTTCAGGGCATGAAAGGCGTCTTCTCTAAAAAGGATGTACTGCTGCTGGAAAATTTCTCTTGAATATTTTGTCCCTCCTTTTTTCCTTTGCATATTCCCTCTTTGAGTATGTTCTGGAAGATAAGAGATGCTTCCTCTGTAGTTCGATTTTTATGGCTTTGAGTCGTCCACGAGGCCTCCCAGCAAAACTGAATTTTCCCGGATAATTGCTTCAAGTCCGAACCCATTGTGTACGCAGCCATAACTATAAGAAGTCCCCGGCTGCTTTATTGTTCTCGCAACGTCTTTATGTCGATCAGTGGTAAAGTGGAGGATCTTCAGTTCCCAGGCGCAATTCTCCTGAATTGATCTTTTCTTGGACAATGCGCTTCAAACCATTGCATTCGCTGGTAGGATGATGGATGAACTTGTGATAGTGGCAATACCTCGGATATAACATCTCTTGATCAGTTGGTGGGCGCCATACGGGAGGCAGTTGAACCGCTCCGTCTCGTACCCAAACCTCTAGTAACTCCAGAACTTTTCTTATTGGGAACGGGAAACGCGTGTATTTCGAGTTTGGCCTCTCTCGTGTTAGCGGCTGTTGTGAAAACTCTCGTGGGCTTTGACTCTGGCGCGGACCGTTTAGATCAGCAATTTTGTTGGAATACAACTTCTCTTGAGGGCCTTGCATCGGTGACAGCAATGTGAAGTGGTTGGAGTGACTATTGTTCATTGCCACAGTTCCCTTCCTCATAGGTGTCTTGGTAGATTCCCCCTTCTTCAGGTGCTTCTCTTTTTAGGAGAGTTAGGGCGGTCGTGGCCGCGGACTGTTGGACGATTCTCTGAACTTCTGCAAGGGTCTGGAGATACAAGTTTTCCAACAAAGCTTCATAGGCCGGTTCCTTACCCTTATCCTTCAAATATTGTGATACACCTGGCAAGTCTCTTTCCTTAGTCTTGTGAAATTGCCTCAGCTCCTTGCCGTTGGCTGAGTTTGGTTGGTGATTTCCTCTCTGCTCCCGTCCGACGGGTCGACGTACTCTGTCTGCACTGTCGTTGGCGGAGGCACAGACTTCAGACAAGGATTCAACATTTTTTGTGTCACTTCTGAAATTGGTAGCGTTCTCCGAGCGAATGTTTGCTGATTCTTGCCACAACCGGTTCGCCATACCTTTTAAGAGACCAAACGTCTCATTTTGCAGCTTGACAATATTGGCCTGATTTGCGACAACATCCTCCAGCATTTTCGTCATATCTTCCATGGCAATTGGATTTCGAGCATCCATGTTTTTGAAGGAGTTTGGCTGACCCGAGTACATTATGAAATGGAAAATTGGGATTGGTGAATGAAACGAATTTTGGTTAATGATTGGATTAGATCTAAGATCCACCCTCTTGAAATTGAGAAGATTGAAATGGAATTGAAAATTGATCTTGCAACCGAGAGATTAATCTCCCACTGTGATCGCCAGTTTTTTTGGGGTAAAAACTGATTCTGCTGGAAATGGTAAATTTGGGTGTGCCGCCGAGAAACGAATCTAAACCCTAGAAAATTCACTGCACGGGAGTACTTTAGATTCGAGAGATCAATCTGTACAATTCTGGCCTAAACCAAGAAATGGCCGTTCCAAACTTGCTTCGGTCAAAAAATGAAGGAGAAGGGTTGATCTTATGGAGGGAAGCGAAGAAGGTGTTGAGATCAAAATATTGAATTTTGGAGGTGTGGCTATTTTATGACCTGTACCAGAATATGGAACTGGCTTGCGGAATGTAAGCTAGCAGTTCTTGGTGTTTTTCTGGATACTTGTGTTGATAACACTTGTGTCTCTCTCTCCTTTGTCGAAATAGGTCGAAAACCTATTTATACAAGTTATGATTGAGCACACCTGATCTCGTAAGAAGTGGAGACAGTTAAGTAGTGGAGAAGTGGAGTCGTGTAAAAAGTGGTGACCATCATGTTTCCATCACGAGGGAAGACTGGTCAGCCTTACACCCACTACTCATTTAATGTTCATTAACCGTCCGCCCTTTCCTGACACTTTCTCGTAATGGGCGTGTTGCACGCCGCACGCTGTAAACCGCCAGACCAATAACCCAGTGAGCATACCCCATCTTGTGACATGTTTGATGTCTCGGGTATTTTCGTGGAAAATATGTAGCAGATTGCTGAGCAGGTCTTGTGTGCAAGACCTAGTTATTCTGACAAATCACGCGCAACCTAGGCGGCGGGTAATCATGTGTGACGATCTAAGTCATGAGACTTGCCACAAGAAATAGTGTGTGACGCTATTAAGTTAGTCTTGGTTGGTCGCCTAAGATTTAATCTAGGTAGGTCAATTAAATCTGGCGAAGTTGGACGGCCGAGATTATAATTTATGGAAGAGGGTGGCCGTTGATTATGGCCACATCTCGTTAGCGCATGCCAGTAGCATAGTGGCGTAATGGCGCGACCACTATATCTTGGCATGTTGGTGTTAGATCCAAATATGACCCAACAATATTGGCTCTAGTTGTCGTATCAAACTTAATACCTTATGTGGCATTATTTGGCATGGGACGGCATAGCGGTCTTAACCAAATTATGGTTTGGCATGTAAAAGACCTAATTAGTGTGTGCATCTATGTTGACGCGACGACCACTAGGTGTTGGCGCGGTTTGGCTTTATTTAATGCGTGTGGCGGGTTTAGAGCAACCTGATTGGTCGATGGAAAGGGGGGCAGCAAGCAGCATGGGGCCGGCCTCATTCTAAGTGCGTGTGGCGTATTTAGAGCGACATGATTGGTCGATGGAAAGGGGCCGGCAAGTAGCATGGGGCCGGCCTCATTCTAAGTGCGTGTGGAGCATTTAGAGCGACCCGATTGGTCGATGGAAAGGGGGCCGACAAGCAGCATGGGTCCGGCCTCATTCTAAATGCATGTGGCGCATTTAGAGCGACCTGATTGGTCGATGGAAGGGGGGCGGCAAGGGACATGAAGCGTGGCCATACGACTACAGGTGGTGCATGCTAGGGCGAACTAGCCAGCCATGTGGCGCGGCCACGCCTCCTCTTGTTGCTGCTCCTATTTGCCGCAACTCCTCTTTTATTTCTTGCTTTCTGATTTTTGGTAGGACTTTGCTCCTACTAGTCCATGACAGATTAATTTCCTAGCTTACCTAGGTTTGGTCTCGACCAATAGGGTTCGAGGTATTGCGCAGGGCGCAAAAACCTAATTTTTGCAAATTGATAAATTAGGTTAAAAAACTGAATTTTGCGGGTTGCCGCAAAATCAATCAATTTTGGGTGAATTTTGCATACTGATACAAAAAATCACTAGTTTAATATCAAAGAGAAACATAACTTTGCGTGCCTATGATTGAGTACTTCCACACGCATCTTAATCCTGACACTTCGGGAGATTCATGCTACTCGGCTGGGAGAGAGCATTAGTCATCATGTCATGTCAGTATTAAGAGTTCAACTGGGGAACATGGCATAGAATAAATACTCAGAAATTTACAGAATATTTGGGGTTGTTGCTACACGCACCATTCTGAATAAATTTCATATAAATATACTGAATTGCTCAATACATATGTAAGTAAAGAGGCTTGGGCACTCATCACTTTTAAATGGCTCAATCTTCTTTGCAGAATGACGGCGCATTAAATACATGGTTTTACAATTTTAGCCCTGAACTAAAAACCACCATCAACACCTGTTAAAAGTATTTTATTTTATTAACCCTTGTCCATAATTGTTAGAGCACTGCTTGGCCAAACTCGCAATCGTTGCTATCTCAAGCTTTTTTGTCAAGTTTAGTTGTCAAAACTATAAGTCTTGATTTCTAGTCTATTTACAGCTATGTCTCGGATTATGATTGAATATGTAGTTGAGCTTTAGACTTCACGGCGTTCATCGATTGAAGTCGAAGAACTACTAAGGGGAGCTTGTGGAACTTCATCAACAAAAGGTATGTGGAGACTTAAACTCATTTATCACTTAGAAGTCTATTTCTACTCTAGCTATCTCATATTGAGACAAAGTCGTATAGATATATAGACTTTATATTATGCACATTTGATATTTCGAGCTGAGTTTAACTCGCTTACATATTTCGATTTGGTAAGCTTTCGCTTTAACCAAGTTCATCTTATATTCTTGAAGAAAGTCAAAAGATGATCATGTGAAAAGCGCCTGGTAACATCTTTTATGATTTGTGTGAGATAGTCATTTGATGTAGACTCGGAATATTTCGTATTGATCATTCGATCACTTGAAAATTGCATTGAAGCTAATAGTTTGTGTGAGATAGCTATTCTCGTCTTCTAAGAATGTTTCAATGATTGAAATGGGAGTTTAGAACAATTAACCATTGATTGGATATAGCACGGTATGCGTACTTGTATGCTAATTGTCGCAAGTATATTCCAAGTCCGTGAATCTAGTATGCATACCCGTATGCGTACTAATTTAACAGTTGAAGTCCAGGAACTATAGTCTGCGTAACCGTTTACATACTAACTTCAACTGAGTTCGGTTTTGAATGATAGTATGCGTACAAGTTTGCATACTGGCGGACATAAACCAAGTACGGAACTCTAGGTATGTGTACCCGTTTGCATACTTGAGTGGGTTAAGTTCTAAAATCGGTTAATTATGTTTACATACTCATGAACAAATACATTTATATAATAAGGAATGCAATCTTTACAAACCGTGGCTATAATGTTCATGAATTGAGTCGAGTGAATCAAAACCGATTTTTCTTCAATTGTGTCTTGTATACTTCTATAATAATATAAACAATTGAACAACTCTATAACTAGTTTCATTTGAGTCATTTGACCTAGTTGTGTTAAGATGAACAAGGTTGATATGAAAGTGTTCATATGGATAACTTCGGTTAACTATTGTTGAGCCAACTAAGTGTACACATTTAGGTACTGTTACCCATATCTAAATGAAGGTACATTTCATTTGTGAGTAACAAGCCAAGACCATCTAATGGTTGAAACATATTGGCTTAAATCTAATCAAGTTTTCATCTAATGGTGAATATTGATTGCTTTGTCCCAAAGTTATCAAACCCTGATTTGAAGACTATATAAGGGTGAACTCTAGCAACTGGGAAACCTAATCCCCATACCTCCTGTGTGATACTAGTTGCGACTAGAGTCGATTCTCCTTTAACCTAGGTTTTTCCTAAAACCATTATAGGTTAACGACTTAAATACTTCATTGGGATTCTGACGCCAGACCCAACTATTTTCTTTGTAGTTGCGTGTTCTGATCTTACTTTGTTCTATCGTGTTGAGTACTGAAAAGACGATCGAGGGTACCCAAATACACCACAATCTTTAAATTATCCACCTATAAGTCCTCTTACCGAAAGTGATTGTCTATGGACAAAGTCGAGACAATACTACAAATCGGTATTCACACTTTGTGTGATTGTCTATGGATACGAGATCGAGACAATACAACAATCAAAGTGTGATTACTTCATAATAGGTTTGGACTTAACCAAAGTCTATAGGATCACTATCAAGTAATACAGAGTTAACGTTTGTGTAATTTACTTTAAATTATAATAACAAAAATTATAATTGCGGAAAGGAAAAGTAAATGACATAGCAAAATTTTGTTAACGAGGAAACCGCAAATGCAGAAAAACCCCGGGACCTAGTCCAGAATTGAATACTCTCAGAATTAAGCCGCTATACAAATCTAAAACAACTTCGTATAGTTGAGACCAAGCAACTAAACCTAGCTCACTTAGTTTCTTCAGTATCCCTGCCCTTCCGACATTCAATAAGTGTATGCACTAGAACAATTCCTTTGGATCGTATTCCAAACAGTAAAGGAACAACAAATTTATTTGGTAACAACTCTCTTGATTCTTTCAAATGAAGATATCTCAAGTCATATGCAAAGGCTCTTCCGTTTAACCAATAAACTCCTTTTCATAGTCAAATTAATCTATCCAACAACTACCGAAGTAACATAGTTTAGATTTGCAATCAATCAATATAGATTCCAACAAGAAACTATAAAGTGATGCCGATCTTATGCAACTAACCAATTAAATAAATCCGATTCTAGTTGGATCCCAGCCGATCAAGGTTTGTGCACACCCAAAGATATAGAAACCAAATAAGAAATCTTTTTTATCTTCAAATCTTCTTTAATCTTCAATAAACACCTGCACAACACCACTTGAATCTCTTGTGATCAATCATGCACAGAACGGAGTTTGTTAACAATGGATTATCACAAGATGTCTTTAGATATACAAATAGTTCTAAAGATCCCGTCGACACTTCGATCTAGTTTGAGTGAATCTTATATCAGAAGAGAAGATTCTCAAGAATAAACAAACTAGGTGCAATCAAAGTTCAACGACCGTTAGTCAATCAAATCAATCGAAAACTAGTAAAATGTAATTATCTAGTTTCCCACCAACGGTAGTCATAGAGCTTATAGATACCACAGAAGTCTTTAAACGAGCGGTCGTAAGAGATTTCGCCTAATTAGGGTACTTTCCTCTCCGAATATACGGCTCCACCAGAAACAACAAAAAGATGAATTTTGCCTGGCTCTTAGGATAGTTTGCTAGAAATGCAAACTTGGGTATTTATAGACCAAGGATGTTTGGACACCAAGGAATTTCCAAAACCGAATATTCTCAAGATATGCATTAAATGCCCAAAATCGGTTTTCATAATTCCTGGAAATGCTCTGTCCAATATTTCTGAAATCTCTCAATAGAAAATCTTTAATTAGTAAATGCACATTACCAATTTTTATTTTCTAGAGATATGCATTTAATTGCTGGTAATTAAAGCATATAAAACTAACAACCTTAATTAAAAGATTCTTAATTTATTTCGGACCGAGATTTCCTTGAGTTATTAAGGAATATCTTTGAACAATAAAAGATAAGAGTTACTGTTCATGAATGATACATAACAAGTTATGATCATAAGTCATAAGTCAGGTGATTACTTAGGATCGGTTACACTAATAAAAGTCATACCAAATCATAAGTCAGGCACTGTGATTAGTTATACCAAGATACATAACAAGTTATATGATCAGTTCTACTAACTCACACATATTGGTAATCCAAAGATATGCAATGAACAACAATACCAATAAGCCTAGCGATTTCCCTTTCGATTCATAAAGCAAGTTCATGAATGTACTTCCTTTAAACAAATGTAAACATTGTTTCCTGGGATGAAATCTTCACCTTTACCCATACACATAATCACAATAGCATTCATACGATTATGTCGATGTCATATATACGAAGTTCAAAGATAAGCGTTATACTTCATATTCTAATTCCTTAACATTATTATCATGTGATCATGTCTTACTACTAGAGTATAATCATTCATAGCTTCGCAATTATGTTTTCAATATAGCACGACTTGAAAGATACGTTAGGAATGAAAAATTTCAAGTCAATATTACTAACCTCAAGAGGAAGGATGATGTCGTCGTTGTAGCTTGTTACTTATTCACATTCTTCAGGTTTTCGAGTAATACTTGTATGTCTCATAATCCTAGACTTTCTAGTCTAACCTATACGAAGTTGTCTCTAGTACATAATCAAGCGACTCTTAGATGAGTTTTGATTCACTAAAATATGACAACCAAACTTGACATACCAACACTTGGTGGGTTCAACCGAGCTTTGCTTTAACAAGTACTATCTTCTCTAAGATTTGCTCGAGATTTATCTCCGATTGGTAAGATAGAAAAGTAGTCACAAACATCTTCGTCTCATCGTTTGTGATTCCACAATAACTTTTTCTACTACCATATAGTTAAGTTATTGTGAGGTGATTAATATTTCTAGGCTGTTCTTCGGTCATATAAGTCTGGTATATCAATTGGTTCTTGGTCACCTTGATTTATCAAAACACGGAACAAAACTCGTAGGTATTTCTGTGGGAGATAGATTTATCTATTCAATAGACTTTTCTGTGTGAGACAGATTTGTTTATCAAGTCTCCGACTTTGGGTCGTAGCAACTCTTAGGTGTGGGTGAGATCAACTAAGGGAATCAAGTACGTAGAGTCCTGCTGGGATTCAGAGGCGTAAGGAATGCGACTGTACCTTGATCAGTGTGAGATTTGTTAGGGCTCAACTACATTCCAGTCCGAAGTTAACTTGTAGTAGGCTAGTGTCTGTAGCGGCTTAATACAGTATGGTGTTCAAAGCTGGACTAGGTCCCGGGGTTTTTCTGCATTTGCAGTTTCCTCGTTAACAAAATTTCTGGTGTCTGTGTTATTTCTTTTCCGCATTATATTTGTTTATATAATTGAAATATCACAGGTTGTGCGTAAGTTCAATCAGTTTGTGAATCCGAACTCTTGGTTGTTGATTAAATTGATTGACACTTGGATATTGGTTTTTGATACCGTCCAAGTTATTTATCATAATCAATCGGGCTCGCAAATTCCTATTTGTTTGATTGCAGATTGAATTGAGAAATAGAGATACAACTCTTGGATATATTTTTCGTTGATTGAGTCTGACTGTCTAGTTGATTCTCTTGAAAGTATATTGGAGTTTGTCAATATAGTTGCCTAAACGAAATATTGGGTGTGGTTGTTAGACCCCCGTTTTTTCAATAATATATGCTAAATTTTTAAACATTTTAAAGCTTTTGTAGTACTAAAAACATTTTGGCCTAAAACAAGATAAAAATGCTAAAAAAATGTAGGTGTCCTTCGGCCGGTATTTTCTTTACAACGGTGTTAACTAGCACTATGCCTTTTTATATATAAGATTTTGATTATTTTTGAACTTTTATACGCCCATGTACTAAATTTTATTTTGATGAACATATTATGATTGTTCAATTAATTTAATTAATCATTTATGCCTATGTACTTTAGAAGAAAAAAAGGTCCAGTTTTGAAAGTTCGCCCCAAGCCTCTAAAACGGTAGAGGCGGCCCTAACTTATTCCAACCATTTGGATAACTTTTTCAAATCTTGATGCTCCCATAACAAGGAGTAATAAGCACATAACATCATAATCACGATTAGAACCGGTAGCCATGGATCTTGTATGGAGTTGCAGAGATCGTCACGCCGGAGGAGATCGCCATTGACATTTTATTAATATAATAATTAGTCTAGGGGCTTTGTGTAACCCCTTGTTCCTTCAAAAAAAAAAAAAAAAAAAAGGTAGAGACGGCCCTAACTTAACAAAAGTTGCAATAGGCATGAAAGGGGGAATGCATTAAACCACAATTGAAAAACGAAATATGCATCCTGAGTTTCATGAAGATGCAGAAGTTTATTGTAATATTGAACAGTAAAGTCAGGTTTCGATTCCAGTCAGTATGAAGCACTTAGAACACTAGAAGAATGCGTGTTGTCTTTGGTGTCTTTCTACCGGTATTAGTTAAAAACCTTTTGGTTGATTTGGTTCCGTACATAATATAATAGATATTGTTTTTTCTCCTTAATTGTTACAGAGTTAGCATATATTCAGTGTCTTTGCATCAGTCGTGAAACTTTAGTTTTTTTTTTAGAACATGGATTTATTGATTCATAATAAATTATTTTTATTGTTTTTTTTTTGAAGCATGATTTTATTACATTACTAGAGGGCTGTTACAAGCTGGTATTTGATACCCGTAGGATCAAATATATTTGGACAGTTATACCAAGAAATTACAGTACCAAGGAAACAAACTTTTATGTGTACTTATTAATGTGGTGCGGAGAAAGCAGTACCAGCTCAATGGTAAGATATCCCCATAACTATGGACGAATATATCATTACTGTTCCATTTGGATTTACCTTTTTTTTTTTTTTAAATCGGTGAAATAGAAAATTCATTGAAAATAGGCACTTAAGAGGGGTATCTCGACCCAATGATTACAACCGAACAAAAAGGGGAACCGAAAGGGGATTCGGCTACCCAAGATAAAACACAAAAAGATTACGGAGGCCGATATAATGAATCCCATAAAGAGATCACCATATTTGCCGCGAGGAGATTTTTGCCGGAAAAGGAATTAAAAAATCTCTCAATTCCGCGTATATGGTTAACGTACGGCTGAATTCAAAAAACATGACCAAAAGAGCAAAATATGACCCCAAAAAATGACACCCATGTCCTAGCAACAACTGCATAATGAATGCAGTGAGAGCATTTTTTGGAATGCACTAAAGTGCTTTCGATAATATTGACCAGTCAACCGGACTCATATTCATGGTCAACAACACTCGACACTATTTAATCAACGGTCAATAGTACATTTTTCGAGTGTCCAGTAGGAGTGCACCCGAGTGCTTGGGTCGGTCTACTGGAATAGTCAATGGTACGTTTGTTGTATGTTTATGGGACTCAATGAGTCCTCGTTTGACCAAAACAGTTATTAAAAATCTATTTTCGAGGATAAAAAAGGTATAAAACAGTTGCTAAAAGTCCAAAAATGTTATTTCTGGAATTTCTGGTCAGGAAAAGTAAATGCGAGAATTTCACCCTTTTTTAAGTTCTGTTCCGACGAACAGCTGTTGTCGTGAGCCCTAACATCCTTGTATTTCGATTCGGACAAAAATAAAGCTTGTAATTTGATATTTCTAATGAGGCTTGCTAAACTTTTCTTTTTGTTATCAAAGACTCTTGCATTTCGCTCTTTTCATATGCATCGCCATATAGCAACCGGGATGTTATTCCATATTCGATTAAGCCTTTCATCTCCCCAATTAAACTTCCAAGTTTTTATAGATGTAGTGACACTAGGGTCATATGTCCATTTAAAGTGGCACCCTTCAACAAAATAATCTCATATTCTCTGGATTCTCCTACATTCATAGAACAAATGCGAGATCGATTCATTATCTTCTTTACAAAAACGACATTCACTAGAGACATCCATACCTCTTCTTAAAAGTTTATCCGCCGTCATTATCCGATCATGAGAAAGAAGACGAAGAAAGAAATTGATTTTATGAGGGTACTCATGGATCCACAAAATTTTAGTTGATAATCCGGCTCACCTTAATCCCCTTCTTCTCTAATGCCACCCTTGATCATATATTGACCATGATCACTTCCAACCCATTTTTCAGGTATCCATCACACTTTCTTCATAAAGAACAAAGAAGATTTGATATAGCTAAGACTTCTCTTGAGATATTTTGATAGTATCCTTTTTAATAGTTTATGTTACTTCGGTTATCACTATAGCATCCTTGGAAATTGACTTGATAAAAAGTTTGATTTCAATATGGATATACACTGAAAAGTTCAACGAACTGGTTTGTAAACGTTAACTCCCTCCCGTACATGAAGTCCCTGTATCATGGTAAGTTGGTAACAGTCAAGTCTTTTTTTTAAAAAAAAAAAAAAAAAAATTTAAATTTTTTATTAATATTATTACATAGTTAACTAATTGGAAGCCTAACAAGCTAATCTCCAAGCAGCGTACTACTACATTAGTTGAACAGGTTGTCGTGCTAGCCTACCAGCGAGCCTCATGAAGAACAAAGCCAAGGGAGCCAAAGCGGATAGTGTGGCTAATGTCGTCGCAAGGGGGGCAAGCTAAATCTACCGGCCATATCAAACTCTGTAATATTGTGTCATCTGGGACTCGAAACTGGGACCTCCTGGAGCACATGAAACCTCTATGGAGCGGGTTTGATCTGGACCAGGGTAGACTTAAAAAAGAACACCCCACAAAAGCAAGTACAATTTCTTGAGAGTCTAAAATAGGCCCATTTTACTGAGTAGTGCTACGTTGACCGGGGCTATCTATCGGGAAAAATCCCGTGAGAGACAACCCCGCTGGAGAATTGCAGGGGGGTGGGGGTATAAAGCATTGTGGGTCCCGCTGGGTTGTGTCTACCGGGAAATCCCACGGGATTTTAGCCCCGGTAGATGTAACATTATTGCATTTTACTTAATACTATCTTATCTTTTATAGGAATTGTATTACATTTTTTTGGATATAGCTTTGCCTTTGTTTTTTTTTTTTTCTTGGAAATGAAAAATAAATAAAATGAAACTAATTCTTTCGAGAGGTTATAATTTCCCTTTGTTTAGTTTGTTTACATTTGAATTTTCTACTGTTTAAGTACTTATTCGGGACTTACTGAAGGCTCCAGATCAATACCAAGAGATGCATGTTGGAGCCACCGTAAATTTTAATTTTGTATTGTATGTGATAACATTCAAATGAATTGAATGTCTACATGTTTACTGATACGGTTTGAATCAAAGATTGATTAAGAAAGATAAGATTTACAGGACTCGGACTTGGGTTTATATGCTCAAACACTATAACCAAAGACCGACACTTGCACGTGATGTTAGCACGGTTACATTTACTCACACACTTTGACTCACACACACAGTCATGACATAGTCATGTTATTAGTATGTGTCAGCAATTGCAGTCTTTCTGAGATAGCAATGCATGATGATGTTGGAGTCGCTGAGTATGCGTAATCCGCTATCTCATATGTTCATCGACTCCCTTCCAACCAGAAACTTGAAACTCTATCAAGGTGCTACGTTACAAAAGGGGATGATGCCGGCTTGGTGATTGGTTGGTTAGCTTCTTTTATTTAACTATTTTTTCTTTTGAACTAGATTAATTTCCATGTTTATGTAATTTTCAATCTTTTGTCAATTACCAAATAATTAAGACTTTCTAACCAGTTGTAATTCATTAGCGGAATCCGTAAACATTTTAAGTTCACCGCCAAATTATGAGTTGATGAGCTGAAGATTTTTGGACGTGACATTTAAATTTTTCTTTGTAAGCATTTTACAGTGCTAATCTTAATTCAATCTATTTCCATGTGTAGATTTTAAATCTTTTGACAAATTTTAAAAACGGAAAATGGGTCATTTGTCCAAAAAAATTTAAAACACGGTTCAAATGGACGAGTAAAAAATATTATGGGTGAAATGGACACAAAAAAAAATAGCAAGGATGAAACTGGATTCATCCTGGCTTAAACTTAAAAAATAGCGAGGATGAAACTGGATGCATCCTGTGTAAATTAAAAATAAGAAAAAGTATTTGAAAATGGGCAGGATGAAAACTGGTTACATCCTGCCTATTTTTAAATTTTTGTCCATTTAAACAGAGTATCAAAATCTAACTGTCCTTTTCACCCAGGAAATTTTAATTTTGGTCTTTTTAACCAATTTTGTGTTTTAAAAACTTAAAAAAAAAAAAAAAAAGAACGCGCAATTCGGGGATATGGAAACTAATTGGGGGATATAGCTACATGACAAAATAGGGATCTAAATATCAAAGCTGGGTCACCGTTTATGTAATTATTTTTTTAATTCCTAATCTAGCCCTCACTAATCAGGTTTAGTGGTTAATAATAATTAGTAAAAATTTTAAGTATTTGGGGGATAAATTAGTGTGTATTTTTATTAGAATTTGTGTGAGTGAGGTGAGAGTAGAAGGAGGGAAAAATATTTGAGAGGGCATTTTTTTTTGTGAAAATGGAGGATGATTGTGAAGAGAGAATGTTGCTAAGAGGTTGAAAATTTGATTTTTTTTTTCTTTGAATCCACCATTGTTGCAGTTGAAAAAGCTCGGTGCCGGCATGGTATTAAACCAAAAAACCATGCCGGCATTTGCTGGAAATTTTCATAAATTTTCTGGTTTTGATCTTCAAAAGAACACGCAATTGGGGGATAAAAAAACTAATTGGGGGATATGAATTACTAACCCCATCCAATAATAACCGTTAAGGGGTGTTTTTTGGGGGCGAAAATACTAAAATACCCTTTCATCTAAATTAAAATTTAAAACTAAAAATCAAAATCAAAATCAAACCCTAACAAGTTCTTAAAGATAGGTTAAATTGAATTGTTCTTGAGAAAGAAGAAGAAGAAGAAGAAATGGCTTTATTGAGAAGGTACATGATACCTAATCATATTTAAAGTGTTGTTGTTGTTTTAAAACTTCGTTTGGGTTAGAATCATAAACTTTCAATCCACTCCCGGCTTATGTTTATGATGAATACCCTACTATTTTTTTGTTTAGGCGTAGTTTTTAGGATGAATACCATCTAGGTACTAGTGCTAGGCATGGTTTTTTTATGATGAATACCATGTCGGTACTAGTTCCGGCATGGTTTTTTAGGATGAATACCATGACGGTACTAGTTCCGGCATGGTTTTTTAAGATGAATACCATGCCGGTACTTGTTATTTCAGAAAAGTTTTCTGTATGTTTTTGTCCTCAAACTGGCACGGTACACTTGGGAATCAACCATGCCGGCATGCTCGATAATGAACTCTCTATGCCGGTAGTGTACTTCCAATTTTCAAAATTGGGGGATATTGTGTACCGGCATGGTGAAAGTATGAATACCATGCTGGTTTGGTCACTGCCGGCATGGTATTCATACTTTTACCATGAAGGCACTGAGTTTTTCAGGCGCAACAATGACGAATTCAATGAAAAAAAAATCAAATTTCAATACATTAATACCTATATATGAGTAATTAGAGCACTTATATGTTCAGCTAGTTTACTTTCCTGGGTTGGTTCTTCACCTAAACCTTCATGATCATAAGTATCTTTGATTTGATGTTGTTGCATCAACAAATTCAATGATAATGATTTATTCTAATGATTATCAAACTAATTTATTAACTTAACTAATTATATTAACCACTAAACATGATTAGTAAGGGGTAGATTAGGAATTAGATAAAATACTTAGATAAGGGGTGACCTTGATTTGATATTTAAATCCAGTTTTTGTCTTTTTCCTCTATCCCCCAATTAGTTTTTTTATCCTCCAATTGCGCGTTCCTTCAAAACCTATTTTTTTTTTGTTCTAATCAGTCCACTTTCGGCACAACTATCTAATTTCCGAGCATGCCGACACTGCTTCCGGCATAGTATGTTGCTTAAATTTAAATGTAGACACATGATGAAAAGTATCCGAGGAAAATTGATTTTTTTTTCACTTGACTACCTAAGGCATGGATAGATTTATATCGAGCATCTTGGGAACTCAAACACCGTCTTGGTCTTCATCTTAAATAACCATGCCGGAACTCAGTACCGGCGTGGTCTTCATCCTAAATAACTATGTCGGTACTGAGGAACCCAGTATCGGCATGGTCTTCATCATAAATAACTATGCCGGCACTCAGTACCGCCATGGTCTTCATCACTACCGGCGTGGTCTTCATCCCTACCGAATGTAAAAAAAAAAAAAAATCAAAGTGAGGAGCCGTCAGAGAAGGAAAATGGAATTTGAAAGGAAGTGAGAAATGTTTCGAATTTAAAAGGGAGTAGGGTATTTTTATGTTTGATTTAGCTTTTATTGTTGTAAAGGGTAGTTTCGTATTTTTACCCCCAAAAACACCTCTTAGATGAAACTATTGGTTGGGGGAAGTAATTCATATCCCCCAATTAGTATTGATATCCCGTGGGTTCAAAAAAACTTACTCCCTCCGTTACTTTTTAATAGGCTGGTTTGGTTTTTTGACAAAATTAAGGAAATTTAGAAAACTAATCATTGAAAGTGGTCCTCATGACAATTGTCAATAAAAGAAGTGAATTGAAATGTCCCCATGACACTTATCAACAAAAGAAGTAAAGTGAAATGTTCCCATGACACTTGTCATCAAAAGAAGTTAAAGAAAAGTGGTTATAAAAACTAAACTAACATTTGACTTTCCCAATTAGGAAACCAGCCTATTTTTTTTGTAACATTTATTTATAAAAAAAATTTTTATTAAAAAGTAACGGAGGGAGTATACAACTGAACACCATCTTGAACATCCTAGGAGCCAAAAAAAAGATCCGGAAGTGCGACGAAATCTTAAAGTCTCATGCACGATAGGTTGAGCCCAGGCGGAAGGCCTGGATGATAGCTTAGTACCTGAAAAAGTTAACCATGGGTAGTTAAGAATGATTGCATGTATTATGTATCAGATACAGTAAACTAATTATTCTGTTTCGGTTGGTGGTCTCCTCCATTTCTATCTCTCATTTTCAATTAATTAATTAATTAACTAATTATTTTTTCTCCTTCTCTTCTCACGATAAACTACCAGATACAATAAGCGCAGAGAGATAAGAAGAAGAGAAAGCCCTTTGGTTTGTTCTAACCGAAGGGCAATCGATTTCAGGAAGGACAGAATTTGATTTTGGCGGTAATGGAGTCGCACAGGTATTTCAATGGAACCTCAGAAATCTGGATTTTTTTTACATATTCTTTATATTTTTGGAAGGTATGAATGAATTATTGAAGTGTTAATTAATTTCTATGAATTTTCAGGATTTTGAATTCCTTACTTCCTGAATTCGATTCAATGAAGAGATCTATATGATTTGATTGTGTATTCTGGACTATTTACTAGATTTATTACAGCTTCGGTTGCTCATATTCTTGGATTCATGGGGTAAATTACTGCTTCTTCTTGTATATGATTTCATATGAAATGGTATGATTAAGCAATTGATTTTTATTTTTCAGACTTGTTCTTCAAATTTGCTTTCCTTGAATACAGTTTCTGCAGTTTGATATTTTGCAAGCATATGTCAAATTCGAAATATATAACCTGTGGCTAATATTAATTGTTAATCATTTAGATTTTCTTTCAATTCGCTTTTGAATTCGTCAAGGTGAGATATATTTGCTTATAGATATTTCCTGTTTGTGAAGATGATGAGGTTATTTAATTGGCTATCAGACCAATGCGGTTAATACTTATGATTTGTAGCTTCCTAGTATGACACTGAAGTCTTTATATTGACTGCCTGAGGTTGAAACTTCTTTAGTATGATGGTAAATATAAAATTGTCCTATTGAATTGGTAGCAAGAATATTTGATGTTCATTCCTACACGAGCTGCTTAACCAACAGACTTTTTAACTCTTGGAATCTTTTAGATTTTTCCATTTTTGTATCTTTACCATTTGTTCAAGCAGTTCCCCACTAGTTCTCCATTTCAATTTCTATATCACAAATAGATTCTAGCAAACTTGTGTTTGACACAGATGGACTGAAATTGCATTTCTCGTTAATGGTTTTGCCTTTCTCGTTAATGGGTGCACTTTCCAGGATTATCCATAACCTTTTGGTTTTAGCTATGAAGACTTGAAAAACTTGTTATGGCAATAGAAATATGTTTTGGACTTACTATATATAGTTAGTCGGGAAAGAATATGCCTACATATCTCATAGGTCTCCCACTACAGAGCAACCTTTTTTAAGTATTTAAAAGAAATGTAAAACATTGCTACGGGTAAGGACATACCTCATATCACAGCATGCATCGTTGGAGATTGACTTCCTTCAAAAGATATCGAAATGTTTGTGATTTATCAAGACTCTAGGGACAAATACAAATTTATCTTAGATAAATTAATCATCTGGGGTGGTCTATAGAGGATATCCGTTGATTTATGAAAGATGACAGACATACAATAATTTACCAACCTGAAAAAGAAATAAATAAAAAGAAAAGGCTATGGGTGCACATGGTTTGAATTCTTATCATATAAATCAACTCGATATCTCATGTCTCTTTTTTTCAGGTTTTTTATTTAAGATAAAATGCAGTATATGGGAGATATCTCTTTTTTCTTTTCTTTATTGTAAAATATACGGAATGTATTTATAGAGTGGTAAAGGGTTTGTATCCAGAGCTGTATTCTTAACCATATTGCTGGATACAGTTTGGTATTATCTAAAACTGAAATATATGGTTCGAAGATACCACCAATTAAATCTGTCAGCCTCAAATCTTCTCAAATTACCCTTTAAAGCATGATGATATATTTCTCCTGTTAATCACACCATAATTATTGTTTGATTGAAGGTATTGATTCAGCCCCTATGCTTGCCAGGAAATATCTTTCACACTTATCTTTTTTTGTCGTCAGCTAAGTCACATTGAGAAGTCGCAACCTCTAGAAGTTTCCAATAGTATTAATCATCTCTTTGGTTAAACCTGATTTGCTACAGAACAGAGGTTGCCTTGGATGCTGTTCTCTGCCTACACATCTTCTTTCCACAGACGAGAAGGGACAAAGAGGTCAGCGCCAACCTGTTAGGAAGCCCAGCATATTGGAGGATTTCTGGAGTACGACCAGCACATGTGAGATGGACAATGGTACTGCACTCCAGTCTCAAAGAAGCATGTCATCAATTAACACGTCAAACCAAACATTTGATCCACTTAGTGGAACTGGCAGCACAAGCAACCCTACTGAATTTGTGAACCATGGCAAGTTAAATTCTGATAATATGAGTTAACACCAAATTTAGTTGAAGGTGTACCATTATTTTGATTGCATGAAGTTCCTAACACTGCCAAAGATTTTCATGCTTGATTTTGTTTTTTCTGTCTCAACGATGATGTTTTCTTTGTTGAAGACCATGTAAATTGAACAACACCCCAGTCTAGGAAAGAGGACATTTGATTTTGTTGTTTTCCCCGCATCTCATCATCTTTACCTGCAGTTGCATTTGAAGGATTTTAGCAGGAAGCATTTTGTATAGTGTAACTGGCAGCCTAAGACTTAAATTAGATTTTTACTTATAGGTTTCTATCTTCTCTTTTTATCTTTTGTTGTTTTTGATCTGTTGACGAATCATGACGAGACTAAACGGTCTACGTAGTGTGCCTTATTTTGGCTAATGCAGACAAACATTACTTTCTCGCTGTTCTTCCTGCTGTCTCTATCTTTGTTTAATTAATCATCAACCCATAACTATTTGTTCTAGCTTATAATTGCCTATGCTGTTCACCTATTTAACTGTTGGAATTTACAATTGATCAGCCTAACTTTTGGTGATGACGCTTTGTTTTCCTTTCTTTTTCAACATGTGTGTTACTCCCCTATTAAACGATCTTCCTTTTATGAAAGAGTTATACTCATCAAACTGTTTATGTTTAGTTTAGTTTAGTTTTGCTTTATTGTTTTTTTGTCATGAACTGAAGTTAGATTGTTCTACTTGGCCATCTCACTCATTATACCTAGCCAACAATGAATCTAAAATGATTATCCTATATTCTTTTGTTTATTTTACAGGTTTTCTTCTCTGGAAGCAAGTTAGGGAGCAGTGGTTAGGAAATAAGAAGGCTGACAAACCGTCAGCGAAGGGACGGGATCCCGTATTAAGGTGTGTTTTTAGTCTAAATAACAGATCATTCTATATCATTTTAATGGAAGCAACGAATATACCGCTTGCCATATTAAGGTAACTTGTTACACGGCCTGATTCTTGTTAAGATAAATACGGTATTATTCTGAGAAGTATTATCATATTGAATAGGCATTTTACAACAATTACTTGCTATTCAGTATAGATTTTCTTTGAGTTAGAAAAATCTAGGTGGAAGAGTTCATGTAGTGTAAATTTGTCGACGATATGGATGCTACTTTCAGTTTTTTTTTTTTTTTGTATTTTGTCATCTGATCATGTGGATCATATATGAATGTCGGACTATATAGTATCTGGATTATCTTTTACATGAAAACCACGTTCTAGGTGTTAACCCGATGCTTATTTGAGTATCTCATAAAAGATTGTGGGGTGGACAAATATAACACCTCGCAGCTACAGTACAGGACTTTAAAATATCAGTTGGGCATAGTTTTTTATATCATTAGCAGGTATACCTAGTTGGATCCCACATCTATTTTGAAAAATATGGGCTTCAAGACTAAGTAGTTTTATGAACATAAAATGCTTAGAGAATTAGCATGTACAATACTGCAAACTAAAACAAAAAAGAAAGAAAATTTGAATTTGGTAACAAACATATATTCTGGATGGTGCCAACTACTATATTCCTCTAGATGGTTAGATCATTCTGCAAAACTAGACTGTTCAAGTGTTCATTTGAGGAATTGTTTAAATGTATTGCGGCCTGTACCATTGCCAACCCAGAGATTTTTTAAATTGAAATTTTAGACTCATAACAGTAGCGGCTCCTTCGTCCAATTCCGTGGTTCTACTTCTGAAGATAGAACCTAGTTTGTCTATGTAATTGTGAATGGCATAGGTCCTTTCCATCTCCAAGTCTCCAACTATGAGTTCGGTTGTAATATTTTTTCATTTTCCGTATGCAACTAGTAAAATACTACAATTGTGGTGGTTCCTTAGCGGGGCCGTTCTTGCTTCTATTTCCACGAGTTTATTCTGTTGGGTAATAACTTTACCTGCTGTTTAATGTGGGTCTAGATGGCACCACTTACATCACTGGGTGGAGCAGATTCTCAACTTCTCTATTCATCTTTTCTTGTTTCGGACTGTCTTTCTAGTTTTTACTCCTCCACCTATCAGATGGTTCATTAGATAGTTATCTTGGGTCAAAACAGAATCTCCAAACACTGCACTTCATTGCCATGTTGTTTGGTTTTAGAAAATTTTGTCAGCAGTGAATGTTGTCTTTGGCCAGCACATAAATTAGTTTTAACCATTATGATGGCCTTGCAGTTGGAATGCAACATACGAAGGCTTGCTTGGTACTAATAAGCCCTTTGCCCGACCAGTCCCTCTCTCTGTAAGTCTTATTTTCCTTATATTCTTTGTTTATTGCAATCTGAACTGTGTATAAATAATTTTGCTTGCTTACACTCACTCCTGCAGGAAATGGTAGATTTTCTTGTCGATGTCTGGGAGCAGGAAGGTCTGTACGATTGATTCGCTAAAAACTGAAAGCTTCTAGGAGACATCTAAACCTTGGGTGTAAGTATTGATACAACTTCTGAATGAATTGCAAAGAAAAGGGATCAAGTATAAGACTTGTGTATCGAGTTTTAAGTTCTACAAGCTCACTTCATTCTCTTCTTTACCCTACATTTTTCTTTAAATTACTTCCCCACTTCAGTCGGTTCAGTATAAAAACTGTTCTTTTCTTTTTCTCTTTCCTTTTATCAAAAATCTGCTGGGGAATTGTGATATTGGTCTCGTATCTTCCTTTTTCTTTGTATACTCCAAATGTCTTTTCTAATGAATATACGCAAGGTGTAAGGCTGTGTACTGTTGGTCATTTGTAAAGTTGTTGCAATCAAGTAAATGTTCTTTTATTACCTTCCTAAATTGGGGCCTATGCCACTTAATTGGGGCTTATAGATTACGTTATCTACCTTATACACAATGATAAGGGGTGTCTAAATTTAAAGCAAACTACCAAAATTACCCTCTAAAAAATATTAATATTACTAAATTACCCCATCAACTGTTAATAATAAACCTAAAACTAAAATCAGTTTTCATTTCAATCTCATAAACCGATTCTTCATCTCTTCTACTCCTTTTTTCATTTTTTTGAAACCAAAAATCGACGATTATCGACGATCCAAAATCGATTAATCGTTTTCTTTCTTCTATAAAATGTCGAAACCATCAACAAGAATGAAGTATGCTACTAACAGGAATTATTCTAGTGAAAACGATCCCGGAATTGTTGAAGTGATTCGAAAGAAAACGAAGGAAGTGCTCGAGGAATCCGAAGCCTCTTGTATCGCACAAGAGGAGGAAGCCTCTTGGGTCGAATCAGGTACTTTTCTATCAACCCAATCCTCTAAACTAGGTTTTAGTAACATGCAATCGCTTAGAAATCAAAATTATTGAAATCAAAATTTTCTGGGTTTTACAGAATCGGATTATGTTAGTGTAAAAGTAAACCGATTATGTTTAGAAACGGTTTATGTTCTTGCTCACATAAACCGATTGTTCTGCATGTGAATAGGAATCGTAGAACGTTAGTGTATAAGTAGCCCGATTCAGTTATTGGTAGGGATAACCGTTTTTTCTGTAACTTTTTTTCGTTAGAATCGGATTACATATGTGTTCACAAAAACCGATTGTGTAGCCTTTGAATTCTTCTATGCTTAGTCAATAATCGGACTTTATATGTATATCGAGAAGACCGATTACCAGAATCGGTTTACATTAGCACTTAAAAAATCCGACTGTTGGTTTTATTATGTTAGGAATCGAACTTTATATATGTATCGTGTATACCGATTGTGTACCTTGACTTGGAAAAAATTATTGTTTGTCGCTTAACTCCGTATTCTACAGGCCTAACAAGGGCAACCAACAAAAGCAAGCCGAAAAGAAATATAAGAGGAAACATGACCTTCCTTCTCCTAAGGCTTTGGGACCTCGTCGAATAGACAGTCAAAATTTGAATGCTTCCCACCGAAGGGCCAAGGGGAGTAAAGCCAAAGGGATCAGCATCAATGACCCACCACCTCCAGCGGAGCAACCAACACATGAAGAATCTGATTCTGATACACCTACTGAACAAGAAGGTGGTGAGGAGGAGATGAATGTAGAAGAAGAAAGTCGTGGCAAGAAAGGTGTTGAAGAAGAAAGTGATGAAGATAGTCGTGGCAAGAAAGGTGTTGAAGAAGAAAGTGATGAGAGTGAAAGTGATGAAGAAGAAGGTGAGGAAGAAAGTGATGAAGAAGAAAGTGAGAAGCAAGTTGATGAAGAGATAGGAGAAGTTCAAGAACAAGTGCAAGAACAAGTCTAATGAGGAGACGCTTAAGAACAAGGTAAGACAGATGGTAAGAAGAAAGATGGTCCAAAGAAGGAGAAAGGTGACCACATGCCCGACCCGCTGAAGATGTTTCCTCGCGTCCCTAAGGATCGCGTTTACGGGTTACCAGGTGATGGAGGACAGATCTTATGGGGGTACAAAGACAGTTGGGCCGCCGTCGTTTGCTATACCATTGTAAGTACCTAAACCTTATGCTATATAACATAAAAATTATTATCCGTGTAGTGTTTTGATTGTTGTCCATCGGGTTTGTTTTGTTTTATAGGATCACAAGGATGTCGTTCGTCTTATGAAGCTAGGAACGTCAGTGAGTATGATGAGGAAATGGCCACTGGAAGCAATAGAATCAACCGCTGGAGAAGTTCAGGAAGTAATCGATCTAGTCAATTCTACGGGGTTGATACCTGCGGTCGAGAATTTGGACCTTGGTTACGACAAACCTCTTTGTTCCGCCTTTGCCGAGAGATATTACGGGGAAACAGATACTTTGCATCTTCAGTTTGGGGAAATGACGATAACTCCAAATGATGCGAAGTTCATTATCGGGCTAAGCATATAAGGTAAAGCCGTGAAGCACGCTAATTACAAACAAGAGCTTGACTGGGACAAGATTTACGCGTTCACCAAGGATGTGTTCCAATGGGATGAGGAGAGGACCAAGTCAGAGATGCTAGTAGGCAAGTCAAAGCAGAGGATATTCCATCTATCGAGGCTGAGAGACAACTTTATGGGAACAAAGAAGCTTCGTGCCGAGGGAAATGTGTTGACCAGGGAACGTATCATCGCCATGGACAATGCGTATGTCCTCTACGTCCTGGGATGTGTTATCTTCCCCAACGTTTCCGATGCCCGTGTGAGCGCCAACTTTATCCAGTTGTTTCAACCATTTGACAAGATTCATGAATACTCTTGGGGCACTGCCAACCTTGCACACTCGTTGAACGAGTTGAGAAAGGCTTCTAGGGCTCGAAGGAACCAAATCGGAGGGAATATGACTTTTCTGCAGGCGTGGATATATGTGCACTTCTCAATATTTGCTGAAAGGAGAACAAGGAATGGGACCACCAGTATTATGGAGACAAGTACATCTATAGAAGTAAGCCTAAGAACCAAAAGAAGGGTTATCTGAAGTTGAGACGCCAGTTGGACAACTTAACAACGACAGATGTTGTCTTTGATCCTTACAAGGAGGAATTGGCTAAAGGAAAAGGAAAAGGAAAGAAGGTTGGGTGCAGAGAGAAAAGTGATTATTTTGGGCCTTTGTTTCACCCAAGAGGATATGTAATGTACAACCCGACGAGAGTCGCAAGACAATGCGGTTACGTGCAAAAAATCCCAAAGGAGCACAAGATTTTCAAAATCAATGAGAAAAAAACCAAATCATATGATAATTATATTGAATTGTTCACAAGCCTTTACCATCATGTGATTATTGGGAATACAGAGTGTTTCACAGATATCCTTTGGATGGTCCATCTCGAAGCAGGATGATGATGCAATGCAGGTTACATCCGTGGTACCTCAATGTTTCGCATACTCGAGTGATACGACTAGATGAGAGGCCCAAGATAGAGGACAAAGATAAGGCTCTCGAATGCCTGGTGCGTATTGTTACTCAATTACGGATTTGTTAATGTTATTAGCGCCAAACTTTGATAACCCAAGCAAAGCTACAAATCAGGGAAGGGAAAAATGTTAAGGTCAATGAAAAGTTGATTGATGAATTGAACAGTCTCGAAGATGTAGAAGCTGGTGCAAAGTTTAGGGAGCTGGAGGAGGAGGATGATGAGCCAAAGAAGAAGAGGAAGAGAGCCCCAAAAAAAAAAAAAAAGATGTCTGAAGGTGCATCGAGCAGCGCCCAACCTGGTAAAAGAGGACGCGGTGGACGTGGTAGTGGTCGTGGTCGTGGTGGGGATGTTCATGAATGAATGGTTATATTCATGTTTATGTCTTTAACTATGGATAATTATGGAGTCAAAACTTATGTCTTGTCTTAAACTTATTGTCGAATTATGTTTGGTTATATTCCTAGTTTATGAATAACTTAATCTGGTTTCTTTTGAAAATTGTTGGTGTTTGTCCAAGACGCGATAAAATAGCCAACTAAAATTGTTGGTGTTTGCAAAAAAGCGGGATTCGGCATTTTTCGGTCGAGAATCGGATTACATGTAACCATATGTAAACCGGTTGACGATTTCCAGAAGGTTGATTTCAGAATCGGTTTACATGTACCTTTATAAAATCCAATTGTCATGAAGAAAAATCCTGTAACTTTTGAAGCCAAGAATCGGTTTACATGTACATACATGTAATCCGATTTCTGTGAAGAAAACTCCTGTAACTTTTGAAGCCAAGAATCGGATTACATGTGCATTACAAAAGCCCGATTGATGAGAGGCATATTTTATATGATTTTTTAAGGACACAATCGGACTATGTGGACATACCTAAACTCCGATTGTTTGATTTGAATTTGAAAAAAATAGTCGTTGAGTCCTTATCTATATAAGGACAACCTCTTTCATCCACTCCCATATCACACACTTAGCCTAGAAAATGGAATGGGAACCGTATGAAGATTTGTGTCTCGTTAAATCGTTTGCTAATACGTTCCGTGAACGTCCGAATGAAATCTATTCAATGTTTTGGAAGAGAGTTAAAGAGTTCTTTTACGGACGTACCGGGAATCCCAATAACCGCAAATGGAGAGACTTTGCATTTTGATTCCAATACATTAAAGGTGCAATGCGAGAGTACGTAAAAGTTAGAAATATGGTGTACGACTATCATCCACGAGCTCCTCTTAGGGAAAAAGTGAGTAATGTGATCATTTTTATACCTATGTCAAAAGTTCACATACTAACATTTAAGAATTCATTGAATTTCAGCTGGAACGTTTCAACGGACTACGGAGAATCCGTAATGGGGAAACTAAGTTCATTCACCACAAAGAATATACGACGTTGTACCGACGTGCTCGGAGGTTCATTGACGAGCATTTGATGTGTCAAATTCTAGAATTCCCATATTGAATCATATATATGTAGTACGCTAATTTCTTAAACTATGTAATCAATATTTTGTTTCTGAAAGTAAGGCATAATCATATTATAAGGACTTATGTAAACACCGATTCCCAAAATCGGTTTATGTGTGTATTAATTAAACTCCGATTCTGGGTTTACATCGTCATTTTGCATAAATTCAACCCAGAATCGGTTTACAAAGGCACTAACATCAACCGATCTGGGTAGAGTCTTTTGAAAAAAAAAAAAAATTTTTACAAGTGTTGATTATGCATTAATCAAAGTTAATTTCAGGATTAACTTGATTAAACATGATTTAATTATCCGAATTAGCACTAAATTAACAAGGGCATATTAGGCATTAACATAAATAGTGGATAAGGGGTTTCTAGAAATTTTTTGTTAATGACCCTATTTTTTCATGTAGCTATAGGCCCCAATTTAGTCGGGTTTTATTATTATTATTATTTTTAAATTTAAGCAACGGCCTTCAAAAACCCTAATGACCCCCCTCAACTGTTGGCATAAGGCATAAGCCAAACCGGAGGAACAAACCAGCACATAGAGGAATTGTTTGTTTAGCCAAAGTACTAGCTCATGAGCAACATAATTACAAGTTCTAGGTTGAAACGAAAAAAATACAATTGACTAAAGAGGAAGCAAAAAATTGGATATCTTTAAATATAGTGTCCTTGATCTCTATCAAACTTTCCTGGAGAAAATTGATCAATCAGATCCTTAGCATCACTTTTAATAATGATATGTGTAAGATTTTGCTCCACGACCTTCTTTAGCACTGCCCAGATAGCTCTAGCTTCAGCCTCCGCAGAGGATTCCACGTCAAAAACAATGAATGCACAAAAAGTAACTTTATTGGAGAAATCTCTCATCACATAGCCTGCACCATTTGCAAGAGTAATGTTATAAAAGGCTCCATCAGTATTACATTTTATCCATCCAAAAGTTGGGGGCATCCAGGTATCATTATAGGATATAGTTATACTAGAGGGTATTTGGATTATTTTTTTTCCTTTCTAGTCAGAAGCATAAATTTAGATCTATTGATAACATTAGAATGAGTTTCTTTAAAATTTATGAAAACCAGATTATTCCTAATACTCCACAAAGACCACAGGATGGCCACAAACCAGCAATGACTATCATTAGGAATTCTGGAAACAAGGTCAACTAACCAGAAGTTAAGCCAATCAATAAGGGATTTATCTATGAAAGCAACGGTATTGGAGCAAATAGAGGCAAGAGACCAAACATGACTAGCAAAGGGACAAAGAACCAAAGCATGCATAACAGATTCATTTGGATCAGAGCATCTAGTACAGTCAACATAATTCATAGGCATTCTAGAATGAAGAACAGTTCTAACAGGAAGAGCATTCCTATCAGCTTTCCAAACAACGAGTTGAACGCGATGGGGAAAACGAATTTTCCAAATGTACTTCCAAAGTTTACTACAAGGGGAGGACTTAAGTCTCAAGTAGGAAGATTTAGAAGAAAATTTGTCATTCTTTGAAAGCTCCCAAGCCTTCCTATCAGGAGTACATAACTGGCTTAAGGAAATGGTAATGATCTTTTGAACAGAAGCATCATCAAAATGAGTATTTAGTATACTAATATTCCAAGATCTAGTTTCAGCATCAATGAAATATGAAACTTTAACAATGGGGTCAGGGGGACAAGGCATTAGGGATAGCAGTTCCTAAAGTAGGGATCCACTTATCACACCAGGGATCAATAAATTTTTCATCTCCCACAATCCAGGAGATAAAAGGCTTAATCAGTTCTTTTATAGCATGCCGACACTCTAAGTCCAAGAACAAGTACTAGGGCATTTAGCATTAAGAAAATCAGTATTAGGAAAATATTTAGCTTTTAGAATAGTGCCCAATAAGCAGTCAAGATTTCCAAAATAAGAGACCGAACGGCTCAACATGTGTCTCCCAAGTATATGTTTTTTTTTTTTCCAAATAATAAAATCACTTGGGGATCCGTGTCTGGTGGTTTTAAATGAATAACAACTCTGAAAAATATTGAGAGGCATATCGTCTTTTTATATATATATATATATTAAGAAGTTATTTTATTAATCACTGGAAATAGAAATAGAGTACATGTCAGCTTGGAGTGCTGGCAGAATAAAATTTGGTGGATTTGTAATCCAGTTCCTAGAGATTTTATAAATACAAAAATGCCTAGCCATCTTATCAGTTGACTTATTTATCTTTCTATTAATAAACTTGCAAGTCCATAATGGATGTTTGCTCAAATAATTTATAGCATCTTGGATAAGTGGTTGATGCTCCCATTTTATTTTCTGGTAGTCACCATTTGTTGCATCTGCTACATTTTGTTTATCCATATCAAAACATACTTGTTGTAGGTTCAAGTCTTCTTCCCATCGTATAGCATGCAACAATCCCACTACCTCTGCTTGCTCCATATCTAGGTGTCCATGCTCATAGATGCATCTTCCTTGCTCAAATGAACCTGTAGAATTACAAAGTATTAGTCATATTCCTGTGTGATTTTCAGATACAATAGTTTTAAATGATGCAACACATCATATAGAGTATGTGTAAGGGTTAGGAGGCATCCATGCAATTTGAGGAGGAAGGTTCAGATTGATGATGTTACTCATATTCTAGCTTCTCTTCATTGCTGCTCCAGTCATATTATTGAGATATTTTATACTACGAATTACTTCCACTGGTTTTGGCTTTAATCCTTGGAAATCAGTCTTGTACCTTGATTTTCGTATCTCTTAGTATGCATTGTCCATTTGCTCTATCCAGTCTTCATCAAGATCACAAAGAGAGTTCTTGAACCAACTCTTTACCCAGTTATCTACATATATATCAGTTTTATCCATGTTGCGCCTTTCCCAGGAATAGAAGTCCACATAGTCTTTGCAAAAGGGCAATCCCATAAAATATGCTTAGTATTTTCGATTACCTGATGACACATAACATAGTGTTCCACTCCACAGTGTGTTACTCTAACCATACTTTCACTGGATGGGATACTATCATTGACACATTTCCATAGAAAAGTATTGACCCTTGGTAATGTATTCAAACTCCATAATGCTTCCCAGAACTTTTCATCATCACCGTTAACATTGTTGGAGTTGTTGTTTTTGAGAGATACTATTTTGTGATATGCCGACTTCACCTGAATTGTCCATGCCTGGTAATTGTCCAAATCAGTTTATCTTGATATAATTCTGGTATTCTCATTGCAAGAATCAAGTTGGCATCTTCAGTTGAGAAGAGTTGTTGAATGATTGAGATCTTCCATGTTTTTGTATCCTGATTAATAAGATCAGCCATCGTGCTATAATTGACTGCCACATCAAAATCTGCTATTGAAACTGGTGGTGTTTGCATACCAGTAATCCAGTTATCCTTTCATGTGAGTATTTTCTTTCCATCTCCTAATAACTAAAACTATGTTGTCTAATAAACTGAACTTCACTGTAGATACTTTGTCATGCCCATATTGTATTTTTCTTCTTTAATGCATGAAGAAGTGATGTGTCTAGAAAATGCCTTTCCTTTAAAGATTTTGCTGATAGATTTTATGAGTTGTTGCATAAAAGCCATGCTGCTTTAGCCAATATTGCTTGGTTGAAGCATTCCGGATCTCGAAATCCCATTCCTCCAAGTGACTTATGACTGTTAACCTTGGTCCAGGATGTTAGATACACTCGTTTCCATCATGTTTTTTCCGCCAAAATCTCCTTTGGTCTTTGTCTATTTTTATTGTTGCTTTATGGATTTTAAAAAACCCCATTTAATGTGATGACGTTGCATTCAAACATGCATGCTATCCACCAGACTTGAGAAGGATGTTGTTGTTCTTCTATTGAGGAATATTGGTATCCCTAGATATTTCTCATCCATGGACATCTTTTTCATCTTTAATTTATGAAGAAGGATTCTGCAGTGCCTTGAGTGTATATGCTTTGAGAAGAAGGCTGTTGATTTTTGAAAGTTTATTTGTTGACCCGATGCAGCACTGAAATTATTGATAATCTGCAGTAAAATATTCACATTCTGTACATCAGCTCTTACAAAGACTAAACAGTCATTCGCGAAAATAACGTGAGATACCATTAGTGCATTTCGCAATCTTAATGCCTCGAATCTTCTTCTCATGTTCAGCTCTTCCCAGTGATCTTGTGAATAACTCCATTGTTAGGAAAAATAGATAGGGTGAGATGTCCACCCTGTCTGATTTCACTTGAGGGGTTTAAAACCATTGTAGTGTGTCTCACTCAGCATCACTTGAATCTCTGTTGTACTAATACACTCTTGAATGAGGTCATAAAAGTGTTCAGCCAATCCAAATTTCTTCATAATTATGTGCAAGAAGACCCACTCAACTCGATCAAATGCCTTCGACATATCAATTTTCAAATCCATATAATCACTTTTTGTTTTCTTTCTCTTCATGCAATGAATCAACTCATGTGTAAGAGTGATGTTATCAGTAATCTGCCTCCCAGGTATGTAGGCTGCTTACATTGGAGATATCAGCTTGTTCATTAAAGGTTTGAGCCTTAAAACTAATATTTTTGTTATCAGCTTATAAGTAGTGTTGCACAATGTTATTGGTCTGTAGTAACTTGGAGTTTATGGAAATTGAACCTTTGGGATGAGACATTAGTGTTGTTCATCTTTTGCAGAATTCTTCCATTGATAAAAAAGCTTTGCACCATCTGGATTACTTCATTTTTTGTTGTTCCCCACTGTGTCTGGAAAAAGTCAGATGGAAAGCCATCCGGACCTGGTGCTTTCCATGGATGCATACTTTTCAGTGCCGTGAAGATTTCAACTTCAGTTGGGAAGCTATATTGTTCTCTTCCTCAGTAATACAGCTGGGTAATAAGTTGAACAGTTCTTCATTCTCCTCTGGGTTTGTGGTACTCATGATGCCTTTGAAGTGGAAAGTGAGCAGTTCTTCTAAGTTCGTTCTACCAGAGAACTAATTGCCATTGGGTTTTAAAAGAGACTCAATTTTGTTCCTTGTTTTCCTCTTATTGGTTTGTTGATGAAAATATTTAGTGTTCTGATCCACTTTCACGAAACACAATATCTCTGGATTGTTGCCTATAAAACTCCTCTTCACGTGCATGACATTCATTAATTTCTCTTGGTGTTTATTGTATTTGAGTGATATTGTCTTGATTGGTAGCAGACTGTTGCAGCAAGTTAGCTTATCTTGCAAGCATTTAATATTTTCATGAATGTTCCCAAAAATGTCCCTATTCCATTCTGATAAATCTCTCCTAGTGGTGGCTAGTTTCTTGTTCAACCTAAATGCAGCAGACTCTCTGTGACCAAGAATTACTAATTTGATCTTTGCACGAATCTGCTCTCAAACAACATGCAAAGAACTTCCAATTCCTGTACCTAATAGATTTATTTGGTTAAAAATCTAGAAATATGGGACAATGATCCGACCCTAGAAAGGGTAAATGCTTTAAACAAGAGTCTGAGAAATGCAATAACCAATCTGGGTTGATGAGGGCTCTGTCTAGCCTAAACTTGATCATACTAGTGCCAATTTTATTACTAATCCAAGTAAATTGACTACCATGAAACCCTAAATCAGTCAAACCAGAGGCATGTACTAGTTGCACTATTTTTGATGTCTTAAAAGAAGTATCAGAGCTATTAGCTCTTTCCTCATCATGTGTAATAGGATTTAAGTCTCCTAACAGATCCGTGGTGCATTTTTATTAAAAGTTTCACACATAGACTTAATGAAGTTCCACTGAAGTTTCCTTTCCTGTGGATATGGAGAACCATAAACATAGGATAAAATCCATTGTGGATTAGCTGGGTCACTTTTTACCAGACAATGTATCATATTTTTGTTATGGTGAATGATTTCTAGTTGAAAACCATCCTTCCATAAAAGACATATACCTCTGGCTCGGCCAATGGAAGGAATATAAAAATTATTGAGAAAACCTAGCGGTCTAATGTGCTGAAGGATTTTATTGGAGTTGATTTGGGTTTCTTGTAAAAAATAATGCAGGATGCAACATCTTGTTAAGATCTGACAAGTAATTTGTTGTTTCCTTTGCAGCATAGTCGTTATAGTTCCACGAAAAGATATGCATTTTAATGAAAAAGTTATGAAAACTATTAAATGAGAAAGAAAAAAAAAACATTGAAAACTTGCAGGATAAGTAACACAGAAAAAAAACTTGTAGAGAAAGTTTTGAAAATACCTGCTGAGTTGATCCTTGACTAACATTTATGGTATCATCTGTCGCTCAATGTGTATTTTTTCCAAGCGGCTGAAGATCAACCTCTTAGTCTCCGTTGTTAAGCATTCTTTCACTTGAATGAGTGTATGAAAGACTCTAGCTGAACGGGTGAGTGTTCTCATCCCATAATAACACCTAATTTGGTCTTTTTTTAATCAAACTCTTTTAATTTGAATGATAGTTCTTGTCCCTTAGCCCTTGCTCTTAGGCAGATTTCATGCAACATGAACAAAGCTAGGGTCACATAGTACGCATTATTGGAAAATTATGAGATGTAATGTAGATTTTGAGTACTACTAGTCAACAAACACGTTTTAATTCACCAAGCCATTTTAGGTCACCGAAAAGATTTTCCGAAAAATAGTAAATTTGAGACTCCAGACATATTTCGGCCCAAAGAACTAAATATAAATTTGGATAGTATATTGAAGATGTCCTGGCGTAAATTTTGGATCACAACGTAAATTATGGTTTCCGAGGCGAATCTTAAATTACAAGATAAATTTTATATCACTATGATTTTAGGTTCCGACACAGATTTTAGATCATGACATAAATAATGATTGTCTGTGAATCTGTGATCAATGTATAAATTTTAAATTTTGGATCACAATATTATTTTTCGGACACTAAATGCAACTGCAGGCACTATAGCAACCACATCGTGGCTTTATTTGTTGTATAAAGAAGAGTAATCACTACCGGATTCACTTTCTCCATATTTTAGCAAATAGCTTAACTTAAGTTTAAGCATGCTATATAATATAGCGGGTTTTGATTTAGCGTAAGCTGTCGGAAATATAGTTTTTGTCAACTTTTAACTAGGCGGAAACTTACTTTCCAATCCTGATAGTTGGTTTTTCTTCAACTCTAGACTAAGTCGGACAAAAACCATAAATCTGGCCTAGCATATTATTTGATCTGCAGCCCAGCATAAACCATAAGTCTGGCTTATTCATTTTTCTTGGCTATATGGCTTCAATATTGCCAAGACCAGAGTCTGTAAAATTAATCTCACTATGCGAGGGACACATTTCATAGTTTATATAGACAGAAACGAAATTTATGTCAAAAATAATAGGCCAACCTTTTTTTGAATCCAAATTACAGAGAAATTTTAGGAATAAAAATATGCATAAAACAAAAGATTATATACGGATACTCAGTTTTCGTCAAAAACGATACAAAAATTGAGTAACTTTTTTTTTTACGGAAACTGAATTCTCGTTAGCATCTCTTAACTAGAAAGAAAAATAAATGTGCTCCACTCACTAGCTAAGCAAAACTTTCCACCAAACTATAGTTAAGAAAGGGCACATTGCACCCAACATGATCCATTCAAGATTCTGAAAAAAAAAAAAAAAAAAAAAAAAGGTAGGTGTATACCTTAAACATTAACATAGCTTATTTGGATAGCACATGAGAAATTGCTTTTTGACTTCAAAAAGTCGAAAAGCCAAAAATTAATTCGGGTATCAGAATTTATTACCGTTTTTAGAATCGAAAAGTTTTTTCTTTTTTTTTTTGTAAAAATAGTTATGTGTCTGACTTCTACTTCTGGTATCCAGACACGCTATGAGTAATTATTTCCATAAAATCGGTAACAGGAGTGTTTCTTTTCGTTTCACTTCTCTTTTTTGTCTTTTCTTTGTTGAATTGTCTTTTCTTTGGTGAAGATTGCTCATGATTGAACACGTAGCCTAGAGCACTTTTCTGGTTGCTGTGAGTCGGTGATTGTGGGCTGAGCCTGTGAACTCCAATAAAACCCATTTCTGATTAAAAAAAAAATCCTTTCTTGAGAGAAATAAATAAAACATATACGGCCAAATTATTACTCCCATCGGAAGTATGGACGTCCATCTCCTGCTTCTTCCTCCGCACAACACATCCATAACTCGATCCCTGCATCCTCCTTATTCCCATTTTGCCCATCATGTCTCCCAATTCTCTCGCGTTTCCAGTACCAATTCTAGCCCTAGAACTTACTCCTCTTCTACTTCCCAGTCTCATGTTTCATTTTTAGGGTCTCGGTTAAAACCCTTTACTCGGTTGGTCCGTTGCCGCTCTAATTCCGGCACCCCTTCACCAAAATCTGATGGAGAAGACATCGTTCCCGTCTTAGGTAAGCGCATAATCACATAATTATAATCTGAATGGGGTTTTCTTTTTTTATACCTGAAATATGATTTAATTTGTGTGTGAAGGATTATTTGAGATTGAAAGAATTAGTGAATTGGTATTTTTGATTTATCTCTTATGTATTGAGAAAGTTTATATTTTAGAACATTTTGAAGTTTTTGAAGTTGAAAAATTAATGATATCTCCAAGGTTTTTAGGTTTAAACTAAGAGTATGGTTATAGAGGAGACGAGTGAGTTCGTTATTCTATATGATAGTGTTAGAGTGATTTTTGTAGTACGAAACTAGGGTCAATCTCTTGTTTGTAGTGAGTGGTTGATTTTGTTGTTCAGTAAAGCTAAATAGCTTGTATTTTTGCCTTAGTTTGTGGTTGACACTAATAATATAAGGAAGAACCAAAGATAATTTTTTTTTGGATTAGCGATTAGCATCACAGAGAAGCCTACTGCTTTTACATGCATACTGATCTTGCGAAGAATCCGCGAAAGAGCAGCAACTAAGTAGAAGTAACTTGTGGTTGTAGTCCCCTTATATATATATATATAGATCTGCTATACCTGAAAATTGGGCGGGATTAAATGTTACTGTTGAATTACTTAACAGTTGCATACATGACTTCTTGTATGAGACTTGGTGGTGAAATTCTTTTTGCTAAATGGTTTGGATTGGCATCATTTGATATTGCAAACTATGTGTGTATCGGTGTCTATCAGTGATGATATCAATACGATACGGCATAGTTCACTAATTTCTGATTCGAGTTACTAACTATCGGATTCTAGTTCTAAACCATTGGATTATGGGAGCAAAAATAGCAGAAACTTGAATCATGAAGATACCTGTATGTCTATATGTTTTCTGAGTGCTTACTAGATTGTGCAAGTTCTCAAGTATAGTAACTGCACAATTACACTAGACAGAGTTGATTTTCTTAATTTTCTTCATCAGGAGGTTGAAGATGAATTTGCTCAATGCTTATATTATATTAGACAGAGTTATGCCTTCGAAAAAGTTGTGTGCGCAAAAATAGGTCAGAAGTTTATTAGAAGTGTGAATTTTATTTACAAGTTCCAAAACGAGTATAGCTGTGATCATGTGGTAATGGATGACCAATGACTTGGTATATAGTATGCTAATAGGGATATATTGAAGTTGACGGAAACCGTAAATTATGAGATTAATTTATTTTTTTTTCATCACCGCCTTTTAAAGGTTGACCTCTTTCTTTAGTGACACTAAAAGACCCCTAGGCCTTGGGTGTCTCACACAAAATGGTCCCTGCATCAGGTGTTTAAAACTTCGTGTGACTACAGTATACCCTTTTTTAGGTGTCCAACAATCTAACTGCTCTGTATAGGATGGTTGAATTTGTTAGATTTGACCTCTGTCCAATGTCACAGAGAACCGTAATTCTCTTCTTCTCTCAAAATATACTTTCCTGTTAGTTACTTCATCTAATGGAGGATTGGAAAGATCTGATTATTTTATTTGAAATTGCAAATTAATAACTGATTATTATTATTATTGTTTTAGCTAGTTTGTAGGGCATGACTATCAGATTATGTCCACTGTGTTGTTATTATTCAGTTGGATCGTAGGGGTTAACTTTCACCACATGAATGTGCATCTTAAGATAAAACAATGAACCAAATCATTATAAAACTGAGTAGAAAAATAAGAGTCTGCGCAGAAATACTTTGTATGCGTGGTACACTGTGAAGTTGTGTAGATTTTCTGAGACCCAAAAATTGCTAGTTATGTGTTAAGAAACTAGATCTTGACATGAAAGCTCAAACCCAAAATGATCAATCTTATCGTATGAATTGTTGTGTTACACACTGCAAGGAGATTCATCTGAAGCACATGATACTTCATGATCTCTACAGAGGATAAGAAAAGTGAAATGTGAGGTCATTAGACTCGTACCATCACCGTAGCAGACAGTGTCTACTAACTTACTAAGGGAATTGGAATATCATAAAGAAGGAAGATAAAAAGTATGGTTGAATAGATAGTGTTTCTATGTCATGAGGATAACTGGTTAAAAAATGGCAATAGAAAGTTAAGCGACTGAGTAACTGAATTTGCATTACTACATGCAGATCTAAGTACTGAAGCTTATATGACTGCTTGGAGGGCCACTACTACATGTCCCTAGTTCCATTAGTGGGGTACTTAGTAAATCAGCTCTATCCTTTATTTACTGTTTCTTAAATGTGATAGTTTTACTTTAGAGATTCAATCCCATACAAATAATTTGTTTTCATCTCATTAGTTTGTTGCATGTGTTTCTTTATTTGGGTTCTCACCATCTCCCTCTTTTCTTTTTTGCTATGTTGGCATTCTTGGATAGGTATAGATGAAACTTTGTCTAAGTTCCAACACCGTACGCAGATATTCTTTGCTGTTCTGTTTTGGATGTCTCTCTTCTTTTGGGCTTGTGCAACAGATGGGAACAATGATGGCGGGTCAAGCAAGCGCTCTGGCTTTAGGAGATAACTATTGACTAGTGTAAGCATTTATTTTGTAAATACCAATAGTTATAGGAGTGTATCAAAATATTAATCTTTTTACTTTTAAATAAGAAATGACTTTGCCTTGTAGATAGAGGTTGGTCAAGAACCTGTCCTGGTTGTTAAGTCTATGTGATACTATGCCAAAATGTAGATTGTTTTGTATGAATATTTATCAAATGCGAAATCCTGAATATATGGTTACTGTTTCAGAATGAAAATGATTCGGTAAATTTATTTGTATCACAATGTACACGTAAGTTTTCTTGATTATGTCAATATACTACTTGCTGTATGATTTGTAAGATAACAGTCTAGTATCTAAAAATTGTTAGGGTAACCAAAGATGTCAGCCATAAAACTGGTGTTGCAGTTCCCGCTTCTAAACTCTGATTTTGTCAGCGATATAGAAACTTTTATCTACGGGGTTCTCTCCATTTTAGTTGGCTTTTAAGCCTATTTAAACTTGGGTGTTTGTTTTAGCTGACTGCTTTCGCATACCTTTATACATTCTTCTCATTACCTTCATTATTATTGCAAGTCTTGAAGGGGTATAATTTGCTCCAAGAACTGTTCATGGCTTTTCGATTGAGTGGACATATTCTCTGTTTTGCTCAAAACTGATTTGGGGATGCTACATTAAGAAACATTCCATAATTTCTTTGTAAAAAAGATGCGTGTATCGACTTGAGAAGGCTAGGTGCTTTTCCCCAGTGATTGGATCTTGCGCTTGAGCCTTATTTCCCAGCCTCCCCTTTTGGAGTATTATTATAGAATTCTTTTGCAGTATCTTGAGAGATTTGAATAGTTAATAACCATAACCATAGTCTGGGAAGAAGCTTCAATATGACAAGCATTTTGTCACTGTAAAGCTTGAAACATAGAATTTGAAGGAATGTCATTTATTGTAAAAGAGCAGGCAACCCCTTCAGTCTCCCATGTCTTGCAAGTTGCAAGTGCATCCATGAACGTGTTTTGATTCCCTTTTTACAGGGCAACAATGGAAAGCCATGAAATCCAAACTGGGTGTAGGATAGGGACCATAGGGTAGCATCTCACAACAGGAACTTCTATAGCAAAAACCTTTGTATTTAAAACAAAGAACAAACAATGTACAGAGTTGGCTGAATATATAAGAAAAAACTTTATATTTAAGGCTTAGATATCCTTGACAACACTACATCCGAACAAACTATATCTCTATATTTATTACATTCTGTTATCTAGGCCCTGATAATCGAACAGCTGAAAGATATGCGTCACTGAAGCATTCCGATGGACCGGATGAAGTTCCGTCTTCACTTATCGATTTAAAGAAAGAAGAATAAATACGTTGCCCCATTTTAGAGTTGGTTGGAGGCATAGGTACAGCGCAAACGCCTTCCAGCATTTGGACTACTTTACTCATCGATGGCCTTAGGTACATATCTTCTTGTATGCACCACAGAGCAACTTTGATTGCATTGGACACGCTCTCATCTTCCTTGTTGATCGTCAAATTTGGGTCAAGGATGGCTTCCAGTTTCCCTTCTTCCGCCATTTTCAAAGCGTATGACGGAAAATGAGCCTTTTCTGATTGCTCTGACTGATCAAAATTCTTTCTTCCGCCAATTATTTCAAGCAAAACCATCCCGTAGCTATAAACATCACTCTTTTCTGATATTGCGTAGTTTGTGATCCATTCAGGTGCCAAATAACCCCTTGTACCCCTTAGTGTTGTAAACACATGACTCTGCTCTCTTGACATTAGCTTTGCCAAGCCAAAATCTGATACTTTGGCCACAAAGTTATCGTCAAGAAGAACATTCTCGGGCTTAATATCACAGTGGACAATCTTCACATCACAATCTTCGTGGAGGTAAGCGAGCCCTTTGGCAGTACCTAGAGCTATATTGTACCTTGTTTCCCACTGCAACATATGTTTTTCGCTGTTCCTCTTGAAAATCCATTTTTCCAGAGAATTGTTCCCCATATACTCATAAACAAGAAGCCGGTGAGCTCCTTCTGCACAGAATCCCTTGAGCCTTACCAAATGAACATGGTGAATACTTCCAATGATGCTAACTTCTGCACGAAACTCTTTCGTACCCTGACCAACACCTTCTAATTGTTTAACAGCTAGTTGAGTCCCATCTTTTAGTGATCCTCGGTAGACTGAACCAAACCCTCCCTGCCCAAGCTTTACCGTGAAATGGTTAGTAGCTTCCTCTAGATCCTTAAAACTGAATCGAATTGGCATTCCAACTAAGTTCTCTAAGAAATTATCTTCTTCGGAATCATTTGGAGGATCATCCGATGATTTCTTCTTCTTGTTCTTCTTCCAATGATATCGAAGTCCCAGATATACTAAACCAGCTATAACTAGTACAGTTCCAACAACAATGATAACCACAAATGGGAAATGCTTTCCCTCGCTGCCATTTCCTCCCCCTGCGTTATTTCCGTTATTAAAATTCTTTGGAACCTTAATGTAAGTGACATATCCAGAGCTGCCTTGAGCCGACTGCAGGGTTCCAATTTCGTCAAACAGAAAGCAATTTGTTGAACTAGTTTCAAAAAACAACACTTTACATGAGCAATTCTTCAGGCAAGCATTTTTGCAACTGTCTAAATTAGATTTAGAAATCGGACGAGCGTATCCAAGCGCAAAATAATCGAGTTTATCACCAATATCTGCAAGCTCCACCTCCGCCGAATTCGAGCTATTACACGCAGGAATGACCCCAGGACTGCAATTTGGATGAGAGTTCAAAGCTGCAGGACATAGGCACCTGTTATCAGCATTATTGCAAATGGAATACGGATCACAGGGTTCAGGTGTACTGCATGAATCTTGAGGTATCTTCATCTTCTCCGCGACCGTTCCGCCACTATTGAGATTATAGAATGAAACTAACCCATCACTACCTAAAACTGCAGCCCATGTCACATCCTCATCAGGATCAGCGAAAACAAATTGCCAAAGTAATTTCTTCTTCTGATCAAAGAACTGCCATGAATTAGAAACCAGAGATGCAGAATAAACATCCCCATTAACTTGATTTATCGTCCTGCGGCTCTCCTTCTTAATAGACCAGTAAGCTTGTGGAGTTGGAAAATCAGCATAAAGAAGCATATCTCCAGACCCAATTTCAAGATTGAAACTCAACTTATAAGAATTCGGGTTACTTACAAGTTTCATCCCACCTACAAATTCCTGACCTGACAAAAGTGTATCAGTCGGATGACTGAAGCTCTCCCAAATAATGTTGCGATTTTCGCCATACAAGACCAAATTGCCGGAATCCAGCAATTCCAATGAAGTAACACCTTTATCTGCAGTATTCGTCGACCAAACATTTTTCCCTCCACTGGTTAAATACGCATCTCCATTCTTGTCAAATGTAAACTTATCTGAATTCCGCACCACTGAGCCTCTGTTTGCAGTCCAAAGAACTCTTGAAGTCGGCTTATGAAGGATAACTAGTAGAAATAAAGTCACATCTTCTTTGATTGATTCAAACCCAAATGCAAAATTTGAGTTATTGGATAACAGAAACAATCCTTCATTATCAACCCAATTCATTTGAGATCCTTGAAACCCAGGAGAAATTTGAGCTATTTTTCGAACACTAGCGGAAGACGTTCCAAATAAAAGAAAAAAGAGTAAGATTATAGATCCAACAGAAACTTGGGTCGCCATAGTTACTCAAGAAGACCCTGAATTCAGCTTAAAAGTTTCCAAAATGAAAATTGAGGAAACCTTGCACTTCTCCAAAAAAAGGTGAAAACTTTACATAAAGAAGAGCTGAAAAGAAGATAGAAACAGAAGGAAATGATAGTGAACCCTGAAGCCAAACTACAGCATTTTTCTGAACCAAACAAAGACTAAAAAGAAAAACCCAAATCAGGAGAATGGATGCATGGTTTAAGCTTTTACCATAACCCCAAAGATTAACTTTCTAGAAAGATTGATAATTTAATCTGACCTCAGGTTTTTTTGGTTCAGTTGCAGAAGAAACAATCAATAACAAAACAACTGGGTTGGTTTTGGAAGATGTTGATACTTGTTTAGTTTTATTTTCTAACAAAAAAACAGAGATGAAATCTCTCTGTGTGTGATCTCACTCCTCTGTTACAGCTGGAAAGGAGGTGATCTAGTGGTCATGGAAATTTTAAATTCTTCTTGATTACTGTTACAAACTTTATTACTTTCCTGGGTTTTGGTAATTCCTGGGTTTTATATTAGTATAAGATAAAATTCATTTGGGATTTGGACTACTAGTTGGCATTAATTAAATGCAGGGTGGATGGGTAATGAAATGAATGCGGTTGGGGGATCCATGACAATGTTGGCTGGAAAGGAGGAAGAGTCAAGGTACCAAAACTAACTCATGAATGGTCTATTTTGGCGAGTAGCACTTATGAAACACATCCATCTTTTTGCAGATGTGAACCCCGCTTTCTCTTTTTGTGTTTACGTGTGACTTTTGTTTTAGGTGTACCAAGTCGTTTTTTTCTTATCCTATTCATCAAGAGGCCTCTTGGCCCTCTTCAAACACACTGCTAATGGGGGGACTGGTTTTGCTTGGGGGTGTACCAAATGCTAATAAGACAAAAAAATCATTTTCCTTGGGGTTGGTACACCCCAAGCAAATTGGTACCCCATTAGCAGCCTTGCTCTTCAATCGATTTTTCCTAGTCAAGTCAAGTCATTCTTTTTCTTTTTCCTATTCGATTTATTTATCAATGGAGCTAGGACCATTGCTCGACTAGAGTCGGAGATTTTTTCTTTTTCTTCTGGTGTTACTATAAGTATAAGCACTATACAAGAACACCCATATATCCTGCACATTCTAATATCGATAAATGAATCTATATGGGATAAGAAAAAATTATTCGTTTACATTCTAATATCGATAAATGAATCTACATGGGATAAGAAAAAATTATTCGTTTGGTGAGGCTATTTATTTATCGGTAATCGGTGAATGAATATAAATTTATTTAGAGAGTAATTTTAGTTTTTACATGTATAATTTTGATGTTTCTGAACCAAAAGTTGATCAATTAGAAGACGATATTTATCGAGTCTGTTAGAGCACTACTCGGTCGAACTCGCAAGCGTTACTATCTCAAGCTTGTTTGTCAAGTTTAGTTGCCAAAACTATAAGTCTTGATTTCTAGTCTACTTATAGCTAAGTCTCGGATTAGGATAGAAAGTGTAGTTGAGCTTTAGACTTCACGGCGTTCATCGATTAAAGACGAAGAACTACTAAAGGGAGCTTGTGGAACTTCACCAACAAAAGGTATGTGGAGACTTCAACTCATCTATCACTCAAAAGTCCATCTACTCTATCTCCTATTTGAGACCAAAATCGTATAGCTATATAGACTTCGATTATACACATTTGATATTTCGAGCCGAGTTTAACTCGCTTACATATTTCTCGAAATATGTGTTGGTAAGCTTTGACTTTAACCAAGTTCATCTTATATTCTTGACGAAAGTCAAAAGATGATCATGTGAAAATCGCCCGGTAACATCTTACATGATTTGTGTGAGATAGTCATTTGATGTAGACTCAGTAGTTTCGTATTGATGTATCATCACTTGAAAATTATTTTGAAGCCAATAGTTTGTGTGAAACAGATATTGTCGTTTTCTAAGAATGTTTCAATGATTTAAATGGGAGTTTAGAACAATACCATGTTTGGATATAGCACAGTATGCGTACTTGTATGCTAACTATTGCAAGTTATTCCAAGTCCGGAAACCATAGTATGCATACCCGTATGCATACTGGTTGGTTTAATGAAAGTCTGAGATCTTAGTATGCATACCCGTATGCGTACCGGCGTAAGTTCAAATCCGGGAACTCAACTGAGTTTGGAGGTATGCGTACATGCTCGCATACTGGCAAACCCAAACTAAGTCCGGCCACTTAGGTATGCGTACCCGTTTGCATACTTGAGTAGGTTATGTTCTAAAATCGGTTTTTTCATGAACTAATACATTTATATAATAAGGAATGCAATCTTTTGCAAACCGTGGCTATAATGTTCATGAATTGATTCGAGTGAATCAAAATCGATTTTGCTTCAATTGTGTCTTGTATACTTCTATGAGATTGCAAATCGTGGCTATAATGTTCATGAAATATTCAAGTGAATCAAAATCGATTTTGCTTCAATTGTGTCTTGTATACTTCTATGAGAATATAAACAATTGAACAACTCTATAACTAGTTTCATTTGAGTCATTTGAACTAGTTTTGTTAAGATAAACAAGGTTGATATGAAAGTGTTCATATGGCTAACTTCGGTTAACTATTGTTGAGCCAACAAGGTGTACACGTTTAGGTACGGCTACCCATATCTAAATGAAGTCACTTTTCATTTGTCTGTAACAAGCTAAGTTCGATCTCACGGTTGAAGGATATTAGCTTGAGTCTAATCAGGTTTTTATCTAATGATGAATATTGAATGATTTGTTACCAAGGTAACATTGATTGCAAACCCTGATTTAAAGACTATATAAGGGATAACTCTAGCAGCTGGGAAACCTAATCCCCACACCTCCTGTGTGATACTAGTTGCGACTAGAGTCGATTCTCCTTTAACCTAGGTTTTTCTAAAACCATTATAGGTTAATGACTTAAATACTTCATTGGGATTGTGAAGCCAGACCCAACTATTTTCTCTGTAGTTGTGTGTCCTGATCTTGTTGTTTTTTATCGCATTGAGTACTATCTTCTCTAAGATTTGCTCGAGATTTAATCTCCGATAGGCAAGATAAAAAGTAGAACTGGCTAGCAGGATGGAAAGCTACCAGGTGATTTCTAGATACTGTGTTATTGCCGACCAAAACTTGTTGTTTGGTGAAAATAGTTGAAGCCTATTAATACAAGTCATATTGAAACGTACCCTGGTCTCGTAGGAAGTGGAAACGATTGAGTGGTGGAAGAATAGAGTAACGTGTAACCGTCAGACGCTATGCTTCCATGATGAGGGAAGTGAATCCGTGTAACCGTCAGTCATTACGCTTCCATGATGAAGTAAATGAATTGTTTACACCGTTACTTTTCACCACAACTAATTTTCCTACTTCATGACACTTTCTTGTAACGGGCGCATTGCACGCCGCACGCTGTAAACCGCCAGACCAATACCCTGATGAGTATCCCCCAATTTGTGACATGTTTGATGTCTCGAGTGTTGTCGTGGAAAATGATGTAGTTTTGAAGTGGTAAGAAAAGGGTTTGATTCTCGGACTTGGGAAGTTGTTGATTTTAGGACTTACTTAAATAAAATACTAGAAACAAAGAAAAGATTTTAACAATGTTGAGAGATACTGGGACTTAGGATTCCACCAAAGTTCACAATCGATTGGTTTATACAATGATTCATAACAATTTTAGCTCTTTTCTAGACTCTATTTCTTTGCCAAAAGTAGATTTTATAAAGCATTAGATGTAAATCGTAAGCATAGTGCATCAAAAGTTCTTAGACTAAGCATACACTATCAAACAAAATCACAAATAATCAATGGAAATCATAAATTGATTAAAAATCAATGCAAGAAGTCTTAAGAATCAATTATAATTACCAAACATTGTGAAACATGGCTTCCTCCGTCATCCCAGTGTTGGGGTTTAGCTCCACATGGTGAAAATACGCTCAAAATATTTATTCATGGCTCAAAAGTGTGTTTACAATAGTAGTCAAAAGAGAGAAGAGTAATGAAAACAGAAAACTGCAACGTTTATAAGTGTTAAAAAGTCACTGTTATAATAAACGATAAATCATATATGTTGCAGAATAATCGACTGGCCTCTGCGAGTCTGTTCTTCGTGTTCTTGATAACGACACTTCTGTCGTCTGCAACTCTTCCTTCTTCTTCTCTGCTGCTGCTGCGATTCTTCTCTGCAGCCTTGTTCTTAGCTCTGCAGCTACCCCAAAACTCCCGACTCCCTTCGTAGACCTCACAGAAGCCTATATATACACAACATGTCGATAAATCTCTTCGATTATTTTCTTCTTCTTCACGGCCAAGTTACGGATATTTTCTTTCCTTCTAAACTCTCTTTGCGGCTTCTGTTTAGTTGTAAACTCTTCTAAATATATCGAACAGAGTATATTCTTTCCTTGTCCACGTACTGTCCAAATATTCAACCAAGTTCCCGTAAATAATTCCTCTCTGTTATCAAAACTAAATCCCGATAATCTTTCCTCCCTGCCTTGCTCCAAACCGATAATGCAGCCCAATTTAATCGAGTCTGATGGACCTACCAACCCTGTTTAGTCCAAACAGGCCCTGTGTGACAGAAATCCGCGATTAAATCTCAGTAAAACTCGTCCTAATTTGACGAAGAAAATTCCACAGGTGGTAATATAGTTTTCCCGCCAAAACTTGGTTCAAATGGGGAAGAACATGGATGCCCCTTATCCGTTCATGGGGTGTGAATAGCGAGTGGTCGCCCCTTAGTAATTGAGGTGCCCCTTATCCAAATGAGGGGTCCGAATAGTAATTTTCTCCCACGAGCGCAAATACCACTTTTCGAGCCAATTTTCCCGCAAAAGCTTATTTCTCCAAAAACACCTACAAAGACATAAAATACCAAAATAAGCACAAAATCGAGTACTAACATTACAGAGAATTGAGACTAATATAGACACATAAATGCGTCTATCAAATACCCCCAAACTTATTATTTGCTAGTCCTCGAGCAAATCAAATCTACAAAATAAAATCCTAACTCATTTTGTGGCAGGCATCGTCGATTGCATTTAGCGTATGCAATAAGCCTTTAAACCCCTAGGTGGCCCTAGTGGTCGAGTTATAGTCTCGGGAGGGCTTACAAGAGATATACCCACAAAACCTTTACTCCAGACCCTAACTATCTACGCAGAACCTTGGAAGGCACTAAAAAGTCTCCTTGGTTGGCATACTTATTGACTACGGGAGGAAGTACCACGATGCGAAATTCCAATTGTTGTACACGAGTTTGCACTCAAGCATACTAAAATTCATATATAAGTCACGAGCTCTACTCAGATAGTCTCACTATGGACATCAATATCCGGAGTCTACCAATCACATGGATAGATTAAGAAGATGGATGTAGAGAAAAACGTAAATGGTTTTTATGTTGACTAAGTGAACAGTGTTTCTCTAATCTGTCTGAAGGCCGCTGCCAAAATGAACCTATCCTAATGGACTGAGATACTGGTCTAACTAATATCAACATAACTGGCATATACAAGGGAACCAGTGGTCGATAATCCTAATTCTAGATCAACTCGTCTGGTATATACAAGGGAACCAGCGGTCGATTTATTCACTGAACATTAATTTTTTTTTTTTTTTTTTTTTTTGGTAACAACATGATTAGATCTTGCGGATCCAAGCGCATGCTTCTTGTCAGCAGATTACATGGTAATTCCCGTGGATCCTGCGTTCCACGCTTGTTTAGGCGACGGAAACAGGGAGAACACACACATATTGCTATCCAAGTGTTAATTTTTATTTATTTTTGAGAATTATTCCATCTGGTCTGATTGTTTTGGTCTCTCTCTCTTTTTTTTTTTTTCTTAGTAACTCAATCACTCTATTTCACCCTAGCAGTGGTAACAACTTGAATCGTGAGCCCCACCTAATCACTTAGAAAAACATATTTTAAAAAGAAAAACAAAATAAAAATAGAAGTGAAAAGGACTCAACGAGATATGGCGAAACTACCATGTTATTTCTAACACTTGAGCTCTGTGCTTTTATGAATAGACTCTTTAGATGTGTCCATCTAATCAGATTGGTTCCTCAACTCCTACAACCAAAATGCTTCCATCCACTTAGATTAGTTAGTGACATCCTTAATAAACATAAATTTCTAGGCTCTGGAGTTTATTTATTGCAACTAAAAAGTTTCTCCCATACCCCAAACTTAAATCTAACATTGTCCTCAATGTTCTAAAGATGAAATTAAAAGCATAAACAAGGAGAAACTGTTACCATTTAAAGCAAAAGAGATAAGGAAATATATTACCGTGTTGCATGAGCATGGGTTACCTCCCAAGAAGTGCTAAATTTAAAGTCTTCAGCCAGACGTCTAATACCACAAAATGGCTAATTACCTTTCGAATCATATATTAATAGTCGAAACAACTGTGGACCAACAAAACCAAATAAAACTGCCACAATTATAAGACAAATGCACCAAATCGGAAAAATTAATGAGACAGAGCACATCCTCATCCAAGGTTCCTGCAAGACAACTGGGTTTTTCTGTGGTGCCCACTTGAGCTTCATATGAGTGTCTTGACAAACAGATTTTTCTGAACTATGGGTTTCTAGTGGTTGGATTTCCTCTTGGACGATGTCGGGAGGATCGGGTTGAGGAGTCGGAAGAGACTCAGGTACCTCATGTATACTAGGCTCGATTCCCAAGTTAGGGACTTCTACTAGGGATATTTGACCATCACTACCCCCAAACTTAGGGTAATCAGTATTTTCAGAAAGACCTCTAACTATTGCTTGAATTTCCGGATCCTCGGAGTCTTTAAAATACTCAAGAGCTTTTTCTAGATCATTACCCCCAAACTTAGGGTCAACATTACTCTCCGTAAGGCCTAGCACTATGGCTTGAATTTCAGGGTCTGTAGAGTCTTTAAAGTACTCGAGAGCTTCTTCTAGTTCAAAATTTCGGTCACCTAACTGACTTAAGAGAATTGTCTCATCAAATTCATCTAAGGAATCACCAAATAAAGTGTCGTCCCAATTATCCTGAATTAGATCCTGAACTAAAGTGCTAATCATATTCACTTCCTCCAAGTCATCAGAAGTTTGTCTATTAACATTAAATACATTTAGTTCAGTGGCCATATTACCAAAGGATATATTCATAAGTCCGGTCCTATAGTTGATTATAGCATTAGATGTGGCTAAAAATGGGCGACCTAAAATCACCGGTATTTGAGCGCTAGTGTCCTGAACAGGTTGAGTGTCTAGAACAACAAAATCCACTGGATAAATAAATTTATCAACCTCAATCAGTACATCCTCTATGACACCACGAGGTACTTTGACATACCTATCAGCTAATTGTAGGGTCATTTTAGTCGGTTTCAACTCACCAAGACCTAGCTGGGTGTACACATGGTACGGGAGTAGGTTAACACTGGCTCCTAAGTCAAGTAATGCTTTATCAACCATGTGACTACCAATCGTACAAGATATGGTGGGGCATCCAGGGTTTTTATACTTAGGGGCTGTTTGGTTCAGAAGGATTGAACTTACCTGACCAGCTAAAAAGGCTTTCTTATGGACATTATGCTTACGCTTTCGTGTACAAAGATCCTTAAGAAACTTGGCATAAGCAGGCATTTGCCTAATTGCTTCTAATAAAGGAATATTTATGTTTACCTGCTTAAAAATCTCCATTATTTCGTTGAAATTCGACTCTCTCTTAGTTGGAACTAACAACTGTGGATATAGGGCTCTTGTCACAAAATGAGATCTATCGGGAACCACATGGGCATCACTAGAAATTTTATCAGTCTCTTCAGCTAGTGGCTCCTTCTGGGGCTCATCTTGGGAACTAGAAGGTGGATCTACAGTGTGTCCACTATTAGGCATGGCTACCTTATTGTCTACCGTTTTACCACTCCTAAGGGTTGTTACAGAGTTCACATGATTGAACTCTTTCTCTCTAGAGGATACTTCATAAATTGCTCTAGTATTGGGTAGTGGTTGACTGGGTAACTTGCCTTTCTCTCTTTCGCTCAAAAACTCTGCAATTATACTAACCTGATTTTTTAGTTCTGAAATAGCCTGAGAGTTTTCCTGTAAACCTTTCTCAACCGTTTGCTTGAACTCTGCAGTGTTATGAGATAATATGGTCAGAGACTCTTCTAAGCTCATGATTTTTTTATTCGACAGGTTCTGATACTGATCTGGCCCTAAATGGTTCTTAGTATACCCAAAACTTGGGAGAGCTTATAGGCTCGGAAATGATGCCTACAACGTATACTGCAAGTGCACAGTGTCGACTAGCAACACAGGGCAAGTACAGGTCGATCCACAGAGATTTGGAGAGTGTCTTGGTAATGCTTATGGTCTTCTAAACTGATTTCTGATAAGAAGTGTAACACACAAGAGTTTGTTTTGGTTGTCGATACGACAAGGTGTAGTGAATGTAAGGTAAGTTGTAAAAATGGATTGTAAACAAGGTTGAAGAACACTAGGGCAATGAATCCACCTTCTAATCTTATGCTAAGGCAATGTAGCTCAGGTTATGTTCTTGTACCTTCCCTTGAAGGTCTCAAGTGGATGTTCATTAACTACTTTTCACTAACTCACCCCTAGTATGAGTTGTCTTCTTACAGTACAACTCATCACAGACTCATATGCTCAACAGTTAACTACTAATCCTAACACACTATAACACAGCAAGAACAAAACCAAAGATTGATTAACTTGACATGAAATTAGGGGTTTCATCAACACCCTAGCAAATTAAATTAGAACATCATAAGAGTAAGTAAAACACAAATTAAACTCTAGCTTGGTGCACTGGCTAATCCAGGCATCCCCTTTTACATACACTCCTCAACCCTATTTATACCAAGTTCCCTTTTAACACTCCAATTCGGAAATTAAATGCAAACCCACTCACCATCACTGCTTGAATTGGTTGTCCCCTCTGTTAATTCGTCTCTGCAACTTCATTAAATTAATTGTTGGGGAAACCCTAGCTCTAACTATCTCAAACCTAGCTTCTAGGGTTATGGGAGAAGCTATGAAGGAGATAGCTAGACCTAGAGAGGTGGTGAATGCGGCTGCTGGTACGGCTATGGTGGCTGTGGTTGTCGGGAGAAGGAAATGGTGGCGATGGTGTTGGCTCTGCACTGGTCGGGGAAGAAGAGAGATGGGGGTTCTGCAAATATCGGGAGAGAAGAGATGAAGCGAAGGTGAGGATGGGGGGTGTTTGGTCGATGGGTGAAGGGGTAGGTGGTTTCGGTGTTGGGCGGACGCAGCGAGTGATGATGCGAGGGATGCAGCGACCGTTGGATGCAGATGGGTAATTCAATCTTAACGGCTCAGGATGGGACGGGCTTGGATTCGGGTTATGGGTCGGGCCTTGGATTGCTCAAGCCCATATCTTTGTAAATGGGTTGCAACTGATGCGCACGCGGGCTGTAGCTTTCTGCTCCATAGTCGCTCGTCTCCAATTTTCTGCTCTTTTGGCTCCTTAATTTCTCCAAGCTTTATTTACTACCTAAAAACACAAAATTAATTAGTACAAGTATTTATTCTTGAAAACGAGAAAATACGAGAATTTGGGATAATATCGATTTCTAAGCACAAAAGATGAGTTAAATGCCAATAAAAAGGTGTAGAAATATGCAATATTTGGCACTCATCAAATACCCCAAACCCGAATTTTACTTGTCCTCAAGTGAAACAGAAATTAAGAAATCCTAACTATACCACTGTCGCTGGTCTCTCGAATGTATTTAGCGTATGCACTAAGCCTTTAAACCCCTAGGTGTCCCTAGTGGACGAGTTGTAGTCTCATGAGGGTTTACCAGAGGTGTACGCACAAAACCTTCTCCAACTTCAGAGCGTAAAAAAAAGTCTCAAGCATCCAATGAGCTATGAGGACATAGAGTTTCTGCATGCTAGTAACACGAAGTTAGAACTACCAAAGAACGCATTCTCATCCTTAAGAGTTGAGCGAGAAGTAACCATACCATATGAAAGAATTCGGGTTCGAGAGTGATCACAAGCCTCGACTTCTGCCTCACCAATAGGGTTTTATGATAATTGCACTCAAAAAGACCGCTTTTTTAGTCTCTCATGTGTGCATGCAGGAATAAAGAGAGAAATCCTGCACACGTTGAAGGTGAGAAGGATAACCTTCCGAAATAATTTCTGGAGACTCCACATAATTGTGGACAAAAAGAATCTTTTTCTGATGATCTCTAAGAAAGGAAATCAACCATTAGCAAGGATGGGAGTACTCACTTACCTTCACATCCGATCGGCAATTAACACCACTCTCATAGCATCCATAGAAATGTCTTCAATCTTCGGTCTTCGGTCTTCAACTGTTGATGATGAACTTCTGAACTTCACAAAAACTTGACAATTTGTAACTTTTCTATTCAATTTCCTTATTGCTTGGAATTTTCTTCTTGAATTCTTCTTCTTTACCATGGTGGTATCAAAACTAAGAAAATAAACTACAATTTTTTTTTTTTTATTTTTTTTTGATAACATGGAATGAAAATAACACAAAAACAATGAAACTATTAACTCCATGGATGAAGGACTTTATCACTCAATTCTTTACAACTTGTATTGTCTTGATTTCATAAACTTCACTAATTCTCATCTTATTTTCTTTTCTTTTCTTTGTTGCATGTAACCTTGGACTATTTCAACTTTTCTTCAAATATTCTGACGTTGCTCTGCTCGCTGACGATGATGTGTTTCTATGGATCTGTTGTGTTGTCGAGAGGAAGAGAGTGATGCTAACTACAAATCGAACTACAAGAAGGAGTTTTCATCTTTAAACGTCACCCTCATGATTGAAAAAATTAGCACTCAAGAGATCAAAAATAGTGCTGAAAGTGGTGCGAAGCTGGGTAGCTCACCATTCCTACCCGGAATTGACGTACGGTGTCACACACTCTAACAGATTTTTTAGAAAGTCACAAAAATGAAGGTCGGTGCCTCGCTTGATGTAAAAATGGGTAGTCTCCACTATGGGTGATCACAATTCTACTACCGAATATCTTTGCAGCACCTAATTCGCCCTCCGGTATGGTTAAATCCAACTTTAACGCTCTAATCAACTAAGAAACCCGATTGTGTTCTCCAGTACTTCCAAGTTCAGTTATTTCGGTCAGACTCTCTATGTAAACATAGCTAGAAGCATGCTAGTGACTCTAAGATCTCTAAAAGTTGGAGGTTTTTATGTACATATTTACAAAGAGTTTTGAATTTTTTTTTTTTTTTTTTTTTTTAAGTAAAACAAAAGACTACAAACTCTATATGCAAAACACACCCCCAAACCTAAATCAAACATTGTCCTCAATGTGTCAACAGATGATACGAATTTAAACAGTCACATACCATGAGAACTATGTTGAGTAGAGAAAAGGGAAGAGATTACCGGTGTGTCGGCGAAAGCAAGATTAGAGCTTCATTAGTCAAGGCTAGAATCCAACATTCTCAGCTGAGATCTTATTGGATTAGCACAATATATACAAAAGAAGACTCAACCGATTCAAGATAGAAGATTTAACAAGACCTACTGGATTATATACAAGAAAAATTCACCATACACCAACAATCTAAAGAGTTGAGGATCAACCCAAAAGAAGATATGCAAAAACATGAACAACCTTACACATATATAACATGAGAGTGCAAGTAAGACTGCATATGTGAACGAGTTACCCCCAAACCTAAACTTGTCAACAGATGTGTTTTTGAGCACAAAATCTTGCAATTTTAAAGGTACATCATGCACAAGGTCTAGTTCAAAATGGACTTTATTAGGGACGGGAAGAAAAACATCAATGCAGTCTAACTGTGGCTCTTCAAAGGTATTGTACTTAGCTGCAAAATAGTCCAAGAGGACTTGGGAAGCATACAGCTCTAGGCCTAGATTAGGAACTCTCAGAATAGTTGGTTTAGGTGCAAGACCATCAGATTGTGACATAAGCAGGACGTTGGGCATGTCTAAGTTGTTCACATGTGTGAGATCAAGAGTACCATTATCAATCACATCAATATCCCCTAAGTCATCTACAAGTCTGCAACATGCTCACGTTCATAGAATAGTTCAACAAACCCAAATTCAGAATCATGATTATTCAAAGTCTCCATCTCATGCATAAGCAAATCAGAAGATACAACACATTTTGACCTAGGCAGGGAATTAGACACATCAAGGTTATTTTCATACATATGATCAGTGGTGTCAACAGAAAATTCAACTTTCCCTAGGTCGGTCACGAGCTGCCTAGCATGTATACTTTCACAAAATAATTGCAGGAGTCCTAGATCATTATCAACATCACATGTATATGCATATGGAGTACTAGGAGAAACATCATTCATGAAGGTCGAGGAAGAGCAGCCTAATGTTCCGGAACCCAAAGGTTCCACAATATGTTCAGCATAATCATGTTCTTCAAGCATAACATATTCATCATCATCATCATAACAAAAATGCATTTCCCGATTCAAAATTGTAGCATTTCTAGTGCACTTATTTACCTCTAGATTAGGTTCATTTTCAACATTAGTAGCTTGACTATGAGCATAAACACTATTTTCAAAATTTACTTCATCAGGACTGACAGACATTTCATTTTGAAATTTCTCCCTTTCTATATTTTGTAAATGAATCAGATTCATCCTTAATATCATGTTAAGTTGTTCAATTGAAGGGGAGTCTTCAATAGTGGGTATCCTCATTTCAGGGTAGTCATTACATGGTTATGCACAAGGTTCACTACCAAAGGGAAATTCAGACGTGTTGCTATATGGATGATCATGCAATGCTTTCAATTCAAATCTAGCATTATTTTGCTCAATGAGTTTGATATTTTCCATCACAGAGTGCATACAAGAGTTCATTGGAGGACAGAATTGTTCAACCTCCCCTGGCGGTTGAGGATACATGTGCGAATAATTATTAGGGTTTGCATATTGAGGCTCATGACCTAGAAAAGGTTCATAATAATCCCTAAAATCATTAACATCATGGTATGTGGGGGGTTCATGTTGTGAAGCATGCCCGTAAGCAAGTTCTCTAATTGACTTATGTGATGATTTTTCATTCCTAATGCCAGTCCGAAACCCTGACATGATACTCTCTAACAAGCATTCCTAAACACAATATACATGGTCACTAAGACAGATTCATGGATGTATGCAGGCATAGGGTTTTGCAGAGTTTGGGAGACTCACAGTGATGTAACAATTTAGCTAGCAGATATGTTACTCAATTAGTACATGGGCATGCACACAAATACCATATGTTATGGCTATCAGACAGCCAGGCAATTCACAAAATAGGGAAGCAATGCATGTGAGATTCCAAGGCCAGAGATTATGCACACAGATGCAGGGAAGATAGCTCAACAGGTTGTCAACAGGCTTGCACATGTGAATATGACTTAGCATTCAATACAGGTAGTCACACAGGTCTGTCAATGGGTTTGGTTGACAGAATAGAGCATGCTAAGGTACAGGGCTGATGGTTCAACCAACTCAGTTGATATCAAACTGGGCTATCAGCAAACTTGTCTAACCAAGTTGCAGCTCAACTCAAACAGCTTCAGGGGCTGGAGCCAAGCACAGGCTTTGTTGAAGCCAAGAAGTCACAGTAAAAAGGCAAACTAATTCAGCCAATTTTTAGTGCACAGAACATACAAAGGCATAGGTTTCAGTTTTACAAAATTTCAGATATTGAGCAATACTCAACAAGGCAGCTAATTTTATCATGCAAAGGCACTTGGTAGGCCTTTAAATGTGTTATGTTTTAATGCCTACTTGTTATAACCGCAAGTGCACGGTGTCTAGTCTATAAGACAGGGAAAGTACGGGTCGAACCACAGAGACTTGTGGTGTTGTGTGTGATCTAAGGCTTGGCTTAACTAAATTTCAGATGATATTGTAACAACAGGGGGTTTTGTTGCCGAAAACGGCTGATTGAAGGTTATAACAATGAAGTAAAAATGAAATACAAGCAGTGAGATTAAATGGGTGCTAAGGTTATCAATTCCACCTCTAAATCATGTTATGTGTCAATTAGTTGGAGTATTCTTGTTCCTGTGGCAGACAAGGGTAGTTTGTCAATTCTACCACCTATCTAAGGAGTTTCTCCTAGTGATTCTTCAATTAACGTGACTAAGGTACTAACCTAGAGCACTAGTTGTCTAATTAAGCACAACTAGTCAAGAGAATTAGCAATAATGATTGAAGCAAGAGCTGAAACACACTCAACACAGATATAACCTAACTACAATGTATACTTGGCATGCATTGTGAGAGAAAATCATTGAGGTGTTAGAATTGAAGTTATCTGATAAAATTAAGCACTCAAGACAACTCAAACACAGTTGAAATCATAACATGGATTTAGGGTTTCACTGAAACCCTAGCAAATAATTTAGAACATGATAAACAACAATTAACTCTAAATTGGTGCTCTGGCTAGCCCAGGCATAAGTTTCTACACACACATCAAGTTCTATTTATACATGCCCAGAGAAAACCCTAAATTTCTCAAAACAGAAATTGAAAGCAATAACCTCTCACCCACGTCGCTCAATCCTCTGAATCAGTGTTCTCCTCTGTCTTGTCTCGTCTCTGACCTCTGAGTCAACCATGCATGGGGTTTGGTGGTGAAACCCTAGCTTCAATCATCTCAACCCTAGCTTCTAGGTTAAGGTAGAAGCTATGGATGGAGATGGGTGATGCGAGGGTAGCTGAGGAGGTGGTGATGGTTCTGGTGCGGCTGACAGAGATGGAGTGGTGGTGATGGGGATGGCTCTGCATCAGGCGAGGGAGGTGAAGGAGAAGGGATGGGTTCTGCAGAGGTATGGGAGAAGAAAGAGAAGAAGGAAGAGGAAATGGATTTGCTCGAGTGGGGGTATAGGTGTAGGAGGTTTCGTTGTGAGGCGGGGGCATCGAAGTTTGATGAGGAAGGCGGAGCGAGCATTGGATTTAGCTGGAGAAGATCTGAACGGTTGAGGAAGTATTGGGTTGATTTGGTGTTGAGCGGAGCATCGAGAAATAGATGTGAGCGAAGGAGCGACCGTAGGATGCATCTGGGCGAGATCTCAACGGCTCAGGATGAACGGGTCGGGTCTAGCTCAAGCCCATGTCTTGTAGATGAGTTGCTACTTGTTGGGTTGCAACTGCATTGCGCTGCGTGGCTTTGGCTTCTGTTCCATAGACGCTTGTCTCCAATTCTTCGCTCTTTCGGCTCCTCAATTTCTCCAAACTTTATTTATTACCTAAAAATACAAAATTAATTAATACAAATATTTATTCTTGAAAACAAAGAAAACTCAGAATCTGGGATAATATCTGATTTCTGAGCACAAAAGATGAGTAAAATGCCAATAAAAAAGGTGTAGAAATATGCAATATTTGGCACTCATCAAATACCCCCAAACCTGAATTTTACTTGTCCTCAAGTGAAACAGAAATGAAGAAATCCTAATTATACCCCTGTCGCAGGTTTCTCGAATGCATTTAGCGTATGCACTAAGCCTTTAAACCCCTAGGTGTCCCTAGTGGACGAGTTGTAGTCTCGTGAGGGTTTACCAGAGGTGTACCCACAAAACCTTCTCCAACTTCAGAGTGTAAAAGAGTCTCAAGCATCCAAGGAGCTATGAGGAGATAGAGTTTCTGCATGCTAGTAACACGAAGTTAGAACTATCAAAGAACGCATTCTCATCCTTAAGTCTTTGAGCGAGAAGTAACCATACCATATGAAAGAATTGATTCGATTGTGATCATAAGCCTCGACTTCTGCCTCACCATTAGGGTTTTATGATAATTGCACTCAAAAAGATCGCTTTTTTAGTCTCTCATGTGTGCAGGCAGGAATAAAGAGAGAAATCCTGCACACGTTGTAGGTAAGAAGGATAACCTTCCGAAATAATTTCTGGAGACTCCACAAGAGTGTGGACAAAAAGAATCTTTTTTCTGATGATCTCTAAGAAAGGAAAATCAACCATTAGCAAGGATGGGAGTACTCACTTACCTTCTCACCCGATCGGCAATTAATATCACTCTCTCATAAGAAACCATAGAAACGTCTTCAATCTTCGGTCTTCGGTCTTCAACTGTTGATGACGAACTTCTGAACTTTACAAAATCTTGAAAATAATTTTAATTAATTAATTTTTTTTTTTTTTTAAAGTACAATAAAACAATAAAACTCAATTTTTCACAAACTTCATTAATTCTCATCCTATTTTCTTTTCTTTGTTGCACGTAAAACTTGGACTATATCAACTTTTCCTTCAAATATTCTGATGTTGCTCTGCTTGCTGACGATGATGTGTTTCTATGAATGTGTTGATTGAGAGGGAGAGAGTGATGCTAACTGCAAATCGGTATTTAGAAGAAGTTTTCATCTTTAAACGTCACCCTCATGATTGACAAAAACTAGCACTCAAGAGATCAAAAGTAGTCTTTGAAATTGGTGCGAAGTTGGGTAGCTCACCATTCCTACCCGGAATTGACGTACGGTGACACACACACACTCTAACAGCTTTTCTAGAAAGTTGCAAAAAATTGAAGGTTGGTGCCTCACTTGATGTAAATTGGGTAGTCTCCACTATGGGTGATCACAATTCTACTACCGAATATCTAAACAAACACCTAATTTGCCCTCAGGTATGGTTAAATCCAATTTTAACGCTCTAATCAACTAAGAAACCCGATTGTGTTCTCCAGTACTTCCAAGTTCCGTTATTTCGGTCAGACTCTCTATGTAAACATAGCTAGAAGCATGCTAGTGACTCTAAAATCTCTAAAAGTTGGAGGTTTTTATGCAAAAATTTACGAAGAGTTTTTTTTTTTTTTTTTTTTTTAATAAAAGACTAAAAACTCTATATGCAAATGTACCCCCAAACCTAAATCAAACATTGTCCTCAATGTGTCAACATATACAAAGAATTTAAAATAGTCACATACCATGAGAACTATGTTGAGTAGAGAAAAGGGAAGAGATTACCGGATGTCGGCGGAAGCAAGGTTGGAGCTTCATTAGTCAAGGCTAGAATCCAACATTCTCAGTGGAGATCATATCGGATTAGCACAAAATATGCACAAGAAGACTCAACCGATTCAAGAAAAGAAAAATTTAACAAGTCCTACTGGATTATATACAATGAAAATTCACCATACACTAACAATCTAAAGAGTTGAGGATCAACCCAAAAGAAAATATATACAAACATCAACAGCCTTACACAAATATAAAATGAGAGTGCAAGTAAGGCTGCATATGGGAATGATTTTCCCCCAAACCTAAACTTGTCAACAGATGTGTTTTTGAGAACAAAATCTTGCAAAATTAAAGGTACATCATGCACAAGGTCTAACTCAAAATGAGTTTTGCTAAGAACAGGCAGACATACACATTCCAACTGTGGTTCCCTAAAGGTGTTATACTTTGATGCAAAATATTCCAAGAGGACTTGGGAAGCACAAAGCTCTAGGCCTAAGTTAGGCATTCTTAGAAAAGTTGGTTTTGCAATTTTGTTACAAACTACACCTAGGTTTGGTGGATGAGTTTCAATCTGTGACTCAGGAGAGAGGTTAGGTACATCTAAGTTGTTTTCATGTATAAGATCATTTGCACCATCACACACTTTCCTAAAGTCAGACAAAGGTAAATCATGCTCACTTGCATAGAACAATTCATCAATCTCCATGTCATAATCGTCATCACTCTCATGCACAAAATAACCAGGAGAAATGTCATGATGTAACCTAGGCATGGAATTAGGCACATGCATTGAATCATCTGTGTCAACAAACAATTCAGCTATTCCTAGGTCATAAACAGGTTGTGTAGCATGCTTATTTTCAGACCCCAAATCAGCATCACATGTGTGAATATTAGAAGAAGCATCATTCATAGGGTTCACAGAAGAGACGGTTAACGTCTCTGAACCCAAAGATTCTACTACATTTTCAGTATACACATGCTCTTCTAACATATCATATTCATCATCATCATCATCATAGCAAAAATGCATTTCCCTATTCAAATTTGTAGTATTCCTAGTGTACTCATTTTCCTCTAGATTAGGTTCATATTCAGTGTCAGTTGCATGAGTAGGAAGAGAAACACTATTTTCAAAATTTTGTTTATTAGGGACAACAAACATCTTATCATGAGATTCCTTCCATTCTTTATTTTCTAAATGAATCAGGTTCATCTTTAAGAACATGTAACACTGTTCAATGGAAGGAGAGTCTTCACTAGTGGGTATGCATGCCTCATATGAATGATCATTGCATGGTTGTGCACAGGGTTCACTAGAGAAGGGATGCTCGTGCAATGTTTTCCATCCAAGTATATCACTGTTTTGCTCTATGAGCTCTTCCATTAGTGATTGCATACAAGGAGTTGGGGGAGTATAACATTGTTCAACTTCCCACTGTGATGGATGATGCATGTGTGCATGGTTATCTTGGTTTTCCTAGACTGCCTAAACTCATGTAAGATGTAGCAGTTCTCAGGGGGTGGTCTAAGCTACCACATAAGGTACAAACATACATTTCGGATTGCCTAGGGGGATTAGATTCGACAGTTGCTCATTTGCCTTTCTAAAGCGAGATACTTGAGCTTCTAATTGATCGAGAAGTGATGACGGGTATGAGAAAATTGTTCATTTTCAACTTGTGGTGAATGATACATGTGCTCATAATGATTAGGGTATGTGAAGTCGGGGCCCTGAGAAGGCTCATAATATTCCCTAAAATCATTATGGCATGTGGGGAGTTCATATTGTGAAGCATGCCCGTAAGCAAGCTCTCTAATGGATTTGTTTCCATCCCCAGATGCAGACCAAAATCCTGACATGGTCTAGCAACTCAAATAGCCTAGCACACATAAAGCATGAATGACCAATGAAGTCTCCAAAACAGGGACGCTAAGCCCAAGTGACGCAAATGCACAGCCCAAAGGTTATGCAAAGCCCAGTTGTAGTGGGCTCAGTTTGGTTTATTGGGCTGGTTTGGTTTTGTAGGGTTCAGTTTAGTTTTTGTAAGGCCCAGGTTATGTAACTGCACAGCCCAGTGATTGTGCAAAGCCTAGGTTGAGCCCAGTTGTTGCATAGGAGGCCTCAGTTTTGGTTTAAAAGGGGCTTGTTTGGTTTTATGGGCTTCTTTGGTTTGAGTAGCCCAGCAGTGTGAAACTGCACAGCCCAGTTGCACAGCCCAGTATTTGGGCTTCAGTTTTGGTTTTTGGGGTTAGTTGTTGCAGAGCCTAGTGAGTGTGGGCTGAAAGTTTTGTGCACAACCACCCAGTGTGGGTTGATTAGCCCGGTGGCGGCTCGGGTTGGCGAGCTTACGACCCCAGGTATGTGGTGCTGGGCTTGGTTCTATGCAGCTCAGTTGTGTGAGCTTCAGCTTGTGCACAATTTTCACAAATTGACATTCCAGTTTCAGCACACAGGAGTGCTTTAAAAATTGCACATCACAAGTCTAAGTGCAGCTAAGGTTGATTGCAAAGCCTAGGTTGTGTGCAGAGGTTGGCAAGTTGGCAGCCCAGTTAGCAAGCTTACACAAAGACACGGTTAGGCACGAGTCGGGAAAACTCAATTTGGGCACAGACAAGGAAAACACAACTTGGCAAGGTGCATTGAGCGGTGATGCAGTGTAAGTCACAAGACAAAGAGAGGCAATTAATTTAGACTTCAAACAGAAATACCCATAGTACACCAAGCAAGAATAGCACTCAAACAACCAATGGTTTTGTCAAGACAGGGAGGCTAAGCTCAATTGCATCAAAAGCTAGTTTTCAGGGTTTGCGCAAACTCATACACTTTATCACAGAACTAAGCACAAAAACTCAAAAATTCACACACTCTACTCTTGGGCCTAAACACAGAGAAGGGCTTGCTGTTGGAGATTTCAAAGCCTTGCCTGGCAAGTTTATGCACAGGTAAGTTGCAGCACAGCACAGGTAATGTGCTGGTTGGTTTTGCACAGCACAGTTTGGCAAGAGCATAAGATAAGCAAGAACTGAATGTGTGCACAGACTACAGGGCAGCTGATAAGGCAGAGCTTATGCACAACACAACACTGGTCAGATGATTTATGCTCAGGTTACACAAAAGCACAGTTTGATGTTTGCAGGGCCAGTTGACAGGGTTTCAATAGGTTTGCAGGCTTAACAGATCAAGATATGCAAAGGTTCAGTGCAACCCACTCAGTTGATGTCACTATGGTTAGAGGCTAACTTGGTTAGCTAGGTTGTAGTTGAGGCTCAACAGCTACAGGGGCTGGAGCTTGGCTAACCTAGGCTAAGGGTTCACACGCATTGCAGATATTGATCCACAGATTTACAGGGAAGTGCAGATATTAGCAGAGTAACAGATTGACTCAATGTAAGAATAGGCTTCACAGATGCAGCAAAATAGACAGCAAATGAATAAATCTAGTCTTTTACAACATGCTCAAGGTATCAACAAGTCAAAATGTCAGCAGGGGTCTGAGTATGCTTTCAAAAGTTTCAGAGTATAGAGTTCAGCCTATGACCTAGCCTTTAACAAGTGGGACTGGTAGCAAGTGACTTCAACAAAGAACCATGTTAAAGCACAGGCCTTGGGTATCTGTAACTCAAACTCACAGCTCAGGGGGCCGGAGTTAAGCTCAGGGTTATGCTTGCAAACACAGGATGTGCAGAGCTATTAAGTCAACTGGTTCAGTTGACAGCAACTAGAGGGGCTAAGTTGCGGCTCAGCTTATGCACAGGACAGCTCTTGTTGTGTGGATTTTAACATGGATTTAAGCAAAACACAACAGATGGCTTAGCTTAGTGCTCCGGGTTATGCTTAGAGTATGCAAGGTTCACTGGGTCTGTGGTAAGCTCTTTGGTTTGCAGGGCCTGACTGTCCAAGTTCAATGTCACAACTACAGGGGCTTGAGGTCAATATCTCACAGGGAAAAAAATGCAACCAGCTCAGCCAATGGTTCAATTGCACAGATTATACTACAAATTGCCGCAAATGATGCTAACACAGGTCATGTCAACTGGGTCAGTTGACCTCAACCAGCCCAGTTGATATCAACAAGGCTTGCGGTAATTTTTGTTAGCTAAGTTGGAGCCCTAACTCACAGCTGCAGGGGCTGGAGCTGTGTACAGGTGTTACTTAAGCTAAAAGATGAGGCACAGAATATGTTGAAGCTAAGGGTTACAGCTCAGAGCACACATATTTCATGTATATTTAGCAATGCAATTGGTTTAGCAGGCACACAAAGCACGGGACAGATGAAGTCTCAGCAGATATCACAGGGTAATATAATGTGCTTGTTATGGCTCATTCACAGGCAGAGATGCTCAGCAGATTTTAGTGATGCACAGCTTAGCAGAATAGCAGTGAGGTGAAACTCAAAGAACCAGTGACAAATTCATACAGGGGAAGTTTACAGAGCATACATGGCACAGAGCATACATGGCACAGGGCATACATGGGAAGTTTAGTAATGCACTTGGTAGGCTTACCTCATTCACAGGGCAACACAATATTCAATTACTAACCTCAAGTCCTGCGCTTTTCCTTGGGTTGGCTCAGCCTTGCCACTTGCACCTGTTAGCTCAACAAAGATTTTTAGTTCTCTGGGATGTGCAGGTTAAGGCAAAGATAAAGAGTATTAGTACAAGTCTGAGAGTAATTTGGACTGTCACAGGGATTTTGCAGGGTGATAAGATAGGTTCTTTGGACTGACTGGGAACAAAAGTTACAATTAACACTGAGCTGCAGGGTACTGATGCTTATAAAGCCCTAGCTCAGATGAAAAAAAGAAAAAAAAACAAGATGCAAATGAGATGAATCAAATGCAAAAATAAATGGATTATGCTAAGCTATACTACAAGGTACTGATGCAGAGATGAAAACAAAAAAATGATTACAGCTAAATTACACTAACACAGACTCAAAAAACATAAATTCAAAGCATATATACATACAAGGGTGAAATGAAGTTCAGTGAAGCAAGACAAAGATCGAAACAGCACACGCCAAGTCCCCGGCAACGGCGCCAAAAACTTGGTAGGCCTTTAAATGTGTTATGTTTTAATGCCTACTTGTTATAACCGCAAGTGCACGGTGTCTAGTCTATAAGACAGGGCAAGTACGGGTCGAACCACAGAGACTTGTGGTGTTGTGTGTGATCTAAGGCTTGGCTTAACTAAATTTCAGATGATATTGTAACAACAGGGGGTTTTGTTGCCGAAAACGGCTGATTGAAGGTTATAACAATGAAGTAAAAATGAAATACAAGCAGTGAGATTAAATGGGTGTTGGGGTTATCAATTCCACCTCTAAATCATGTTATGTGTCAATTAGTTGGAGTATTCTTGTTCCTGTGGCAGACAAGGGTAGTTTGTCAATTCTACCACCTATCTAAGGAGTTTCTCCCAGTGATTCTTCAATTAACAGCTAAGGTACTAACCTAGAGCACTAGTTGTCTAATTAAGCACAACTAGTCAAGAGAATTAGCAATAATGATTGAAGCAAGAGCTGAAACACACTCAACACAGATATAACCTAACTACAATGTATACTTGGCATGCATTGTGAGAGAAAAGCATTGAGGTGTTAGAATTGAAGTTATCTGATAAAATTAAGCACTCAAGACAACTCAAACACAGTAGAAATCATAACATGGATTTAGGGTTTCACTGAAACCCTAGCAAATAATTTAGAACATGATAAACAACAATTAACTCTAAATTAACTCTAAATTGGTGTTCTGGCTAGCCCAGGCATAAGTTTCTACACACACATCAAGTTCTATTTATACATGCCCAGAGAAAACCCTAAATTTCTCAAAACAGAAATTGAAAGCAATAACCTCTCACCCACGTCGCTCAATCCTCTGAATCAGTGTTCTCCTCTGTCTTGTCTCGTCTCTGACCTCTGAGTCGACCATGCATGGGGTTTGGTGGTGAAACCCTAGCTTCAATCATCTCAACCCTAGCTTCTAGGTTAAGGTAGAAGCTATGGATGGAGATGGGTGATGCGAGGGTAGCTGAGGAGGTGGTGATGGTTCTGGTGCGGCTGACAGAGATGGAGTGGTGGTGATGGGGATGGCTCTGCATCAGGCGAGGGAGGTGAAGGAGAAGAGATGGGTTCTGCAGAGGTATGGGAGAAGAAAGAGAAGAAGGAAGAGGAAATGGATTTGCTCGAGTGGGGGTATAGGTGTAGGAGGTTTCGTTGTGAAGCGGGGGCATCGAAGTTTGATGAGGAAGGCGGAGCGAGCATTGGATTTAGCTGGAGAAGATATGAACGGTTGAGGAAGTATTGGGTTGATTTGGTGTTGAGCGGAGCATCGAGAAATAGATGTGAGCGAAGGAGCGACCGTAGGATGCATCCAGGCGAGATCTCAACGGCTCGGGATGAGCGGGTTCGGATCGGGTCACGGGTCGGGTCTAGCTCAAGCCCATGTCTTGTAGATGAGTTGCTACTTGTTGGGTTGCAAGCTGTTGCGCGCGTGAGCTTTGGCTTTCTGTTCCATAGACGCTTGTCTCCAATTCTTCGCTCTTTCGGCTCCTCAATTTCTCCGAACTTTATTTATTACCTAAAGATACAAAATTAATTAATACAAATATTTATTCTTGAAAACAAAGAAAACTCAGAATCTGGGATAATATCTGATTTCTGAGCACAAAAGATAAGTAAAATGCCAATAAAAAGGTGTAGAAATATGAAATATTTGGCACTCATCAGCACTACAGGTGCACATACAGTGATGTTCAGCCAGATTTCAACAATGCACAGATCATGGGAACAAGGCTCAGCAATGCACAGGTCAGCAGAGTAGCTAGTTTGTCAGGCAAGCATGGTTCACAGATTCAAAAACTGGCTTTTAAAGTTGTGCACACAGATTCGAGGTGATGTATGGATCAGCAAAATAGCAATGCGCAAAGCAATGAGGCAAAGCTCATGGAAGTGGTGACAAATTCATACATATGCACTTAATGATATAGTTCAGCACAAAGATATAGCACTTTCAGCTAGCATGTATGTAATTCAGATATCATGGAATCACTCAAATGAATACTATAAATTGCAGGGGCTGATAAGGGCTATGTGTAGCACTTGTTTAGCATGCATACTTAGAATATCACACACATATTCATCAAACACAGCAGGGTTAGAAAATGATACCACCGATATAAATCGGGTTTAGGCACTTCCAAAAATTGTCCTGCGCTCCTTTTTCTCTTTTTCTGCTTTCCTTGGTTTATGCTCCAGTTTTTGCAGCACGGGTACCTGTAAGCTCAAAGGGGAGATTTAGTTCTCTGGAATGCACAGGTGAAACAAGGAGTTTCAGAGTTGATAGTTAACAGCTAAAGTTTGGAGGACAAAAGATGCAATGCAAGGCATGCAGACAGATGGACTAACTAAGCTGCACTGTTATAACAAGCTTCAGATATGGACTGCAACCCAAAGATTGGTGAACTACTGAGCTGCAGGCTACATCATGAGAGGATCACTGAACTGAGAAAGTAACAACAGACAACCTACATTAAAGAATAAAATTAGCTAAGGTGCACTGAGATGATCTAAATGCAAATTTTTATAAACAAGTGGATTGCACTAAGTCACAGGATGCTGTTATACTAAAAAGAAACTAACCTAACCTAACTGAAAGAAGTTATAGCTAGAAATGCAAGAACAATATTCAGGTGATGGAAAGAGCTAAAGAGACTTAACTGGATGCAATATGCGTAACAGATGGTTTGATGGTTAAGTTACACTACAACACAAAAAGTAAAAAGAAACAAAAGTATACTAACAAAATGTAACTATGATGTAGAATGAGACAGGCAGATTGCACAGCTAAATTATACTAACAACAGCAGATAAACAAAGGAAATTCTAACACATATATACAAAACTAAGATAAAAACCAGTAGAGTTAATCACTAATAAGCAACTACACTACTACCAAATCCCCGGCAGCAACGCCAAAAACTTGATAGGCTCAGAAATAATGCCTACAACGTATACTGCAAGTGCACAGTGTCGACTAGCAACACAGGGCAAGTACAGGTCGATCCACTGAGATTTGGAGAGTGTCTTGGTAATGCTTATAGTCTTCTAAACTGATTTCTGATGAGAAGTGTAACACACAAGAGTTTGTTTTGGTTATCGATACGACAAGGTGTAGTGAATGTAAGGTAAGTTGTAAAAATGGATTGTAAACAAGGTTGAAGAACACTAGGGCAATGAATCCACCTTCTAATCTTATGCTAAGGCAATGTAGCTCAGGTTATGTTCTTGTACCTTCCCTTGAAGGTCTCAAGTGGATGTTCATTAACTACTTTTCACTAACTCACCCCTAGTATGAGTTGTCTTCTTACAGTACAACTCATCACAGACTCATATGCTCAACAGTTAACTACTAATCCTAACACACTATAACACAGCAAGAACAAAACCAAAGATTGATTAACTTGACATGAAATTAGGGGTTTCATCAACACCCTAGCAAATTAAATTAGAACATCATAAGAGTAAGTAAAACACAAATTAAACTCTAGCTTGGTGCACTGGCTAATCCAGGCATCCCCTTTTACATACACTCCTCAACCCTATTTATACCAAGTTCCCTTTTAACACTCCAATTCGGAAATTAAATGCAAACCCACTCACCATCACTGCTTGAATTGGTTGTCCCCTCTGTTAATTCGTCTCTGCAACTCCATTAAATTGATTGTTGGGGAAACCCTAGCTCTAACTATCTCAAACCTAGCTTCTAGGGTTATGGGAGAAGCTATGAAGGAGATATCTAGACCTAGAGAGGTGGTGAAGGCGGCTGCTGGTGCGGCTGTGGTGGCTGTGGTTGTCGGGAGAAGTAAATGGTGGCGATGGTGTTGGCTCTGCATTGGTCGGGGAAGAAGAGAGATGGAGGTTTCACAAATGTCGGGAGAGAAGAGATGAAGTGAAGGTGAGGATGGGGGGTGTTTGGTCGATGGGTGAAGGGGTAGGTGGTTTCGGTGTTGGGCGGACGCAGCAAGTGATGATGTGAGGGATGCAGCGACCGTTGGATGCGGACGGGTAATTCAATCTTAACGGCTCAGGATGGGACGGGCTTGGATTCGGGTTATGGGTCGGGCCTTGGATTGCTCAAGCCCATATCTTTGTAAATGGGTTGCTACTTGTTGGGTTGCAACTGATGCGCACGCGGGCTGTAGCTTTCTGCTCCATAGTCGCTCGTCTCCAATTTTCTGCTCTTTTGGCTCCTTAATTTCTCCAAGCTTTATTTACTACCTAAAACACAAAATTAATTAGTACAAGTATTTATTCTTGAAAACAGAGAAAATATAGAATTTGGGATAATATCTGATTTCTAAGCACAAAAGATGAGTTAAATGCCAATAAAAAGGTGTAGAAATATGCAATATTTGGCACTCATCAAGAGCCTGGGAAATACTAGACTGACCTTGACTCTGGCTCTTAGACCAAGAGAAATTCGGGTGGTTTCTCCAACTAGGGTTATAGGTATTGGAATATGGATCAAATCTCTGACGGTTTTCAAACCTACAGTTGTTATAAAGAGCATGGGCTTGCTCTTCGTATCTAGCATGGTGTGACCCTTGATTCATTTCTAAGGCTTCTAGACGCCTAAGAATGTCTGACCCATAATCAACTCTATCGATCCTATGGATAGAGTTTCTAGGTATTTCTGGTTCTCTCATTGAAGCCCATTGCCTAGTTTTCTCGGCTAACTCGATGAATTCGTCGAAACATTCATCTGGGTCTTGATGGGTAAATTCTCCACCACTAATTGTTTCTACCTGCATACGGGTTTCACTATCAAGGCCCTCATATAAAATTTGGGCCATGTGGGCTTTTTCAAAGCCGTGATGTGGACACTGGTATAACAATCACTAAACCTTTCTACATAATCATGAAGTTTTTCACCTAATTTCTGCTTAAAGTTTTGGATAGACTGCCGAACAGCTGCAGTCTTATGGTGTGGGTAGAATTTCTTAACAAATGCCTCTACAAGACCATCTCAAGTGGTAATTGTTTTAGAAAGAATAAAGTGATACCACTCTTTGGCTTTCTCATAGAGAGAGAAGTGAAACAAACGTAACCTAAGCACATCTTTGGAGACATTCGGATAGTTCATTGTGTCACAAATCATTTCAAAGTCTCTTATGTGGGTATACGGGTTCTCATTCTCTAACCGCCTAAACTTACGAAGCAAGCCAATAGTCTCAGGTTTAATATCAAATTGGACCGTAGAAGCTGGTGGAACTACACCTGGGTCACGCACTACCCTAGACGGGTTCAAACGATCCCTAAGAGTTTTTATCGGGACCTCATCATCCTTTTCCTCAACCATTTTGGCAAAAATACAAGTATTAAGGATATTTTCCTCACCGTGAGAAGAACGTCCAAAAATAGGACTTTCTAGATTAAGGTAGTCAAGATTCTTGTTTCCTAAAATATCACTTCTAGGTTTTTCACGTATAAACCGAGTCTAGAGCGTCTCTCTCTTACGTTCGGCATACAAGAATTCAACAAAATGTGCACATGCAAATGCTGGGCTAACTAATTTAGGTAAGCTTGGGTTACCTACAGCGAAATATACCCAAAGGTACGAGGCTGAGGTTTGTGGACTTTCAGCTGGTAACTCCCATAAGGCCCAAGGCACGGGTTCAGCTTACTAATCCACCAGTTTTCCTAAACTCGGTAGTCTGACGAAGATGCAATTGGTGTGTGCAGTGTTTTTTTTTTTTTTTTTTTAATAAATAAAGTACTAAAAATAAACACAAACAAATAAAAGAAAATTACAAGTCCAAAAATAAATTAAAAAAAAAACTACCAAAAATAAAAGTCCTTAAAAATAAAATCTTCGGCTTTCTCCTTTTATGGCAAGTCCAACTTTTCAACTTCCGTTTCAAGCAAAACCTGCACAACAAAACAAAAATACCAAAGGCGTAAATAGAACAAAAAATAATCTAAAAAAAATAAAAATAAAAAATATACAAAACCTAAAAAAAAATGCAAAACCTAAAACCTAAACCTAGATACAAGTCCGCGTCGGCGGCGCCAAAAACTGATGTAGTTTTGAAGTGGTAAGAAAAGGGTTTGATTCTCGGACTTGGGAAGTTGTTGATTTTAGGACTTACTTAAATAAAATACTAGAAACAAAGAAAAGATTTTAACAATGTTGAGAGATACTGGGACTTAGGATTCCACCAAACTTCACAATCGATTGGTTCATACAATGATTCATAACAATTTTAGCTCTTTTCTAGACTCTATTTCTTTGCCAAAAGTAGATTTTATAAAGCATTAGATGTAAATCGTAAGCATAGTGCATCAAAAGTTCTTAGACTAAGCATACACTATCAAACAAAATCACAAATAATCAATGAAAATCATAAATCGATTAAAAATCAATGCAAGAAATCTTAAGAATCAATTATAATTACCAAACATTGTGAAACATGGCTTCCTCCGTCATCCCAGTGTTGGGGTTTAGCTCCACATGGTGAAAATACGCTCAAAATATTTATTCATGGCTCAAAAGTGTGTTTACAATAGTCAAAAGAGAGAAGAGTAATGAAAGCGAGAAACCGCAACGTTTATAAGTGTTGCAAGTCACTGTTATAATAAACGATAAATCATATATGTTGCGAGAATAATATAGGACCATAATATCGCAACAAAGGACTCGCGAAGTTAATAAACGCCTCTGCCGAGCGATGGGAGAAATCACATAAAACAACCGAAAGACATGGAACCTGGCGAGGGTTAAGAAGTGTTCTTCGTGTTCTTGTATTATATAAACGACTTCTTTTTAAAGCAAGTCATTAGAGAGAGAAAGTTTAAGAGTGTTTTACTTGCTAAGTGCAACTCTTCCTTCTTCTTCAAAATATAGTGAGGGGTGTCTTGCTACTACATATGCGCTAGAAACAGGGGACGAGCGGTGATTGTGAAGAAATTGGAAAGAATTCTTCTCTACAAGAGCAACCAACGATTGTAAGAAGAAGTGGGAGACCTTGTTCTTAGCTCTGCGTGGATTATGAGAGTAAGTGTGCATACTACCCCAAAACTCCCGAAATGGCTCCCTTCGTAGACCTCAGCGTGAGATCAAGAAGCCTATATATACACAACATGTCGATAAATCTCTTCGATTATTTTCTTCTTCTTCACGACCAAATTCTGCAGAAATGGAAAATCAAGAGAGAGGGAAGATATTTTCTTTCCTTCTAAACTCTCTTTGCGGCTTGTTTAGTTGTAAACTCTTCTAAATATATCGAAGTACAGATGGGAGTATATTCTTTCCTTGTCCACATGAGATGTATGTTACAATGGGAGAATCTTGTCCAAATATTGACCAAGTTCCGTAAATAATTCCTCTCTCGGGGGAAGTTATCAAAACTAAATCCAGATAATCTTTCCTCCTGGGCGCCTTGCTCCAAACCGCTTCATGAAATTTTAATGCGACAAATAATGAAACCCAATTTAATCGAGTCGCAAGGATATCGATGGACAATGGGGAGATATGATTGTATACATACCAAGGATCCAAGCGCATTCAAGAAGTCAGAGACATAGTTCTAGAGACTCCATTGAAAGAAATTGCCCTCAAAGAGTGGCATTGCACGTTTGCCATAGAGTCCCGCAAAGAGAAGTTAGGGAGCATCTCCCATTCCTTGGAAAAGAATCGGAGAAGATACTAGAATAATCAGAGAGCGATTGGAATCATGGTCATCTTCATCGAAGACTCAGAGTTTGAGCCAAGGCGAGAAGAGGATTGGATCTTTCGCTTCTTAGTTAAGGGGCAAGAGGGATTTACCCTTCGTGTTCTTGAGCCTTCGCAAATGTGTAAAGTAAGGCAGTAGTTTAAAAAAAAAAAAAAAAAAAAAAAAAAAAAAAAATGGGAAATGCTTCTTACTTCACTTCAATGTCAAAGTATCCTCCGACGGATCCCTTTTGTAGCTACTTTTCAACGGAGTTATCGAAAGATTTCACAAATTCAGCAATCGTAAAAAAGAAAATTGCGAAAGCAAAAATTTGGAGTAGGAAACATACTTCTTTTTCCTTTCGTGCCATTTGAATTCCCATGGATGATATTCAGGGAGAATTCCGCGATGTAAGGACCATTTAAGATCAAGGGTACGACCCACCATTTCTCGTCTTTGGAATGACGAGGAGAGGAATTATTACCTGGGTGCCAATCAATATCTTGCATGAGTAATTTATCTTCAGAGACATTACTATTTTTCTTCAGATTTAACGCCCCAAACAGATCTCGCATTCATCATAGTTATCCTGAATAATTTTCAAAAAGTTATTTTCAACAGCTATTTCCAAATTTGCGAATTCGGGATTTCCGGCGGAATTAGGGTATAAAGATCCTTTGCCTCGCACCACGGTTCGCGAACCCAAAACTCGATTGAATTTTCATGGGCCAAAATTTGCATAAAATAAAGGCAACTCGAGATTGTACAAGGGAATAGACCTCAGAGAAAAGATTTACAGAGAGAGAATGGATGAGGGTTCTTGATCAGGAATGGTTGATAGAGTGAAGCCCTTCTCGAGCAATTTCGATTAACTTCATCAACGATAAGGGCAGCCATTATCAGATGGGAATGGATGAGAGGTTAAAGGTAAAGATCGATGCTAGAGAAAGATAAGATTTCTGGAGGAAGGAGAAAATCAAAAGAAGAGAAAAACTAAAAGAACGAAAAGGAGAGGAAAAGATTATTTCGAGGAAAAACGAGGTCATTTAATGCGAGAAGGGACATGAAAGGTCAAGAATAAACGGTTGGAAGAGACGTGTCGAAACAGCTTTAATGGTTAAAACCAAATAAAGATAAGCAGTCGCAGCGAACAAAAAGCATCGCTCTCATGATATTCTTTTCGCAAGAAGAGTATGAGGAGAGACAGGAGACGAAAGCTTCGGAACATCGCAAAAGAATAGAGGCTACGTACTTTTCTAAAGATTCTCTCTCGTTCCTTGCGAAGACCAAAGATTATTACAACAACAGATTTTCCTTAAAAATTGCTCTTCAAGCAATATTCAAGGAAAAAGAGGCAAGATGTAGGACCATAATATCGCAACAAAAGGGAAAGTTAATAAACGACGATGTCGCGAGCGCGATCAGAGCTAAAATAAACGACGCGATGGGAGAAACGACACATAAAACAATTCTTTCCTTGTCGACACTTCGCGAGATATTCCCGAAAATCAAAATGCTTAGCATCATCCATGTATTACCCTATATAAAATGATTCTTTTAGAATTGTTAGGCAAGTCATTAGAGAGAGAAAAGTTTTACTTGCTAAGTGTAATTCTACTTTTCCTGTGTAGAACTCATGAAATTAATCAATAAACATTCTCAATTATGCAACTTTCAAACTAATTAATCAAAATATAGTGAGGGGTGTAGTGTGGGAAAAAAACTAAAGCCTTGTTCTTAGCTCTGCAGCTACCCCAAAACTCTCCTTTCCTATACACAACATGTCGATAAATCTCTTCGATTATTTTCTTCTTCTTCACGACCAAATTTGCTCCTTTGCGGCTTTTAGTTGTAAACTCTTCTAAATATATCGAATGAGTATATTCTTTCCTTGTCCAATCGTCCAAATATTCAACCAAGTTCCCGTAAATAATTCCTCTCTCGTTATTAAATCCCGATAATCTTTCCTCCCTGCCTTGCTCCAAACCGATAATGCAGCCCAATTTAATCGAGTCTGATGGACCTACCAACCCTGTTTAGTCCAAACAGGCCCGGAGTGACAGAAATCCGCGATTAAATCTCAGTAAAACTCGTCCTAATTTGACGAAGAAAATTCCGCAGGTGGTAATATAGTTTTCCCGCCAAAACTTGGTTCAAATGGGGAAGAACATGGATGCCCCTTATCCGTTCATGGGGTGTGAATAGCAAGTGGTCGCCCCTTAGTAATTGAGGTGCCCCTTATCCAAATGAGTGGTCCGAATAGTAATTTTCTCCCACGAGCGCAAATACCACTTTTCGAGCCAATTTTCCCGCAAAAGCTTATTTCTCCAAAAACGCCTACAAAGACATAAAATACCAAAATAAGCACAAAATCGAGTACTAACATTACAGAGAATTGAGACTAATATAGACACATAAATGCGTCTATCAGAAAACGTGTAGCAGGTTGCTATGTGTGGAAGGTCAAAGTCAAGAGACTTTGCCATAGGAAAATAGCATGTGATGCTATTAGGCTTGCCTTGGTCGGCCGCCTAAAACTTGCCACAAGTCCGTCAGTTTGGTGGCGAACTTGAATGGCTGAGATTACATCTCATGAGGAAGGGTAGCCGTTGATTATGGCCACATCTTTGTTGTGTAACAAAGTGGCGCCATTAGCATAGTGGCACCTAGCGTAGATGTGGCGTAGCAGGTTGCCTGGGACTTGCCGCAAGTCCGTCAGTTCAGTGACGAACTTGGATGGCTGAGATTGCATCTCATGAGAAAGAGTAGTGGTTGATTATGGCCACATCTTTGTTGTGTAACAAAGTGGCGGCATTGGCATAGTAGCGCCTGGTGGAGCCATGGCATAGCGACATGCTAATGGTGTAGCCGCGGCATAGCGGCATGCTAGTAGACGTGGCATTGCCACGCCTGTGGGGTTGTAGCATGGCCAAAGCTAAGGTTTGTCTCTGTGGCCAAAATTAAGGCTTGGCGGCTTGGCCAAGGCTATGATTTGGCGCCGTAGTAAGAATTAGGGCTTGGCGGCGTGGCCAAGGCTAGTATTTGGCGTCGTGGTAAGAATTATGGCTTGGCGGCATGGCCAAGGCTAGGATTTGGTGTCTTGGTAAGAATTGGGGCTTGGCGGCATGGCCAAGGCTAGGATTTGGCGCCGTGGTAAGAATTAGGGCTTGGCGGCGTGGCCAAGGCTAGGATTTGGCGCCGTGGTAAGAATTAGGTCTTGACGCGTGGCCAAGGCTAGTATTTGGCGTCGTGGTAAGAATTAGGGCTTGGCGGCGTGGACAAGGCTAGGATTTAACGCCGTGGTAAGAATTAGGGTTGGCGTCTTGGCCAAGGCTAGGATTTGGTGTCGTGGTAAGAATTAGGGCTTGGCGGCGTGGCCAAGGCTAAAGTGGCATGCTACCGCGGCAGAGTGGCATGTTGGCATGCCGATCAATATGTTGTTGTGGTAAGACGCATTTGGCTTGCCAGTTAGTATGGTGGCGCGACAGGGTGCGTTTGACCTTTAATGTATGGTGACAAGTTTAGAGCGACTTGATTGGCCAAGAAAAGGGGGCGGCCAAACATAAGGCGCGGCTACACTTCTGGTGAGAGTGTGGCGGCTTTAGAGCGACCTAATTGGTCGATGGCAAGTGGGACCGGCAAGTATGGGCCCACCCACAACTTATGTGCGCGTGGCTAATTTGAGGCGACACGATTGGTCGAGAGAAATATGGCTGGTTTAAAGGGGCGTGTCAAATGGCAAGTGGCGCCAGTTGGCCTAAGGCATGGCCACGCCTCCCTTTGCTTCGCGCGACTCACGTTTTCGATTCCGAGCAAGGTTTTGCACCTGCTAATCCATGGCGGATTAATTACCTAGTTTGCCTAGGTTTAATTTCGACAAGCAAGGTCTGATATACTGCGCGAGGCGCAAAACCCTAACTTCTGCAAGTTAGTCAGGTCAATTGTTTGAATTCTATGTGTTGACATAGAGTTCTTTTAAGTTCATTACCAGAGAGCAGCATACTTTTGCTGATTGTATACCTTATGCAAAGACCTTATCCTTGATACTTGGAAATTTGTGCTACTCTGCTGCTAGTGAACACAAATCGTCATGCCATATCAACATTAAGGGTTCAGCCGGAGAACATAGCATAGAAGGCATTCAAAGGAACTTATATTGAGTGAATATAGGCGAGGCGCCGAAATTTACAGAACATCTAGGATGGTTGCTACATTCGCCAGTCTGGATAAATTTCATGTAAGTATATTGAACGGCTCAATAAATATGCCGGTGGAGAGGTTAGCACTCACGGCACCGTTTCCTTTACAGAGTGACGTCACATCAGATATAAGGTTGTACGATTTCAACCCTAAGCTAAAAACCACCATCAACACCAATATTCAGGCCCTTGTCTGTTTAAGAATTCGAAAATACTTATAATTTACTTTTATTCCGCAAAAGTACGTTTCAACAGTATATCTTAAGTTTTACTGATACTTAACTAGTGCCTTTTTGACCGTAAAATGAAACTAATACGCACGTGATTCCTGGAAAAGTCCACTCGACTACTAAAAGAGGTTGAAGCGACTTAATGTTGTATGTGAATCACTAATTAGACCTTAAAACTTACATAATACAATAATTATTTATGTACCGAGTTTCTAAATTCCACAAAAACCGGTTCTCACATAGTAATGGCTCACATAGCAGGACCATGCACCCAAAAAGTGTTAGATCACTGCTTGGTCGAACTCGCAAAAGTTGCCATCTCAAGCTTGTTTGTCAAGTTTAGTTGCCAAAACTATAAGTCTTGATTTCTAGTCTACTTATAGCTAAGTCTCGGATTATGATAGAATGTGTAGTTGAGCTTTAGACTTCACGGCGTTCATCGATTGAAGACGAAGAACTACTAAGGGGAGCTTGTGGAACTTCATCAACAAAAGGTATGTGGAGACTTGAACTCATCTATCACTCAAAAGTCTATCTACTCTATCTCGTATTTGAGACAAAAGTCTTATAGCTATATAAACTTCGATTATACACATTTGATATTTCGAGCTGAGTTTAACTCGCTTACATATTTCTCGAAATATGTGTTGGTAAGATTTCGCTTTAACCAAGTTCATCTTATATTATTGACGAAAGTCAAAAGATGATCATATGAAAATCGTATGGTAACATCTTATATAGTCATTTGATGTAGACTCGGAATGTTTCGTATTGATCATTTGATCACTTGAAAATTGCTTTGAAGCTAATAGTTTGTGTGAGACAACTATTGTCGTCTTCCAAGAATGTTTCAATGATTGAAATGAGAGTTTAAAACAATTAACCATTAATTGGATGTAGCACAGTATGCGTCCTTGTATGCTAACTATTGCAAGTTATTCCAAGTCCGGGAACCATAGTATGCATACCCGTATGCGTACTGGTTTGTTGGTTGAAGTCCGGGAACTTGGTATGCATATCCGTATGCATACCAGCGTAAGTTCAAGTCTGGGAATTCAACTGAGTTTGGTTGTATACGACAGTATGCGTATATTCGCATACTAGTGAACCCATACCAAATCCGGCTACTTAAGTATGCATACCCGTTTGCATACTTGAGTGGGTTATATTCTAAAATCGCTTTGTTCATGAAATAATATATTTATAAATTAAGGAATGCAATCATTTGCAAACCGCGACTATAATGTTCATGAATTGATTCGAGTGAATCAAAATCGATTTGCTTCAATTGTGTCTTGTATACTTCTATGAGAATATAAAAAATTGAACAACTCTATAACTAGTTTCATTTGAGCCATTTGAACTAGTTGTGTTAAGATGAACAAGGTTGATATGAAAGTGTTCATATGTCTAACTTCGGTTAACTATTGTTGAGCCAACAAGGTATACACGTTTAGGTACGGTTACTCATATCTAAATGAAGTCACTTTTCATTTGTGTGTAACATCCTAAGTTCAATCTAACGGTTGAAAGATATTAGCTTGATTCTAATCAGGTTTTCATCTAACGGTAAATATTGAATGCTTTGTTACCAAGGTAACTCTGATTGCGAACCCTGATTTGAAGACTATATAAGGGAGAACTCTAGCAACTGGGAAACTTAATCCCCATACCTCCTGTGTAATACTAGTTGCTACTAGAGTCGATTCTCCTTTAACCAAGGTTTTTCCTAAAACCATTATAGGATAACGACCTAAAGACTTCATTTGGATTGTGAAGCCAGACCCAACTATTTTCTCTGTAGTTGCGTGTTCTGATCTTTCTTTGTTTTATCCTATTGAGAACTATCTTCTCTAAGATTTTCTCGAGATTTAATCTCCGATAGGCAAATAGTCACAAACATCTTCGTCTCATCGTTTGTGATTCCACAAAATTTTGTTTCGCTACCATACGATTAAGATTATTGTGAGGTGATTGATATTACTAGGCTGTTCTTCGGTAATATAAGTCTGGTGTATCAATTGGTTCATGTTCACCTTGATTTATCAAAAGACAAAACAAAACTCATAGGTATTTCTGTAGGAGACAGATTTATCTATTCAATAGACTTTTCTGTGTAAGACGGATTTGTTTATCAACTCCTCGACTTTGGGTCGTAGCAACTCTTACTTGTGGGTGAGATCAGTTAAGGGAATCAAGTGCGTAGAGTCTTACTGGGATTTAGAGGCGTAAGAAACGCGACTGTACCTTGATCAGTGCGAGATTGGTTAGGGCACAACTACATTCCAGTCTGAAGTAAACTTGCAGTAGGATAGTGTCTGTAACGGCTTAATACAATGTGGTGTTGAAATCTGGACTAGGTCCCGGGGTTTTTCTGCATTTGGGGTTTCCTCGTTAACAAAATTTCTGGTGTCTGTGTTATTTCTTTTCCGCATTATATTTGTTTATAGAATTAAAATATCACGGGTTGTGCGTAGTTCAATCAATTAGATAATCCAACCTTTGGTTGTTGATATAAATTTATTGACACCTCAACATTGGTCTTTGATACCGTTCAAGTTGTTTCTCATAATAATCAGGCTCACGGATTCTATCTATTTAATTTGTTGGTTACATTGAGAAACATATATACAACTCTTGAATATATTTCCATTGATTGAGTCTGACTCTCTAGTTGATTCTCTTGGAACTATATTTGAGTTTGTCTATACAGATTGCCTACACGAAATATTGGGTGTGGTTGTTAGACCCCCTCTTTTTCAGTTGGCATCAGAGCAAGCAAACACGTTTAAGACCTTATAAGTCTGTGTTTGTAGCAATATGTTTTTTTGTGGATAAAAATCTGTCTCAGTGTTGCGCACACAAATGCCTTCCAAAGCTTTTGATTATGCCAAATGTCTTGGGTTTACCTCAAAGGATAACTCCGTAGCTGATTCTTCCAAATCCCGAGGTAGAAATGAGATAGTTGACATTATGTTGGAAGCTGAAATGGAACTCACCAGAACTTTAAAAAATTCTGCTGAGATTATTGATTTTCAAAGTGCTAAAATAAAGTCTCTTGAAGAAAACCATGTTCAACTCATTGATGAACTTGAAAAGTCTCTTGGTCAGAATGGGAACTATATAGTATCGTTGAGTCTTTCTCTAACAATATCGAAAAACTTGTTCAAGAAACTACGCTACAGCGTGAAAAAATTAGTGTTCTTGAGGATATTGTTAATGAAGATTCAATTAGAGAAAAACGTTTGGTCGAGACCCATTCATCAGATCTAAACAGCCTTCGTGTTGAGAAAGAGAAACTGGATGCATCCCTTCTTCTAGCCCAGGAAAAGTGCAAATCCTTGAAAAAGGAAAAATTTGTTTTAATGAGAAAATCTTCTATGCCAATCACTAATTCTCAAGTGGAATTACAGTACATGAAGAAAAATACTCTAAAGGAAGTTCCTGCTAAGAAATGTTTACATAACTTGCAGTCTTCTAATAGGGTTATGAACTTAAAACAGGTTCCTTCCGATGTTTCTCTTCCACGAACCTGTTCCTTCCGTGGGAAAAAGAATCACCATGTTCTACATTGTTTTGCAAGAAAGAAACAGATTTCTGACCTTCAAAATCTACTTATTTTTACAGTCGACAGAGTAAATTGTCTAACGACATCTACAATGGATTTCATTCCTGCAGAAAACCAAAACCCTCATAAAAAGGATTTCAATGGTCACTCATCTCGAAATCTCTTCCGGAATCGTGATCATCCTTATGGTGCAAATTCTTACACCACAAATATACACATTCCCAGTATTTATGAGAATAAGACTGGTACGTCTAAGTCTAGGAGGTGGAGATCTCACAATTCTGATCCTCTGGAACCAATCTCTAGAGGTCCTAGACTTAATCCTCAGAAAAATCTCTCTGATGGATTTGCTAAAAAGGTGTCTATTTCTTCTGGAAAAAGAATAACCGAAGGAAGGCAAGGAATACAAGGATCAAACTCTCAGATGGTATTTACAATTCATTTCTCAATATTCATGATGGGATTACATCTCACTCTGCTACATAACTCTTGGTAACTTCATCGTTGTATCTAACTTGAGAGTTGCACGGATGATTTTTGCGAGATGCTCAAGTCTATTGTATGTTACCATTTGTCTTGTATTTGATTTAGTTGTTTTCTTCTTTTGTGAGGGTTGAGTCATTTCTAGACTCCTTGTAACTAATGTATCTTTTCTTTATGCTCTTATTAATTCTTTTGATTATTGAGCTATGAAGGTAAGAGATATCTGAAAACAGAAAGGTTTTCTTGTTCCTTGGACCCTTTCTGATCCTTTAATAGGTCCACAAACGTTCGTGTCTTTCTTGTGAGTTTTTAGGGTTTTCATAACAAGGGCGTTCTCTTGTTCGTAAACATATATATATATACAAATATTGTTTGTCTATCCCTAATTAAAAAAAAATATGGAGAACTCTTGAAGACCTCAGGGAGTTGTGAATCTTGAGATAGAAGAAGACTTTAAAGGATGTGATTCCGTTCAAGACCTTGTCTTGAAAAAGATGATGGCAGGGAAAGAGTACAACTCCTGGATTGGTGAATCTGTCAAGGATTTAATTCTTTTTAAGAATGACTCAATGGTGGAATTTGCAAATATTCAAGTGAAAATTAATCAACTGCTTGATGGTCAGACCAAAATCCTTGAAAAATAAAAAGCCTTGATTCAGAATCAAAAGAAACTCATCGTTGCCCGCATTTTTGATCGGAAAGTTAATGTTCTAACTCATGAACATGGAGTCTCTACGGTCAAAAGAATCAAGGATATCAATGATACCTTTTATGATGGACCCTTTCAAAGGTCTGATGTTATCAAAAAAACTTGATTTTTGCTTTTGTCTAGGAAAATTATTATGAGAATTTATTCTTGTGTTTTGTTTTAGAAGGATAATTAGGGTTTGGAGCTATTGCCAACGATTTACATCTTGCAATATTTTTAGATTTATTTATTTAAATTCTAAAGTTTATTTGGAAGATGATTTTGCAGTATTAATCTTTATTGGTTTTATATATTGCAAATAATGTTATGGGATATGTGTGTTTGAGTTTGTGAACTATGATTGTCCCATATATGTCAAAAGTTAAGTCTATTATATGTCATTATACAAATATTGATGGAAAATATAATGAACTTTTGATAACAAAGATTAAGTCTATGGTATCATTATGCAAATATTGATGAATAAAATGAATCTTTGAATATTCCGCAGTATTGATCTTTCCTTGATCCACTTCTATGTGAAAATATTATGCGGATCCATAAGTTCTCTTATGTTGAGCATTTCCGATTAAATTAATCATGGGTTCTCTTGTGGTTAATTTAATTGAGTTTTCAGGATACAAATTCATGTTTCATTTAATTTGTTAATGTCCAAAGAAATCCTTCTTTTCTTGTAAAACTAAGGTCGTTCTTGTTGTTCTTTCGGGAATGACATTTTATGGGGGAGAGTTCTTAATTGAACTTGTGCTTAATTGCCAAATCTTTGTGGGGAGTGCGGCTCTGGAATATTGTAGGAGTTATCTTGTATCTTTATAAACTTCTTGATGAATACACTAAGTTTCGACTATGTGAAATCATTGAAACAAAGTTGATATGTTCTCTTTTAGTCATGAAGTATCTCTATGAGAATTTCATTATGATCCCTCTAATTTTCGTACCTTTGCCAATTTATATTGACAAAAGGCAGGGAATTATTGTGTAGTTCACAATACAAATATATATGGTTTAAGGATCATTATGTAAGGGGGGAGCGATTTTCATTGTGAGATGAAGTATTGACTAAGGGGGAGTGATACATATCACCATAGTATTGTTGTCAAAGTTGTGATGCAATTGGAGTTTGATGCTGTGTAATAATACTATGACAATGATTAAGAGCTACTGTTTTCTCATTGTTATGGATACGGATCTTCAAAAACTATGATGTTGATTTGAACACGTCCAGAATCACTAGAGTACTTGGAAGTGACGAAGATTTCGAGTAATGTTGAAGAACCAAGGAAATCAAGCATTTGGATGAGAAGCTACAAAATTTATTTATTTTGTAATCCATATGTATTGATAGTTTTGTCACTAAAATTGACAAAGGGGGAGATTGCAAGAACACTGCTCGGTCGAACTCGCAAGCTTTGCTATCTCAAGCTTGTTTGTCAAGTTTAGTTTCCAAAACTATAAGTCTTTTTTTAGTCTACTTATAGGCATGTCTCGGATTAGGATAGAATGTATAGTTGAGCTTTAGACTTCACGGCGTTCATCGATTGAAGACGAAGAACTACTAAGGGAAGCTTGTGGAACTTCATCAACAAAAGGTATGTGGAGACTTGAACTTATCTATCACTCAAAAGTCTATCTACTCTATCTCCTATTTGAGACAAAATTCGTATAGCTATATAGACTTCGATTATACACATTTGATATTTCGAGTTGAGTTTAACTCGCTTACATATTTCTCGAAATATGTATTGGTAAGCTTTCGCTTTAACCAAGTTCATCTTATATTCTTGACGAAAGTCAAAAGATGATCAGGTGAAAATCGCTTGGTAACATCTTATATGATTTGTGTGAGACAGTCATTTGGTGTAGACTCGGAATATTTCGTATTGATCACTTGATCACTTGAAAATTACTTTGAAGCTAATAGTTTGTGTGAGACAGCTATTGTCTTCTTCTAAGAATGTTTCAATGATTCAAATGGGAGTTTAGAATAATTAACCATTAAATGGATATATCACAATATGCGTACTTGTATGCTAACTGTTGCAAGTAATTCCAAGTCCGGGAACCATAGTATGCATACCCGTATGCGTACTGGTTTGTTAGTTGAAGTCCGGGAACTTAGTATGCATACCCGTATGCGTACCGGCGTAAGTTCAAGACTGGGAATTCATCTGAGTTTTGTGGTGTACGACAGTATGCGTACACGTTCACATACTGGCGAACCCAGACCAAATCCGGTTACTTAGGTATGCGTACACGTTTGCATACTCGAGTGGGTTATGTTCTAAAATCGATTTGTTCATGGAATAATACATTTATAAATTAAGGAATACAATCTTTTGCAAATCGTGTCTATAATGTTCATGAATTGATTCGAGTGAATCAAAATCGATTTTGCTTCAATTGTGTCTTGTATACTTCTATGAGAATATAAAAAATTGAACAACTCTATAACTAGTTTCATTTGAGTCATTTGAACTAGTTGTGTTAAGATGAAAAAGGTTGATATGAAAGTGTTCATATGGCTAACTTCGGTTAACTATTGTTGAACCAACAAGGTGTACACGTTTAGGTTCGGTTACCCATATCTAAATGAAGTCACTTTTCATTTGTGTGTAACAAGCTAAGTTCGATCTAACAGTTGAAAGATATTAGCTTGAGTCTAATCAGGTTTTCATCTAACGGTGAATATTGAATATTTTTATACCAAGGTAACATTGATTGTAAACCCTGATTTGAAGACTATATAAGGGAGAACTCTAGCAACTGGGAAACGTAATCCCCACGTACCTCTTGTGTGATACTAGTTGCGCCTAGAGTCGATTCTCCTTTAACGTAGGTTTTTCCTGAAACCATTATAGGTTAACGACTTAAAGACTTCATTGGGATTGTGAAGCCAGACCAACTATTTTCTCAGTAGTTGCGTGTTCTGAACTTGCTTTGTTCTATCGTATTGATTACTATCTTCTCTAAGATTTGCTCGAGATTTAATCTCCGATAGGAAAGATAAAGAGTAGTCACAAACATCTTCATCTCATCGTTTGTGATTCCACAATATCTTGTTTCGCTACCATACGATTAAGATTATTGTGAGGTGATTTATATTACTAGGTTGTTCTTCAGGAATATAAGTCTGGTGTATCAATTGGTTCCTGTTCACCTTGATTTATCAAAACACGGAACAAAACTCGTAGGTATTTCCGTGGGAGACAGATTTATCTATTCAATAGACTTTTTTGTGTGAGACACATTTGTTTATCAAGTCTTCGACTTTGGTTCGTAGCAACTCTTAATTGTGGGTGAGATCAGCTAAGGGAATCAAGTGCGTAGAGTCCTGCTGGGATTCAGAGGCGTAAGGAATGAGACTGTACCTTGATCAATATGAGAATGGTCAGGGCTCAACTACATTCCAGTTCGAAGTTAACTTGCAGTAGGCTGTCTGTAGCGGCTTAATACAATGTGGTGTTCAAATCTGGACTAGGTCCCGGGGTTTTTCTGCATTTGAGGTTTCCTCGTTAACAAAATTTCTGGTGTCTGTGTTATTTCTTTTCCACATAATATTTGTTTATATAATTTAAATATCACAGGTTGTGCGTAGTTCAATCAATTAGATAATCCAACCTTTGGTTGTTGATATAAATTGATTGACACTTGAACATTGGTCTTTGGTACCATTCAAGTTGTTTCTCATAATAATCATGCACACAGATTCTATTTGTTTGATTTGCTGATTACATTGAGAAACAGAGATACAACTCTTGGATATATTTCCATTGATTGAGTCTGAATCTCTAGTTGAATCTCTTGGAACTATATTGGAGTTTGTCCATACAGATTGCCTAAACGAAATATTGGGTGTGGTTGTTAGACCTCCGTTTTTCAAAAAGATTTTATATTCCCAACTTAAGCTTTAGTTTTTTTGAAATTTGTTTTGGTGCTATTTTGATTGTATTTTTGAAGGATCTTGAAAAAGAAGATAAGAAACTTCCTCTAGGAGTACAAATTGGTTCCAAAAACTCACATTTAGTCAATAAGAGTATGGTATGCACAACAAAGAAAAAAGGTGAGCTAGGTGTTTTTAGTTTGAGACCTATAAATCTTGTAATGTTAACAAAATGGTGTTGGAAATTTGGTATGGAGAAACTCATCTTTAACGTAGCATTATAGAGGATAGATATGGTTTTAATATTCACGATAGGTACATGAAAGGATTTCTTCAGCTTATAGTATCTTTTGTTGGAAAACAATAAGAGAACTTAAATTTATGATTGACGACGTCCCATCGCACCATCTATGAAAATGTTAAATTAATGTTGCAGAGCCAGATATTTCTTTTTTATATATAAAAACTTAAGCAAGCCTAAGGGGAGTACAAGCTGGAGCTAGCATTTAAGGATCTGCCACTGCTCTTACCTTTAGAGATTTTACAGGCCAAAGCTAGATAAAAAGTATCCAGATTATGTTTTATGTGGATAACTTTTAGACCAGTTAACACAAAAGAAATAACACTTAATTATAGTTGTTCCTTCCTCCTCATCTGAGTCTTTTATACTCCTCTCATGATAGCTGAGATTGAACCTTTCTTGAACTGCATTGTGGTATACCGTTGAAAATATGACCAGTGTTTCCATAGATTCAGCATGGACTTCAACATTTGTCTGTTATATCTCTTCAACCCAGTTTAAAGCTAGGTCTTCCTCTCCTGTTGCTCCTCATACTCCAAAGTATCCTGGATATCCTCTAGCCCCAATGGTGTTCCCTGCAAAATCTAGAGCAATTAGAGTTGTATAATATATATGAGTATCTGGGTCTTGAAAAGTAGATATACATATGTTTATCCCAAATTCCCCCCCCAGGTTCGATGTGGAAAGGTAATTAAGATCAATTTCGGTATTGTTTGTTGCATTCTCTCCTCTAAATAAAGAATTATTGTGAACATGGTCCTGCATATATAATGTATTTTATGGTGAGAACAAAAATGATGTTTTATTCTGTCAGCGGTAGTCTTAGGATTTAGGGGGATGTGATTAAATATGAAGTCGCATCTAGCCTTCCACATGTACCAACAAGCAGTAACACGTATATTGTTGTTGTAGATGAAATTGTTATTGGCAAGACCAAACCAAGAGTTCAACCAATCCAGAAAATTTGTGGTGAAATAAAATTCCCCCAGGTTTGGGCCAAACAAATAATACCAGACATTAGTAGCAGCATGACATGATAGAAAGAGATGAGTCTAGCTCTCTTCATCACTATTGCACAACTTGCAGATGGGATCTATGTAGCGTAGGATGCTAGCTGTTTTAACATTGGTTGGAAGGATCCCATGAGCATATTTCCATAATAAAACTTTAATAGTAGGAGCAACATTCATTCTCTAGAGTGCTTCCCAATTGCTTGTCTGGGCAAAAATGTTATATAGTGTGTCCATCTTAGCTCTGTAAAGGGATTTGACAAAAACTTCCCATTATCAGTGAGCTTCCAATGGATTTGGTCTTCCTCCCCATGACTGACCACAATATCAAGGATGAATTGTGCATGAGTAGGGTTGAACTAAACACTGATGAGTTGAGAATTTCATTCCCCAAACTCTTTGAGTAAATGGGTGACCATCTGAAGATCCTCTGCAGAGCCGGATATGAAAGAACTTCTTTTGGAAACCATGAACACAACTAATGTCGAAAAGAAAGATGAAAAAAATGACAGTATTTACTTTTGCAATTCTAGCCAATATCCATTCTTTTTCCTAAAATTACAAATTAAAATACTACTTTCTTTTTTACAATTATTACTTACACTATTTTCATACACCCGATCACATATCGTTCACCCATTAAGTTCAGCAAAAAAATTTCCGCACCATTTCATACAATCCTATCACTAAAAAAAAAAGTATCCACGACATCCATGCCACCTCCATCATATCATCTCATCATCCAAAAAAAGAAAATAAAACATCTCTCATCACTACCAATTTGAGGATACATGGCAAAGCCACTCTTTATAATCTACCTATATAACTCCTCAGCACTACTGCAAAATCCAACACCAAAAATTATTTTCAAAAAACCATAGTACGTAATTTCCTCTCCACTTCCACAAAAATCTCCTGCCTTCCCAAAATATATAGCTATTAGCATCCCAATAATTAGTTACTTGCTAACTAGTTTTACAATCCAATTTAAATAAATACCCTAAGAAATAACTTAATTAATTATCCATCGTCTTTAAATTTTTAAGAGATTAGTATAATTATCTAATATTTTAACTACCTTTAACATACTTATTGAAACTAAGGAAAATATCATAAGAACCTCTCCAAGCTTATATGTCATACTCAAGATATATTGGTCGATTTTGTTTTGACTCTAATTACATATTAATCTAAATATGGATACATGATGGTCTTCCATTCCACGTTAAGGTCATATACCGAATTTGTATATTATCTTTCATTATCAGCCATGCATGTGGTTAATCAAAGTATGGGTACAAAATAGTTTTTTTTTTTTTTTTTTATCTCATATTAAGATTATGCCTATTATTTCTTCTTCATTATTTTAAAAGTTGCTTCAATTAATTCATATTATTTTTAATTTATGTAGTTGCTAAAAAACAACTACACCCAAGTAAAAATGAACTTAGTATTAGCTAAAACACAAAGTAAAGAGACATAAAAGAAAGAACTTGTACTTAGTTGGATGAGACAATACATGTTTAGGCCATGTGGGATCCGAATAAGGTTCTTCTTCTTAGAGGCTAAAGAAATTTATTTATATTCTCAATGATCCGGTGCTCCTTCATGTGTATTATATTTAAGTAACGTAAATACCAGAGTATTCCTAGACTTGGACTTGGGCTTATAGCCTGCAACATTTTTGTTAGTCCTTTGAGATTACATATGAAATATGGTGAATCCAAGTGAGCATATAATCGTCTTTCTTATCATATTAAGGTCACATGTAGACATCTTTATTATTGAGAGTTGACTTAAATTTTTAATGTTTGGATTCATAATGAAGCTCCGTTAAGCTTTCAACTACCATCGGATTTGTATATCTCAACCATTCAAATGTCTTATTGTTCTTCAGCAAGTTTTATATTGTGGGTCGATAATCATAGGCAAGTATATGTAAATTTTAGTTACATAAATTATAATTACTTTTCCCTTTAATCATGAAGTAGAGGCCAATCATATAATTAAGCGGTTGATGGATACGTAACACCTTTCTTCTCGTTCTAAGACTCCTTATATATATTCTCTTACAAAAGACCATGAACATCTAAGTCATTACTAAATTTTGTTTTCTCAAAAGAATTCAATCTAGTTAAATAGGGTTTTGACTTCTCCCAAACCAGGTGGTGACTTCAAAAGATCTTTATAAAATGCAACTCATTAATAACAAACTGTTAAGAAGTTATTTTCGTACCACTTGTACATTATACATTGATAAACGAATGAGCACATTATTACACACACATTACCCCTAAACATATGCTCAAAGAAAAGAGACTCGGGGAATAACGATGTGGATGGCTCCTGCCTATCCTGTGCGCCCCCAGATTTCTACAACGACGACCTCACAAGGAACTATTTTACGATTCAACTCGAAAAATGATGAAAAGGGACTTCACTTATTTATAATATTTTATCGTGATACTTATGTTTATCTCAGAAAGCCGATTTCGGTCACCAGTTTCTTAGTGATTTGTCGCCACTGGTAGAAAAGCTTATATCTAAGGTTTATTGAGAACAAAAGGAAAAATAAGCAAGATGCTTCCTCTAGAACCTGAACAAGAAGAGTCGAACATCTCAGACAGTGTAAATATGACCCACGTTGAATACCTTCTTGAAATGAGGACGAAGCCGAAATAAAACCGGAAAATGCATCCAGTTCTTAAGACTCCGGAACTGATAAAGTTCTGCAAGGTACTTTAAGGAAGGCCATATTAGGGGGAAACGATAACGTAGCAGCCATTTCTTATCTTCTCTTTATATGGTCTAATTCATGGCTTACTTCATATAATCTGTGATTGATGAAATTTTGAGATAAATAGCTAGTTCCTAAAGTTTTCAATACCCACATTACTCGCTAGTTGAATGTTGCAGTTCAAGTTTACAACATATAGAATATTGAAATGAGACCTTCTCTCTCTTCTCTGTTAAAATGAAAAAACAACACTCTTTTTGTAGCCTTAATAGTTGTCATCATCATCTTGCTCAGGTTTGAACAAGGATTATTGTTTTTCTCTAGTTTTAGTAGATTTTCTAATCAAATAAGATGATCGATGTTTTTTGTTTTTTTTGGAGTCTTTTCACACATTTCTTCACTATTTTTTTTTTTAAATTTTGTCTTCGCTTTTTGGGCGATTTTTCCTTTGCTTGAAGAGCGATCATTTCTTCACTTTGATGGTGACCTGTTCAATCTTTGCTGGTTGTTTCATGGCTTGTTATTCTAGATTCGAGAACATTGACGATTCAACGCAGCATAGCTTTGAGTTCATCTTTAACAAAAGGGATTTAGGACTCCCGGGTTTTCGTTCATATATACAAGATCAAGGGCTAAACACTCCTTTCTTTTTGGAGCATATGTTATTAAAGAAGACAAACATTCAAAATGGTCGGAATTGATTACGGATTGTACCATCTTTTCTCTCTACGTCTCATACAAAAATTAGGGTATTTTTGCGGTATTTTGCTCTTTCTCTTCGCAATTCACATATAATTGGTATCTTTATTTGTATTTTTATTTATTTTATTTGTATTTTAATGTTATTATTTTTTATAAACAATCATGTAATTACCTTTTTGGAATGAATGAAATGTGGTCTGATTGTTCATCGGTAAAATTGATAAGGTGCATACGTAATACGGGTGTCACAAAGAAAGAATTTATAACGGTTAGCTGGTTGGGTCGATCTTTGTCGAACTGGTGGAGCCATTCTGGCCTTCACCAAAATAGCATATCTGAGCCAACATTGAATGCCAAGATTTTGGTCTGACTTTGCTAATTTAGTTTTTGTTACGTGGTAATAGGTGATTTGGTAATTGTAAACTTACTAAATAAACACACGAAAGAAAGAAAAAATATGTCCACTCAAACACGACTGGGTTCCCTGCTAATTTATTATTAATGCTAATAAAGAAAAACATTAAAGATGCCCACTTAATTGGATCCAATTAAAAAAAAAAAAAAAAAAAAGCCGAAGTATTTCAGCTCTTCCGAACAAATAAGCCATGTATTTATCGGTATTTATTTCTACTTCCTCGTATCAATAAAACAAACGAACTGATTATGTTTTCATCGATTCTGTAATTGGATTTAATTATAGAAAACCTATGACATAATCACATACGATGTTTCGATCGCGAAGTGGCTTCTCGTCTCGTGGAGTTGGATCATGGTTGACTTATTAGTTTGATTCAAGGAGGTCGTAATTCAATACAGGTGGTCACTGGCAGGCATACTTATTCAGAAGTCAGAACCTTCTACTTATTAAAATTAAAATCTAAATACTTATAATTGTTGGCATCTTAAATATAGACAAGTGGTGTCAGATTGTCAAAAAGGTACATACTGACTGCTGGATCGATATCACAAGAGTTGTTTGATGATTATTTTTCCTTTCACGGTAAGTCAATCAGGATACCATCATATGAAATAGTCAAAGGTACACATACTGACTGCTGGATCCATATCACAAAATTTCATTACAGTGAAGTAAGAAAATATTTCAAGGTGTCCAAGCCGAAGAAACAATAACAGTTAACAATTTCAAAACATATGCTTCGGAAAAAGAAAAAAAAAAATTAAAACAAAAACTTATGAATGGCAACGGTGCCAGTGGCGGAGCCACATGTTACTTGTGGGTGGCCAAGATTTTCAAAATGCAATACAACTATACATATACTCCATGGTTTCATTTTTACAAGCTAATATTTATGGCCCCTCCAACATTTGAATTTTGGCTCCGCCGCTAAACGGTGCAGTATCCACGCGACCACGGCATGCCGTTACAGTGCAATTCTTCTAAACTGGAAGCCGCAAGCACCTCAAAAGAATAGTTCGTACGGATGCGCTTGCGTATATATAATGGTGGACAGCATTAATATGGCTCATATTTTCAACTAACTAACCTAAGTGTGCTAGATTACCATAGTTTAATTAACTCAAAATTTCAGACCATTTTTTCTATTAGTTTGGGATCCAAGGATAATGGGTGGGTGCAAATAAGTAGTGGTAGCTAGTAGACATTAGGTAAAGTTAGGATATCATATTAGTTTATGAAAATCAAAAGGACTTTCTATGTGTATATTTGACAAAAGCAACTTTCATCCGTTACTGAAAACGTTGTACGTACATCATAGAAATTTAAGTGGATGGTGTCAACTATTGTGGTTGTAGCAGTTAATATTTCAGTTGTTTTGCAAATGAATACGCTATCTATCTTGTTGCATATTTTAGGGACAGCCTACTTATATGACCAACTTTTGATGCATATCCAAGACTCCAAGTCTCCAAGTGCTTCTCATGTTGATCTAGCTGCAAGTATATTCTGCCGCGTCACATATTCTTTTGGTAAACCTCATGTTATGCAGATTTTACAGAAAATATTGTAACAGAGGATGGCGTGGCACGCACGATGTTCTCTCTTCTTCGTGATTTGGTCCATCATCATGCGACCTTATGTTTTTATATTGCGCATGAATCTCAAAACAATAAATGTGTCGATCCGATTTTTCTTCGATAAAACTAATAATTTGATTGATTTGTTTAGGAAATACGTAATCGCTTGAGATCGATTTGTACCAGAAACAATATATATCCAAAGAGATTCAGTTGTTATAAAATACCAAGAAATGTTAGCCCACCAGACCAGAATATACCGATTGTCGATTGAGCAATAATTAGATTAGTTTTACGTAGGCAAGTATATTGAGAGCATTGGTTGGAAAACGATTAATAAAATATGATTTTTAAAATTTTGATAAAAATTATAATTTATTGTTTTCTTTTGTGAATGAAAAACTTATTAATCCCACATCGTGGAGTTTCCACTTTTAGTTGTTTTAAGAGACTATATAAGTTTTTTAGTCTCACATCGGGGAGTTCATCTTTTTTAAGTTGTATTATTCCATCTTATATAAAGAAATTCACTATTTTTGTAAAATCTATGGGAAAAGGGTTTCTCTATATTTTAGAGGGACCCCCAAGGGAAGATATTTTATATTGTTTTCTTATGCGTTCGCGATTTTCCTAAAGGGTTTTTTCGGAGTTGCCAAGCTCAAGTTGAGCATCTACTACATATGCTAGTAGTAGGTGTATTAGGGTGTTTTATCCTGGAGATATCCGTCCTGTGAGGGCTATAGCATCACTCTTGAGTGTAGCTGGGCGCTAATGTCTTAAGGGCAACGTGTTGAACACGTGACTCACTCTGTTTTTCCAAAGTTTTGCCTTGTTGGTGTTGCGGAGATCTGGGGAGCTCGTCCGTTTCATCAAATCGATCACTTCCATTATAAAGGAGCTAAGTATCAATAACTTTTGCTTATTTGATTTTTTCATTGTTTTTGATTATTGCACCCAACAATCTTAAGACATTAGAATTTGTGATAATCATGAATGTTAATTGTGGAGTGAAAAACAAAAACAAAAAAAAAACGAATTTTTGGTCAGCTGTTGAGTTTCAAGTTTATCTCTTAGCCTAGAAGGAATTTCGGTGAACCCTTTTAACCTAATGTAGTAGACATCCTGATAGTTACCCACGTAAAATTTCGGAATTTTTGGAGTTGTAAAAGTATTTTTTTGATATTTTACAAAACAGAGGAACGTTCCTGAAAAATTCTGACGAGAAGAATTTTGTTGTTGACTAAATTTGTTTTTATGGGGTAACCATGAGTTTTTTGAAATGGTGATTCAAACGAAGTTTGTAGATATATATGATATCTTCAAAACTCATATTTTATTTTCTGATTCGGAACTAAGGTTTGTGAGATGTGGTGTATTAGGTGATTGGGAAATTACCGTGTCCCTGGTCAGAGTATAAACGAAGATTGTGACATGAAATTGAAAAGGGACATGGCTACTAGGCGCATGTGGATGAACACAATTCTTCCAAAGATGACAAAGGAAAGAACATCAAACACAACTCTAAGCGTAGTCTTCATAATAAAGGTATGTTTCGTAAAACTGAATCCGTCATTACTTTAATTAAGGGTGATTGTTATGCTTGTAAAATTCCTTAGCCACACGACAGTAAATTGTTGACAACATAAAAACCTTAATAAGTAGAAAGTTAATGCTAATTTAGTTGAAACAAACTAGAAGGAATTCAGTGGCATGATGTCGGAAGTTATTTTAATAACCAATGTGAGAGACCAGTAGGTGGACTCTGGAGCCACCAATAATGTTTGTTGAAACAGAGACCTGTTCACCTCCTGTCAGAGGATAGGGGATGTCGAGAAACTCTGTATGAGTAACTCATCTGCGACAAAGGTTGCATAAAAGGGAAAGGTCGAGCAGAAGCTCATATCTGTAATATTCTCACATTGAATGAATTTTTCATGTTCCGGGCATATGCAAGAATCTTGTATCTTGTTCTGTTGTAGTTGGTAAAAGATTTAAGATTTTAATTGAATCTGCAAACTTGTCGTAACTAGGAAGTGATTTTTTAGGCAAGAGTTATTGGACTTTGGGTCTATATAAGCTTAACGGAAAAACTGATGAAGTGAACGTAGTTGATTCTTTTGCTTTCTTTGTGTGATTGAATGTTTTGCGTGGTATACATGGAACCGTAAACTTATAAGTCAATGCCTAAACTGGACAACATAGGCTGCGTACCCAAATTTAGTTTGGATTTTGAACACAAAAGTGAAATCTGTGTAGAATCAAAATATGCTATAAATGCTTTTAGCACAAATGTTCACAGTAATTCTAAGCCCTTAGAATTAATTCAGTTAGGCCTAGTTGACATGAGTTCAACCCAAAACTATTGTGGTAAAATATGGTTTATAAATTTCGTAGATGATTGTACGAGGTACTATCTTGTATACTTGCTTAGGGATAAGGATGATGCCTTAGAAGCCTTAAGATGTATAAACTTGAAGTTGAAAAACCAATTAGAAGCCTTGAACATAATAACCGTATCCTTAAGGAGATGATAATTGCCATGTTGATTAGTTCAGGATTATTTGCGGCATTGTGGGGGGAGGCAGTCCTCTTAACTAGTATATCCTGAATAGAGTACCCTTTTAAGGATCAGATGAAACTCCATATGATTTATGGAAAGGTAGATGACCTTCTTGTGAATGCGTTAAAGTGTGGGGGTGTTTGACTAAGATTTTCATTCCTCTTCCTAAAAGAACTAGATAGAAACCAAAAATGTTGATTGTGTCTTCATATTGGGTATGCTGAGTATACTTCTACATGTAGATTTTTGGTTGTGTGTTCTGATTTTTCAGACTTTGGTGTGATTTTTCTGACTTTAGTGTGAATATTATTATGGAATCTAGGGATGCTGAGTTCTTTGAACATATTTATTCTTAAACCTGTACCTAATTAGAGATGTGATGTTGATCACCTAGATTTATTTTCAAACAGTCAGAACTTATCTTAAAGAAAGATGAAGTTGAGGTTGAGCCTAAGATAAGTAAAACAATTAGACTTGGGACTTCTTATGAAGCCTACTTCATAACATGCCTAGATTAGTCTGAGCCCCATATTTGTAAAGAAGCCTTGACATCTACTGAAACCCCATTCTGGTAAGAAGCTTCATTTAGTGAAATGGACTCAGTCCGTCGGAACCAGACTTGGGAGCTTGCTAGTTTACCTCCAGGGAGTAAGACCATGGGATGTAAATGAGTCTTTAAGAGGAAACGTTAGGTAGATGGAACTGTGAAAAAAAATATATTAGGCTAAGTTGGTAGCTAAAGGCTATAAATTAAAAGAAGGTGCAGATTTCCTTGATTCTTATTCACTTGTGACGAGAATTACTTCTGTTGAGATGCTAATTGATATTGTTGCCATAAACAACTTAGAGATACATCAGATGGATGTTAAGACAACTTTTCTAAAACCGTGAATTAGATAAAGAAATTTACATAGATCAGCCTGAGGACTTTGTAGTGAAAGGTTATGAAGACAAAGTTTGTAAGTTGAACAAATCTTTGTATGGTTTTCAAATAAGCATGTAAACAATGACATGGAAATTTGATCATGTGATAATGTGTAGTGGATTTAAGTTAATGAATCTGACAAGTATATTTACAAGTAACTTGTTAAGGATGCATGTGTGATTGTATGCTTGTATGTTTGTGATATGCTTATACTTGATACAAACATATATGTGATTAATTCCACTAAAATCATGCACTGAATGAGAATGTTGACTTGAAAGACTTAGGCCCTTTTGATGTAATCTTAGGGATGCGGATTAGAAGATAATCAAACGTTTATAGTCTTAGTCATTCTCATTATGTTGAATTTGTGCTTAAGGGATACAATCAGTCTGATTGTAAGCCTGCTTGTACTCCATACGATTCTTCTTGTAGACTCGAGAAAAATAAGGGTAATGGAGTATCTTAACTTGAATACTCAAGAGTTATAGGATGTCTGATGAATTCAATGAACTGTAAGAGCCCAGACATTGCCTATATTATGAGTAAGTTAAGTTGATATAATTGTAGTCCAGAGCAAAAGCATGGGGATGCACTTAGTAGAGTATTATGGTGCCTAAAGTACTCTATTACCTTTTGTTTGATTTATGGAAGGTATCTTGTTTTCCTTGAGGGACTTTGTGATGCAAACTGGATAGGTGACTCAGAGTAGTCTAAGTCTACGAGTGGATATGTTTTAACTCTAGCAGGAGGTTTTTTTTTTTTGGAAGATTTCCAAGCAGATATATATTGCTCAATTCATTATGAAATCTGAGAGTATTGCGTTAGATAAAGCACAAGAGGGGGCCGAGTGCCTAAGATGATTTTTATAAGACATTCCTTTCTGGCATAGGCCTGTGCCAACTATATCTATACATTGTGTTAGCCAAGCTATAATAGCTAAAGCTAAAAATAATTAATCTCAATCAGCGTTATTTCCCATTGATTGGATAAAGTCCAAGGAGAATATCGCACAACCTTTGACGAAAGGTTTGTACAAAAAGAGATAGTTAAAAATGCATCGAGGGGGATGGGGCTTAAGCTCATAAATTATACTTGCCATGAAGGATACTCAACATTGCTGACCGGAGATTCCAAGATTAAGGTTTCGAATGAGACAACTAATTTGTGGTAGGTAAAGGTAAACACTATCAGAGAATTTCATTCTCTGTCCCTTCCCTATGGTGTAGACGTGATAATGTGACTGCATGTGAAGGATGACTTTTAAGAAGTCTTAATGAGTTCTATAGTTTCAATTTAAGATTGAAGTGGGGTGTAGCAGTAACACTCTTTATGGAAACTCACATATCTGAATGAGGAAGTGGGGCCGCTTCCTATGAGAATATGAGCTTTGATTCTCTAGAGCATTCTGAGAAACAGGATATGTCCACGGCCAAATTGGACAAAACGGCACGAGTTTGGCAGCAACCTTGGAGATATCATCCGTGGTTGTTATCGCGAATTACATCAAACGCTAGCAGTTCAAGACATAGTTCACTGTCTCTAGCAAGTAATTCCCGTAATATCTCACTAAGCAAAGGTTCAAGACCTCATGGACACCTCTGCCTAAAATGGTATTTCCTGCGTTTTTATGTGATTTTCGTTTTGATGGTTTTGGTATTACTGGAACTTAGGACCTAAGGGTCACTTAGGGTTCACTAGTTCATGTTTTTTCACTTTGGTGAAAGGAACCTTTAGTCTCACTTGTGAGGAACTAAAGATGAAAGCTCTCTATACTATATGATTTTTGCAATCCATGTTAAAAGTATGACCAACTGGGGTCAACTTGATTTTAGGAAGCTAAAAAAGTGAGGTTAAGGTATTCTTCCAAATATCGGGATACATGTGTAGACAGATTATTTTCCTTTAAAATAAGTATTTGGAGATAACGTTGGAATGGCTAGTATGACTTCAACATAACAAGGTTATCATAAATTAAATTAAGATCTATCTCGTTTCCAAGAGATTTGGTTGTTGATTTACCAAGATCTATGGCTAGTGACTTCAACATGTTTTTGGTTGTGTTTTATTGAGTTTTCATTCATGTGGGGGATTGTTGGAAAACGATTAATAAAATATGATTTTTAAAGTTTTAATAAAAATTATAATTTATTGTTTTCTTTTGTGAATGAAAAACTTATTAGTCCCACACCATGGAGTTTCCACTTTTAGTTGTTTTAAGAGACTATATAAGTTTTTTAGTCACACATCGGGGAGTTCATCTTTTTAAGTTGTATTATTCCATCATATATAAAGAAATTCACTACTTTTGTAAAATCTATGGGAAAGGGGTTTCTCTATATTTTAGAAGGACCCCCAAGGGAAGATATTTTATATTGTTTTCTTATGCGTTCGCGATTCTCCTTAAGGGTTTTTTCGGAGTTGCCAAGCTCAAGTTGAGCATCTACTACATATGCTAGTAGTAGGTGTATTAGGGTGTTTTATCCTGGAGATATCCGTCCTGTGAGGGCTATAGCATCACTCTTGAGTGTAGCCGGGCGCTAATGTCTTAAGGGCAACGTGTTGAACACGTGACTCACTCTGTTTTTCCAAAATTTTGCCTTGTTGGTGTTGCGGAGATCTGGGGAGCTCGTCTGTTTCATCAAATCGATCACTTCCATTATAAAGGAGCTAAGTATCAATAACTTTTGCTTATTTGATTTTTTCATTGTTTTTGATAGGGAATATCAAATTTCTTAAAATTCAAGGTCTATATTTGGACTCGAAAATAATAAATTCCAAGTGTTTGGATTTCCAAATTAAATATTTATTCAGCACTAAGATTGTAAGATACCAATTACATATGGTTATGCTTTTTCTGTGTTTTATCGAGCACTATATAAAGTAGCTTTTGAAAAACATTCATCAACTTCGATTAAACTAAGGAGGATTAGGTATCTCCCCGAAGCCTAAAATTCAACAAAGAGATCTCAAGTTGTTTATACTGACTTAATAATCTTTTTGCACCACTCCAAATAGAAGGGTGGTTTAGTTTTTCTAAACATTGTTTAGATTAATCTGCTGTCTAGAAAATAGTAATGTGCTTGTGCTTGCGCATTTCATATGCGCGTTGTACAGCAATTTATACCCGGCACAGTGTGCGGCGGTGATTTGTCATATGCTAAATGTTCTCAGTTATTTGAACGTATTGGGAAGCATGACACAACGTACACTAAATTTGTACCGAATATTATTTTGATTTCCGGGCTATAAGATATTGATCATATGATATTGTTACACCGACTGTGTCCGTTTCTTTAAAGAAAAGTTTGGCAAAGAGTCCCGAGATCACGAAAAAGAAATAAGATCATTGCAAGGTTGATATCCTTGAAACAAATGTTTGACACTCTAACATGGGAATGTTTCTTGGTTATTTTTTTTAATTTTGTTTTTTTTTTTTGTAGGAAATACCATTAGGTCCTAGGAATAATATATTAGGATGAGTCTAGTCCATTTGACCCAGTCAAATGTCTGTTTGGTCCAATTTGGTAATATAAATTATAGTTTGGTTCTAAAAATTATTGTTTGGTCCTACGCTAATGTCATGGATGATGTAAATGTCACCTTGTAGTGGCAGAAATATTCTTTTGGGACCATGACATCATCCATGACGTCACCCTAGGTATATATATTCAATTATCAAAAGAGATAAAATCATTTTCAGATTTACTTTCTCTCTCATCTTCTTTTCTTTTTCAGATCTACTTTTCTCTCTTTCTTTTCTTTTTTTTTTTCTTGAATTTTTGATCTGCTGCATCTGTCGAAGATGTTCAAGACGACGACGAACTCGATCTGTTTGATGAAGAATACGACGAAATCATGTTGTTCTTTGCTTGTGTTGAAGATGAAGATGAACTCTGTTTTTAGGGTTTTTTCTGTTGTTGTCTTTGATAAAGAAGATGATGAAGACGATGATGTTGAAGACGACGATGCTGTTGAAGACGACGATGTTGTTAATGTAAACAAGAAACAAAGTTCGTGTTGTGTTTGCTAACGAACTCGGTTTTTGGAGACGGCGATGATGGAAGATGATGTTGCTGCTGGTGTTTGAAGACGACGATGTTGTTGTTGCTGTTGAAGACGTCGAAGATGATGATGTTGTTCATTTTTACAAATGAAGTCTATTTTTTAGCTTTTTGTCTGGACTTCATTCCTGGGAATGAAGTCTGTTTTTTTTAGCTTTTTGTATGGACTTCATTCCCAGGAATGAAGTCTGTTTTTTTAGCTTTTTGTATGGACTTCATTCCGGGAATGAAGTCTGTTTTTTTAGCTTTTTGTATGGACTTCATTCCCGGGAATGAAGTCTGTTTTTTTAGCTTTTTGTATGGACTTCATTCCCAGGAATGAAGTCTGTTTTTTAGCACGGAAGAACTACTACAAAAATAAAAATTTAACACGGAAGGGTATTTTTGTCTATTTAAATATTTTTAAATAATTATGGACCAAACAGTAAAGGCGTTTGACCAAAGGACTAAACAGACATGGGCCCACCTAAAAAAGGACCAAAAGATATTTTTCCCTTTTTTTTTTTTCTTTTTTAAGCATTAACATTTCTTGTTTGTTTAGGTGCTCATTCTTTTCTATTTTATTTTCCTTTTTTTCTTCGGTCGCGAGAAATAAATACTCAAAGACCTACCAAATGTAAGAAAAGGGTTTCAAATCCGTTAAAGGAACTGACTGGTACAACCTCAGAGAAATAATGGGAAATTTTACGAAGAGAAATTGAGAAGACCAAAAGTCACATGAAATTATACCAATTACAAATTAGTTATTCAGAATTATTCAAGGATTAACTAGTCTTAGAGTGGATTTGTTGTTGAAAGCTATGTCATTCATTGCCTTCCAGATTGGATACATGAATTTCAGGAGGAAATATTCCACATGACACGCTCGGACATATACTTGACCAGATAAAAATCCTACAACTCACTATTAGTTATTCATATTGGAATCAAATGTAACGAGCAAAATTTGAATGTTAGATTCATGGGAGTTAATAAAGTTAGATAAATATAAATAACATGCTCAATTGCTCGGTAATTTAGAGTGAAGATGGTCCTCTTATAATCCCCAGGTGCTCTCTAATTTTACAAGACAATGTATATTTTATTTATTATATTATTTTGAATGAAATTAGAAAAAAAAAAACTTTAACAAAAAAATAACAATTTTACACCCATACACGCAAACGATCATCCCTTTGCATCACCGTTTTATTCAATGTCCTTCAATTGGGATGCACAATAGCTATTGTACAATTTCTCGTAGAGCAAAAATTCGTATTAGTACAACTGAACGGATTGGCTTTCTAGCCTATAAATCACATCCTAGTTCCCGTCGTCAAATTTCTCCCTTTTAAAGAATTTAAACTCAGCAACGAAAACCCCCTGCATGAGAAGACCATTCATTATTTTCAAACCTTCGGACCTTGCTTTGCTCTTCTGATAATTTTTCTTAGTTTTGTGATCTTGTGATGAGAAGAAAACAAGGCATTCAATCTTTTTCAATGCTGATCTCGGACCATGTCACAACAACAACAATATCTTCCCGAGCAAATCTTCCTTCTGATTTCGAATTTATTTCTATATTAGGTTTAAATCCACTTGCTTTAACTTTAGTAATGTCTCTTTCAGTACTAGATATAATAGGTGGATTCCATATTAGAATCTGTGTTATCAAGATCTTGTGATCGTTCCTAAAGCTATGTTATTTAGGGTTTTTGTTTATGATGTGATGTATGTTAGCCACACTAGTGATGCTTTTGATTACCACAAATTTGACAATATCTTGTTCCATTGCGTGATTAAGTTCCAACGTGTATTCCGAAGAGCTTATTTGTTACCATACGGAGAAGATATGGAGAAAATTTGATTATTTGGCATCTTTTCAGATCGATTTCAAAAAATTATTTCAGGGTTAGGTTTGGTACTTTCCCTGTTCTGTCATACAACTAGGGGGTTGATTCTAGTATCAACTATGACTAAGGAAACAGAGGCAACAACATCAACATCAAGATCATCAACAAGTTCATCAACCACAACAAATGCTAAAGAAACACCAACGCCGATTCAGGCAGTTTCATCCCTATCCAGACCAAAAAAGACTGGTTCATAAAAACCATTGTTACTCTAGATATTGTTGCTCAAGATACCATTTTTTTTAAGATTTAGTTGTAAGATATTGTTATTCTGAAAACCTTAGTTTTCATGTAAACTAGGCTTACATGTTCTTAATATCATGGGGTTGGATCCAACCATTGCTTTGTGCAGTAAATTTTTTTTAGTTTTGTTTGAAACCTAGTTATGCCCTTGATACAATTTGGTCTTCTTAGAATTCTGGAATAGTTTTTTAAGTCTGTAAATTTAGGATGGATAGTCAAGAATTAGTCGAGATGCATTGGATTTGATGATTGTGTAACAATCTTGAAAGATCTTGTAACTATTTTCGATTTTCAAAATTGACTGTATCATATTTGTATGGTTCTTAGGTTTTTCCTCCTTCATGAAATAAATAAATAGGCTTCCTATCCTATGAATGTCAATAAGAAAGGACAAGGAAAAGAAAAACTGGCCTCTTTAACTTTCGTTAACCGGGCATTTCTCGTAAAACTTTCAAGAAAGATTCACTCATACATACCACGGTCATGGACAAAGATGTATTGTATCATATATACTTTAGATGCCGTCAAAATTCATTGGACGAAATTCATTAAAATATCTAACTCTCTAAAAGTCGTAATATAAATAGACTAATTATTTTTAATACCGCGAGGAGTTGAGATTCATTGCACACATAGGTCTAAGATTTTGATAAATGATGCAAGAATCAAAGTGAGGACTATGTGGGGGCACCTAACCCATCCAGTTGAACGACTATTACTTTATAGTCGACACTCTAAAATTTTGATGTAATCCAATATTTATGCGAAAATATAATTCATATTTGGGTTAATATACAACCCGACTAAATACAACTTAATTATTTTTTACCATTTTTCTATACACAACTCAACAATGGAGACTTTTAATTTCTCTTAATCTTTTTTTACCACTGATTTAATTAAATTTTCTTTTTTAATAAACTTACAATTCTAATTTCTTAGCTTTTTTTGGTTTACGACGATCACGAGCAGTGTGATAGCATTAGTCCTCTTTTTTGAAGAAAGTTTAAATAAATCAGAAGATATGAGTGATTAGATATGAATAAAGAGAAAACAGGATAAAAAGACCGATTCTCAATGGTAAATCAGAATTGAAAGAATGATTGTTTAATCAATTTAACTAAAACAGAGTGAATAGCCTCCTAATTATTTGTTTCATAATGCTACATTTGGTTAAATCAGTATTTTATTGTTTTTATGCCCAACCCCCAAAATACTCTTTCTCTTTTATGCTTTTAGATAATTTTTTTTTCCTGCAACCGTTTAAATTTGAACTATTAAAAAAGATAAAAATAAAATTTAACTGGTACATATGAACTTAGCTTTTGACTAATTGTTCGACAACAACAAAGATTTTGTTTTGATTCAGTGAAGACGTAAAATATATTAAACACTAGATTTTGCGCCCGTGCTACGTACCGGACGGACCCGAAAACCATCCACCATCATTTGTTTTTTTTACTTTTAACCATATTTTTGGTTTGGCGTGGTCGTTCCTTTTTGATTGGTGTCGCGCGGCTTCACCCCGCCCTGTAACGATGCATGCTTAGGATTTATGATTTGGTGTCGCGCGGCTTCGCCTCCCCCCGTCCAAATGCATTTTCACATATAGATGTTGATCAAATTAACCTCCTTTAGTCTATATCTCAAGTAAAAAAGGTTCCAAGGCAGAGAATTCAACGACCTGACACAATGTGTGCAAACAACATGGCCAACTGTCTTAATTAGGCATGATTCAGCTTACTCACTGAGTTGGATCTAGAGTCGCTGAGTTGACTCAGCATATCCGAAATCTTGCCGAGTTGACGTTGAAACTTCTTGCCTGCAATCCTATCATACATCTATTTCTTAAGCTCATTACAAACACGTCACCTGCAATAGAATAGCAACATCACAATTCTCTCAATCCACTAATACTTTCTCTGTCTCAGACCACCAACATAGCTCTCGATCTGTTATAACAGCGACCACCATTAACACCATCCATACTCAACTTCTGGTACTCAATTTGACAACCCATTTTCTCAACAACATCATACTCATCTTCCCTGGTTCACATCATCACAAACCCATCTATAATTTCTTACCCAGTTTAACATTCATCCTCAATTCGAACGGCAACAGCTTCACCAACATCATTCTTGGTTCAATTCCTTTACAATTTCGGCTGCAGACCATCATCAATCTTCTTCTGGTTTCAAATCGATCTTAAGACAAACTTCTTTTTCTTCAATTCACCGTTCATCCATATTAAACAGCAAACCCACAGATCCCTTTTCTATCTCTGAACATATCTAATTCTCAGACTCATCTTCAATTTTTGCTCGATTCAATTTGTTTTTAAATCTTCTACTACTGCATCTCACATTCCATGTTTTCCTGCTGATTCCACTACATCGAGCTTCCATTAATGGCATCATCCCATCTCTCGGTTTCATAAGCAGCAGCAGCTGCTTTTATTTCTCACTTTCAGGAAAATAGAGGCCGAAGATTGGTAGTTCATTAGGAAGAACCATGGCTTTGCGGTGAAGAAAATATGGCAGGGATTTGTTGCAGAAGAAGAAGTGAGGTAGGGCAGGAGGAAAGCCCTAATAAGTGAGATTTCTTCATGTGTGTAACGGTGTCAGAGATTTCTTACGGGTGTGTACAACACTTAACGGATGTTAATAAAGTACAATTAAGTTTTTGGTGTAAACGAAGTGTAAGTTATTAATTATGTGTAAATGCTCACATAAGTTTTGTATACCCACGTTTTCCCTAACGGCGTTATTAACGACCAGTTAATTATAGGGTGTAAACAAAGTGTAATTCAGTTTTTAATGTCTCGACCAATAGAGTTCTGCCACTTGTCCTCTCTAGAATTGCTCTAGGTGAAAGCTTTTATCTAATTTAATTTGAGTGGGGTGTCATACTCACCGTGCGACGTGGGAGCTCATATGACTTAGCATTTTAAAGGAGGGGAGATTCCCTAACTAAAATATTACGGTCATGGTATTTCAAAAAAAAATGTAGTTATTTTTGGGTTACGGCTAGATTATATATAAATCTTTGATTTTTTTTTGGGTTGTATTTTGGCATTTTTGAAATGAAAGAAAAAGGAAAAGTCTAAAAGTGGAATCACTAATGTATGCCACTCAAAAGAGAATCGTATTTAACCAGTGAATCAACTATCCGAGTCAATATTAAAATTTACAATACTTATAGAGGAAGGATTCCCTCACATTGTTATTTTCACACTATCTCACTCGTTTTGAGACATTTTTCTTAATCAAAATTAAATGATAAAGTATTTGAAGCTAATATTTTGGGGATATGTTCGTCTTACAAAGATCTACATACCCACGAAAAATAAGCTCATTTCGAAAAGTATAACTCCGCCATCTATTATTATGAAAATTGACCGTTGAAATTGACTAATTTTCAACCGTTAAAATTAAAATTGATAGACGGTGAAGTTTGGTATTTTCGAATGAGCTCATTTTTTGTGGGTATGTAGAGTTTTGCAAGACGAGCATATTCCCAAAATATTTGCTCCAAATACCTTGCCGTTTAATTTTGAATAAGAAAATGCCTCTCAACCTGTGTTGATCAGCCTATATTATTGTTGTTATTATTAACCCAATACGGCGAACTGACAGCGATTGAAAAAGAAACCAAGGTTAACTTCCTGTCGAAAGTAATGAAAGAAGCTAGACCACTGATGGCTGTTTTTTTTTTTTTTTTTTTGCTACAATGGCATATGCCAAAAAAACTAAACCCACTGCCTTACTTCTCTCACAGCAGCTCTGCCAGCTTGGTCATCGCTAATCAAATGACGAATGTTGTCAGGGGGTTGTGAAATCCACACACCCTCTAAAACATTTGCAGCACCCCCTTTTGCTAAGCAATCTGCAACAGAATTAGCTTCACGATATCTCTGTTGGAAAGAGATTTCATCAAAGTCCTCCTTCAAACATTCTATATCTCTCGCAAGAGCACGCATACTCCAAGGGATAGGAATCTCCTTCTTACACAGCTGAATAGCATAAGTAGAATCATTTTCAACCTCTAGTTTCTTCATGCCTAGATCTTTAGCCAGGATCAAACCATCTCTAATAGCCCATACCTCCGTCACGTTGTTGTCATTCTTGAAGATATGTTTTGCAAAGCAGGCATAGTAACCTCCTTGATCACCTCTTAAAACCCCTCATATACCAGCCAGGCCCATGTCATTGGAAGCTCCATCACAGTTGAGTTTTACAAAGTCTTGCTTAGGAAAAACCCATGGAATTGGTGTTTCTACTAATCTGTGTTGCCGCTGTTGCATTTGTTCAGCAACATTAATATACTCTCGCGCATCCTTTATAGCTCTTGCCAGAATCTTCATTGGTTGAAACACAATACCTTTGAAGATGCAATCATTTCGTCCTCTCCATATCGACCAAAGTATAAAAGGAAGACAATGCTGCCATTTGATGCCTCCAATCATCCCATCGGACTTACACCACTTCTTCACAACAGAAGGCGATATTGAATCAGCTTCAGGAACAAACCCTGTCCATCTCTGAACTTTTTTCCACAAGGGAACAATTGTGCTGCAATAAAGAAATAAATGATGAAGAGTCTCAAAATCCCTATTGCAAAGTTTACACCCTGGATGGTCGCCTATATTTTTCCTATAAAGAGACTCATTTAGACTAAGTCTATTATGGCAGAAAAGCCACAAAAAAGATTTTATTTTTTGTGGACATTTTAATGTCCACAAGAACCTCCAATCCTTGTTGGGAACGGGATTACCCATTTTATTGGAGACGAGGAACTTATAGGCTTCCTTAACTGTAATGGCTCCTTCTTTACTTTCGGACCATATCAGTTGGTCCTCTTGCTCACTATAACCAGAAACTGGTTTAGCTCGAACATCCTCAATCACCTGCGCAGAGATAAATCACATCTAAATTCCAACATCTGTTTTGAGTATCCATAATATCCCTAACCTTCAAATCAGGTAAATTTTGTCCATTATCAATAGTAAAAGCAGAAAGAGGCAAATTATACACCCACGGATCATTCCAAACATCAACCGACGCACCATTCCCTATATTCCATCTAAGGCAATCTTTCACCGCATCTCTACCTTTTATAATGCTTCTCCATTAATGAGCATTTCTTCTTGATCTTTGCATTTCCAAAAATCTTCCTTTGGAAAATATTTGGCTTTCAAAGACCTTGACATCTCAGACTCAGGGTTATCGAAAACCCTCCAGGCCATTCTAGCAAGTAAGGCAAGATTGGTAAGCTCAAGGTCTCTAACTCCTAATCCCCCATACTCTATGGGACTGCAGACTTTTTCCCACTTCAATTTATGCAAGTTTTTCCTATCCTTATCACCCCCCCACAAAAAATTCCTTTTATACCTATTAAGCTTGTCCAATAATACTTGAGGAAGTTTAAGCATAGACATCACATGGTTAGAAACAGGATCGAGAACAGATTTAACTAGAGTTGTCCTACCAGCCATAGTCAAGGTCTTACATTTCCATCCTTGCATCCTGTTTGCTAATTTTTCAGATAAATCGCTAAACGTACGAGCACTAATTCTTCCCCATTGTAAAGGAATTCCCAAGTACTTACCTGGATCATTAGTTACCTGGACTCTAAGGGCACTGGCCATACCTTTCGAGAAGCTTCTACCTACATTAGAAGAAGTAAGAAGTGTAGATTTGGCATCACTGATTACTTGCCCTGACCACTGAGAACTCTGTCCAAAATTTCCGCAAATTGCAAGCATTTTTGTATGAAGCTTTGAGGAAAATGATACAATCATCAGCGTACAAGGAATGCGAGATCACAGGGGCATTTCTAGCAATGGAAATTCCTGAGATTTCTTTCTTCCTCAACCCCTCATTGATCATTCTAGACAGAGCTTCAACACAAATAATGAAGAGGAAGGGAGACAGGGGGTCTCCTTGTCGCAACCCATTAGAAGGACTAAAACATTTGCTTGGAGATCCATTAATGAGAACCTGAAAAGAAACTGTGTTAATACATTTCATAATCCATTTGAACAAAATTCTTTGTTGAAACCAAGACTCTGTAAAATCTTAATCAAAAAAGGCCAACTGACCCTGTCATAAGCTCTATCAAAATCTAGTTTCAAGGCCATCCAACCTTTATCACCCTTTTTGTGCTTAAAAGAATGAATTATCTCATTACAAATTACTGCAGAATCAAAAATTGACCTGTCAGCAACAAAAGCATGCTGATTCGGGGAGATAATTTTATTCATCAAAGGCCTTAACCTGTTAGCAATGATTTTTGTAATGATCTTCATTGAAAAGTTGCAAAGACTAATTGGTCTAAATTCCTTTATTGTCTTTGGGGCAAGCCTTTTTAGGAATCGAGCAATAAAAGTTTTGTTCAACCTAGGATCTAGTGGCCATTATGGAAAAAATCCTTCAGAATTTTAACTATACTAGGTCCAACATGCTTCCAGTATTTAGTAAAGAAAAACCCTTGCAACCCATCAGGTCCAGGGGCTTTATGGGATCCAAGTTGTTTCATGGCCAGTTTAATTTCCTTTAAAGACACATCATCAGTATGACAAGAATTTTCATGCTCAGAGACAACAGAAGGGAACAAATTTGCAATAAAATCATTATCACAATCGGTCACAGTAGACGTGAACAAACTAGAGAAATGGTCAACCACATGTTTTTCAATATCTGACAATTCCTCCAACCATCTACCATTATTATCCCTAATTCTAACAAGCATATTCCTATTTCTCCTAACCAGAGTAGAAGAATGAAAAAACTTTGTATTATGGTCCCCTTCAAGTAACCAACTAACTCTAGATTTTTGCTTCCAATAAATCTCCTCCATCCTGAGAAAGTTTAAATAAGCACACAAACAGTTAGTCATGTGAATCTTATTAGAATCAGAGGGGTTATTATCAAAATTGCATTGAGCCCTATTCAAATCCTGCAAAGCATTTGCAATATTAATATTTAAATTCCCGAAAACATGTTTGTTCCATTTCCTTGAGTCTCTCTGAAATTGATCAACGAGATCGGAAGTAACTCTGTTGAGAGTTTGTAGACTCATCTGGATTCCAAGATTTATTAACAACCTCATCAAATCTCTCATCCTCAGTCCAGATAGCTTCTAACCGGTAAGGCCTGGGTTTAAAAGATTTTTTGGGGTCCAAATCAATCAATAAGACTCTATGATCAGAATCAAAGTAAGTAAGATGTATTACCTGAGCATTCGGGAAACGACTGCACCATTCGGGATTGGCAAGAGCCCTGTCCAGCCTCTCCTTTATGTTAGCCAAGCCAACTCTCTTGTTGTTCCAAGTCCAATTTGGACCATGAGCACCCAGATCAATTAGCCCACATTGATTCTTCACATTAATCAGTTCCTCCAGCTTGCTTGCTTTGGTAGTCCTTCCTCCAACCTTCTCATGCACACTACTTATCGTATTCAAGTCACCCATAACCATCCTTTCAGTATTCTGGATGCCTGCAATGCCTTTCATCTCATCCCACACTCTCTTCCTATTCACCTTATTAGTACTTGCATAAATTGAAGAGAGGATCCAAGGTTTCTGGAACTTGGCAGTAACTACAGCATGCACCGACCACCTTGAACGAGAAGTAGCTTGGATCTCGACTTCATCTTCATTCCATAACAAGCACATTCCACCTGAGAAACCGCAAGGATCCACAACAATAGAGCTTGTATATCCAAGTTTCTTGACTATCTCAGTAGCATGCTCTGCAATAGTCCTTGTTTCAAGGAGAGCCACAACGCTCGGCTTATGCTTCTTGATGAGCTGCTTCATAACCCTAATAAAAGATGGCCTAGCCAATCCTCTGCAATTCCAGGTTAAAATCTTCATGTTAAACTCAGACACCACAGAAAAAGGACAGTTACCTCCCGATGGCTTATTGACAAGAGCCATCTGTTCCAAATGCATCATCTCTTGATTCATCTTCAGGATTGGGTTGAATCTTGTCTTGAATACCCTTTGGATCCCCCCGCTCCAAATCCAGCCTTGTAGTGAAATTCATCTCGAACTTCCACAGACCTTTTGAGCTTCTTATGAGAGCTGGAGTCTCCACTAACGGAGGGATGACCGCTTCCAGCACTGTTCCCTCGAGCCACATCTTTGACACGCAATCTGGATCTATTTTCCCTTCTTCCAGAAACTCTGCCGGATCCTTGTGTTGCCACTTGGAAGGTGAAATTCTTATGGGGCTTAAAGTTTTCCGAATGCGGGCCAAGATTCCATCCACATTCAGTTGTTCCGGAACATGAACCAGTTGAGGCAGGACAGTTAAAAGTTGGCTCTGCAGTTGATTTACTTCCTCCATAAGCTGGAACATGTGGTCCATCCTTGTCTCCTGGTCCATTATCAGCTCTATGAGGCTGTTTCGCATTGCATTGCATGCCTCTCTCCGTGCTCTTTTCACCAGAAGGTCCTCCACCATCCATTCTTCCACAAACAGATTTTGACAGGCTTGAGAAAATAAATTCAGCGGCTCTCTTTGATTGCTCATCTTGCTCTATGTTTGAATGAATCATCTGAGCTTTATTCTTCTTTTTATAATCGCCTTTCATAGTCTTTATGGCAGCACCATTATCTCCATTAACTACCCCATTATTAGCACTATTAATTCCTTTCATGGGAGTTACAATATTTCCACTATCATTCTCATTTAAATCCCCTGAATTTAAGCCCTCAATTCCTAAAACTGAAAAGGCATTAACACTGTTCTTACTGAATAACTTGAGACTGTCAGTCTGCTTGGAATTACTGCCACTCTTCACATTCTTGACCGTAGTAGACCTCTGACCATTTGGAGAAGAGTATGATAAATGTTGTGACTGTTTGGACTGATTCACACCATTATCTAAACCAGACTTTGCCACATTGTAGCCTTTGCCCTTGTGCTTACTAACCACCTGCCACTGACCATCGCCATTCTCTTTGTTAGGTTTTCCTTGTTCTCCAGTATTCACCGAAACTTTCACATTGCCAGCTTTCCTTCCCATCGCCGGAACCTTGCTCTGCTTATTTGAAACCAACATCCATGGTCCATAACTCCCCACCTCTTTCTCAGTACCTGCACCATTAGCATTGGGCTGAGAGCCCACATTAGCGGCATTGTCTGATTGAAATAAGGGGCAATTACCCTTCTTATGGTTAATTTTTCCACAATTAAAACAAATCAAGTTGATCCCTTCATACTCAATTTTCTGTCTTATGGGTCCAATTTGAACCACAGATTTCAAAGCAATTTGAGAATCAATCTCAATACAGAAACGGGCGAACTTACTCCTCATGACTAACTCAGTTGTCTTATCAATCTTGATAAGTTTCCCTAACTTTGTAGCCACATCCGCTAAAACTTTCTCATCATAATACTCTAATGGTAATTCAGGTAACCTGACCCAGACTACAGTTCTATTAATAGAAGATTCTGATGGTCTAAAATTTGTAGACCATCTCATCATAGCTAAGTGGTGGCCATTAACAAACCAAGGCCCTTCTAAAAGAGCATGTTTATAATCATCAGGGAACTCAAATTTAAACAAATAAAAATCACATCCCAAATCTAAAATATCCAACTTACCTGAAGGATTCCACAATTCACGAGTTTTAATTGAGATGTATTTATACCCAACATTCTTACCAACCACTTTACCTATCAGGCAATTCTTCCAAGGTTGAATAATCCTTCTTCTTGTCTGAGTATCAATCTTTACGATTGGGATTTCTTCCTTAGCAGCAGTACCCTCCCCCATGGATATATCTTTATTATAACCTTGATTCACCAAGTCCTCTTCAATATCATTAAGACCCCAACTCACGAAGGATTCCTTCCAATTGGTTTCTTTTTGATTCACAACATCTTTGTAAGATCTGATGGGGTTTGATTTCTTCCCATCCCCCTCACTCACATAATTTGGTTCAGAATTATTGCCACCAGCAGCAACCGCTTCCAAATCGACAGCCATCTCCACATCAATCCCAGAATTGGTACTAGTTCCTTCCCTCTCATCACCGCCTGGATCGAGTTCATTATGTTGAACTCCTCCACCAGAGGAAATCTTTGAGTTGTTGAACATTCACAACCCCAAAAAAAACCTAGAAACAAAACTCAGTATTCGCCCGATTTGATCTCCCGATTCGCGGAGTTTCTCTCTCCTTGTCTTTTTACCACTGATGGCTTCATGACGTGCTAAAGACCCCTTAAGTCAATATGTTATGGGACCCAAAACTTAGTATTCGAGAAGGAAAACCCGTGGCAGCATTTTCATTAATTGAAACCAAAACCTAGATGCACACAAACAGAGACAAGAGAGGAACAATGGCTAACATTCTAGATTAGTAAACCATTTTCATTATCAATGGCAACTCCGCCGATAACACTAATTAAAGTAATTTTGATTGGTGCCATGCCACCTGTTACTTGTTACTTGAGTTCAAAACTCGTCCGTACCAAACAAAAAATCTAATACAACCTCTTATATAGAGTCACCTCTAACTAGTGTTACTACTTAATTAGTTGAGTAAAGGAAACAACAGCTATATGGTCTCAGCAATTTAGGGGTGAGCATTTGGCTCATAATCCGCGGATTTAACCGGGACCAACCGTTCATTTGCGGATGGATGCCCGGATCGTTCGTTAATGGATTGGATGCGGATGGAATTTTTGAAATCCAATGGATTAAGGATCGGGCCCGGATGCAACTTTGAAAATCCGTTGGACATCCGTATCCGTTAAACTAAGGGCATTTATATAGTTATAGAAAATACTATGGATCATTTAGGAATTCTTATGGTGCTTGCTTGGGGTGTTGTACATGGCTGTAGGATCTATGAGGAGTCATTTGTGTTGGCTTTATTTTTTTTATTGTAAATTTTAACTAAAATAAATCCATTGGATTATCCGTATCCAATCCGTCCATCCGTGTATCCATTGGATGCAAATCCGTTGGATGTGGATTGGATGCGGATGCCAAATTTGAAATCCATAATGTATTGGATTGGATGCGGATGGGGTGAAAACCGGTCCATACCGGCCCATGCTCACCCCTACGTCAGCATGGTATTAGTGGATTCGGGGGGAGTACATGGGCTACATGGGTGGATGGGCCTGTTATACTTGAGTGCACATTAGGTGACCAGCTGTCCACGGACGTTATGTGTGAGATCCGCAGGACCTCCGTGAAATTCATCTGAGTTGGAATCTTCAGATTGTTCGGAGAAGAATACACTGTGTTCATGGGTTACAGTTATGCAGTTTCAAGTTGTTGTCCTGATTTAAGACTCAGTTCGAGTGACACCAATTAAATATGAATTCGTATTCATTGCTCCAACCGGAGAAAAACCAATAATAGAAAGCACCTGCAATAATGCCTCAAATCACAACAAGGTGCTTATCTGTAGCAGAGATTGACTGGGGTACCATCCAGACCCTGAGCCGAGCAGCAGGGACCGGTGAGAAGACAAAAGCAACTCGGCCATCTTAACCGAAGGAGGATATAAAGAAACAAAAACTGTTGCAGAGGAAGGGTGCAATGGATAACTGTGTCTACAGAGCAAAAATTACAAAGAGCGGATGCAGATACAACAAAGAAGGATACAGCAGAAACAAAGAAAGAAACTGCTGCAGAGGAGGGTGGCAATGTAAAACTGAAAACTCAAGCAAATGTAGAGGCAGACAAGCAAAGTGTTACTATGGGTAAAAGTAGCTGCACCAAAAGTAACTAAAAGTGAGGAAGATGCGACATGGTCTAAACCTAATCGAATCAGGAAGGATATAGGAAATCTTAAGACTCCAGAAGTTGCAGAAGGGAACAATGAAAATAAATCAAGAACAGAAACCCATGCTAACGATGCCAAAATTGAGAAACATGAAAATGAGGGAGCTGGGATAAGTGGAGAGGAGAAGCCAGAGGCGAGCGCAGAAGAGGAGGAAAGCATGATGATAGCTGCCTTTGCTAATGAAGCAAACAATCACATGGGAGAGGAGAAGCAAAATGAAACTGCACCTGTAGTTTTGTCAGCAGGAGAGGAAAATGAAAAACAAATGAAATGGGGGGACGTGATGCACAACAGTCTACAGGACCTGTGTTATACCACCATTGTAAATTTCGTATAGGGAGCGCTGTTACGAGTATGAATCCATAAAATGTTTTATACTTTATTTACCAGCTTTGGCAAAACACTTGTCTTAGCAGTAAATTTCTGATTCCCAAGTTAGCTTGTTAACTGAGAGTAGGCCTATAATACAAAACTCAGACATTATAGTGGAATATTATAGTGGACAGATCTTCAGAGTAATTACAGGTAAGAATCATGATTGAGCTCAATCAATATCCATAGAAGGTATGTATGGATGCTGTAAGAATGAACATTTGAACAGTTAACAAAACTTTCAAAATTCCTCAATTGAAGAAATGAATAAATTTGAAGTTGAAATCTTGCATTCCATCGAATCAAATGCCTTTAAGCTGTCCAACTAGTCCAGTTAAAACCGTCCACTTCTCCAGAGCTACTGCAGAAGAAAGAAATGCTGTTTTGGCAGAATTGATATCATTTTGAGTCACTGCAAAATGAAATAAAGTTAGTCTATTGCACATTGGAGTTGATCACAAAGAGCCAACAAAAGGGTTCATGCGTTTACATAGGTGCATTTTCTGTCAGATGACATTACCAGATGATATTAAGGTAGATAATGAGGAATTGAATGTATCCACTTCAGTCTTTTCCTCTGCACTGGAACTCAACTGTGAAAAGGACAAAGCAGAATGATAAAACATTTAGAGAAAATAACTTGAGAAATGCTAATAATACCAAAGAATTCCTGCCAAATTGGAATGACCTTAGCGAACGCTTCATTAACTTTTTGCTGCCAATCATTTTTATTGCTTGGACTAAGAACTGAACTTGCTGCCGAGAGATCATTATTCTCAATAGCTTGGCCTACTTTACTCAACTTGTATATAAGATCTTGCAGATATTCTGTAAAGAGAGGGTGCATTCAAATTTTACATTTCAATTGTAACTAAATTGGAATTAAAGAAGTTTCAAGAAAAGGGAAACTGAAAATGAAAGAACCCAAGATCAAGATAATTATTACCTTTTTCATTGCCGGCAGAACTGATTATTTCCTGTTGCTCTAGTCTCTTTTTTCTATCTTGCTTCACCTTTTCTAAGAGTTCTAAATCGTCATCTGCCTCTAAGATAGCGGCATTAGCATCAAGGAGACCATTACCAGTTAAGAGAAGGGAGAAAGTGGCAGTGAGAGAGAAAGCTAAGTTTCTTTTAGTTAGAGTTGGAGTTTGAGATGTTGCCTTGCAGAGAGTTACTTTCAGAGATGAAGAGGATGTCCTAAGATTTTGTGTGGCTGTTGCTGTTGATGATGTTAAGGAAGATGAACATAGAAGAGAAGGGAGGAATAAAGTTTTTGCAGTAGAGAGAAAAGCAGTTGCCATTTTTTCTTCTGTTCTTCTTTGAGGAGGAGAGCTAATGGCAGTTTAGAAGATAAGATGGGATTTTGCAATCTTTTATAGAGTAATTTCTTACAACTCTAAGGGATATTTTGGTCTCAAAATAATTATCTGGTACTTCTGTTCAGTGTCCATTACGAATTTAAATGCATTTTCCCCATAAATGAATTTGCATTTACAATATTTAATTAATTTACATGAAAGAAATTTACCTAATTGGTTTAAATTTACCACCAAGGGATCACTTCAATGTCCATACAATGAAGTTTCCGTCAAAATTTAGGCTATTCTTATGGATAATCATTGAAGAAGGTGTAACAACCTCCACACTTTGGATCTATCACGATCACATCAACAACAAACATTGGGATAGTTGTAGCTGCTGTGTTCTACACCAACTGTGGACTAAAGCACCGAAGTCAAGAAGTAACCAACATTATGATGAAATTATGCAGGTAACAAGAATCAAAACAAGACTCAGGACTCGCAGGAATGTCAACGCTACCAAGGGGATAAAGAATCGAGTCGTGCTGTCACGCGCGCGTCCGCGTGGCAGCAAAAATGAACTCGCGGGTCCCGGCCGTAGGATTCCCATCATCTTAGATCCGGCTATTTTAGCATTCTCTGAGAATTTCATTTAGCTGAGATGAGTCTTCATAAGGAAATTTCAGTCAATGGGTTACTTAAATCGGTTTTGCTGAGATGGATCTTTTGTTTCCTTATGGATGGGAAAGCTCGTGATGAGATCACCGATCCTACTGATTTTATTCAGATGGGTTTAGCGATGATCTTTTCGGCAAATCTAGACTCTTAAGCTATGAAATTTTTAGAGTCTTCTCCGTGGATGTTGTGTTTATTGGTATGTGAAAGAACTTAGTATTTTCAACAAGATTAACTCGATTTGAAGAAATCTATTTTTGTTATAGCTTAGTGGTCTTTGAGAGAAATCTCCAAATTGGTTCCTCGAAGCTACCAATATCGCAGTTTCAGTTTATGATCTCTTATTTGGGTAAGACAAGAGCAGTGAAGTAACGTATCCATTCATTGGATGAAGGCATTTTGGTTTTTTACTGATTGAGATTTAATTGACGAAAACTTATCACAGAAACATGAAGAACTAAATATGAATTGATCCTAACTCAGAGAAACATGAAGAACAAAAGGAATTCTAAGAAACTGATATAATAACAAGATCTTAAATGATGATATAAATCCTACGGCTCAGACCTGCGAATTCATTTTTGCTGTCACGCGGACGCGCGCGTGACAGCATGACTCTAAAGAATCAACAAACACGTCGGTTGGAAATTAATGCTTATAATTGGGAATTAGTTACACAAAAGTTTTTTTTACCCAATTGTAAAGACCATGAATGCTACATTCCTGAAATATGTAAACCTTGACTAAGTGCGTATATAAATAAATTCCTCCTCTTTTCAAAAATAAAATAAAATTTAATTATTTTGACTAATTCACCATAGAGTTTCTCCAATGGTGGATGTGGTCGTTTTCTATCGAGAACTTTTTCATTTCATAACATCTGCATACCTCGAAAAGAGAAGAAGGAAAGATTGCATTATTTATATCACAGACTTTCTTGACAGACTGTCAATACATGTCGCTATCAAGACAGCTAATAAGACAGAAGGAAAATAGAGAATATAAAAATAAGCACAAGGGAGGACACTGAGATTGGATTGTAACACACCAAAACTTGTCAAAGAATATTCATTTTGTAAGAATAACTGCTCTCTGATTTTCAATAGAAATGTACTTAAAACAAGCTTGTCTCTATATGCTTCATTCTACTATGAAAAATGAGTAAATAGCTCCTAAATTATCACACCAAAGAACAAGTGGACAATTCATTTTGTAAGAATAACTGCTCTCTAATTTGCAATAAAAATGTACTTGAAACAAGCTTGTTTGCAGATACAAGCTTGTTGCTATATGCTTCATTCTACTATGAAAAATGAGTAAATAGCTCCTAAATCATCATGCCAAAGAACAAGTGAACAAGAAACTGCAAATAAAGTTTTGAAAGAAAATATTGGATTTAAAGTAGCTCTGATGTTGGATCCAGTCACCATGTCCAGAGTGTTACTTGAATTAGGAATGACATGAACTGAAGTTGATTATGATATAAAAGAAGAAGAAGATAATAGCGGAAAATTAGCATGAGTGAATAAAGAGTCTGAATCTAGTGTATTAGAAATAGGTATTGAAAGTGTAACAGAACCACTAGTGGATTAAGGTGAAGAGTGAGTGGAAGCGGAAACAAACTAGCATAAGGAAATTCCGAGTCATGAAAACTACATATCTAGCAATGATGATCTTGTTAGTATTATGATTTAAACACTTATAGCCTTTGTGCATTACACTATAACCCCAAAAGAGACACTTAACAGATTTGTTTGCAGTTTATGAGAATAAAAAGGTCTTAGACAAGGAAAACAAGAGCAACCAAGGATTTTGAAAAAGTTATAATCTAGTTGAATTTGAAATAATGTCTTAATAACTTTTTTACCATTCAGAACAAAAGATGTATGGCAATCTATTGATAATATAATTAGTTGTTTCAAAGGTATAAAACCAAAACGAAAGTGGTAGGGAAGTATGACTGAGCAAAGATAATCTAATGTCAACTACATGCCTATTTTTGCTCTATACTTTTCCATTTTTTTATGTGAATAACGACATGAAAATCTGTGACTTATTCCACACTACTTTAAATAAACAGAACATTTCTCTATTCTTCATCCCTATCAGATCGCAAGTATTTGATTCTTCTAGAAAATAAGTATTCGGCCAATAATTTTAATATGATAAAAGTATCAAACACCTCTGATTTTTAAGGCTAAGGGATAAATTCAAGTGAACCTTCTATTGGAATCCATAAATGAAACATAATACTCAAAATCATTGATAAAACATACTGAAGAGACCCTATTACTAGAATGTATTAAATATAAAGATACATGGCCATCACTTGCAAAGTCTGGAAATGGTAAAGCATGTGACTTAATTTGACAATTTAAACAAATTATGTTTTCCAAATGTGCACAAGCAGAAGTATGAATAGGTGAAAGAACATGCTTGAGTGTTCAATAAGCAGAATGTCTTAGTATAAGGTGCCAATCATGGGCAAGACTATTTTGCACATGAAAAGCTTGTTTAAGAGCAAAATTGTCAGGTCATATATACCTTTTTTCACACCACTTTTGATCAATTGTCTTTTGATTTATACGTTCTCGATGTAAAATTATATGGATGAAACTCAAAATAACTATTCTTATCCTAATAAACTGATGAACAAATAAGAAGTTTCTTGTAATATCAGGTACATGCAAAATATTAGACAATTCTAAAGTAGCGATATGAGAACTAATTGAAGCAGAACCTATATGTACAATGTGCAAACATGTTCCATTTCCGACTTTCACATGGTCTGAGCCTTCATAAGGAGAATGTAGATTTATATTTGCTAAATCAGATGCGATGTGATGCATAGGACCTAAATCTGGTGCCCAAATAGAAGGTGAAGAAGAATCCTCATGATAAAGAGCATATGCCTCAAGTTTTGCAAACCAATAGTCATCACCATAATCTTCATTAGTAACTGAACGATTGATTTGTGCAAGTTTGTGAGAGACAAATCAAGCTATATTATTTTAAAAAAAAAACCATCAGATCAGATAATTTCTTGAGATTTTGAAGTTCAAATTTAAGCTTCATAAATCTAGATTTAGTATTATCATTATAATTACTCTCTATCAGCAAAAGGTTTACAACCAAGAACTTGTACATGACATTCGTCGGTTAGGGGAAAAAGTAACCAAGATAGAATTACTTGATCTTGATTGAGCCATGAAATATATCGTAGGATTTAGAACAAATTCTTCATCAATATAATAACTAGTACAACCGTTGCCACGGTGGGAGGGCCGACCGAAGAATTTGCCGAAACGACACCATTACGTGATTACATGGATTCATATATTTAAATGAAAAAAAATATTGTAAAAGAGATGTTTGATCGCAGGAAGTTGGCCGGGAAAGTAGCTCAGGTGACCGGCAAAGTCCATCCGGTCAGTCAAACGAGTCAATCCGTCCATTCAGCTGAGTCAACCCGGTCAAGCACTGATTCAGGGTATAGTCAGATCGTATCTTCCCAATCTAGTATCTAGCTCTCCCATTTTCTTAGCTACCCATTTCTTCAGTTCCATCTCAGCCTGAACTCCAGTTGCAGATCTGCAACTGCATTCACCAGCAATGATCTTCTAAAATTTAGTCCATTGCATCCATAGCAATTGCAGCTACAATATCAAATTCATTCTGTAGCTTGAAAAATAACAGCACCAACTCATTTTCTTGCATCATCCGTAGCTGCATCTCAGTTTCATTCACTGCACAGTTGCATTTTTCAACACAGTTCAAGCCATTCCAGTTCAAACATCCCACCACCAAAACTGCACCTACAACTCACCATTTCATATCTATCTTCTCAACTCAACTTCATCATCTTCTGCCAATACCACTTCCTCCAACTGATGACAACAATAAGCCAACACGACAAACAACACTGGAAAATATTCACTGCTTGCCACTTCAATTCCATTGCTCCAGCTCTTCCACGATTTCTCTGCAATCATTCCTAAACATACATCTATAAGAAATTGTTGGTGTTGTCAAGAGTTCAGACAAAATAAAACCAATATGATATTGTACTTTTGAGCAATTTCAATCAGAAGACTGAGTTTTACTTCAACAGATGGTGCTTTTACAGAAAGCTTTTCAATTATCTACATATTTTAGTAAATCAAAAGGAAACAGGAAATTACTAAAACCCAAGTTATGAAAAGATTGTACAACAAGGTTGTAGTTTGAATCAAAAACAAGATGTAATGGATCCACTTTACAGTGCGATTAACAGTGGTGCCAGGTTTGAGCTCAGCAGCGGCAGAAATGAATTATTTTCCATATTTTGCAATAAATAGACTCTGAATCTGCAATAACCCTGGCAAATCTGAACATCTAGGAGCAGCGAAGATTATACTCGCAATAGCTTCCTTCAGTTCTGATGGACAATCCCTGGCATATGGGAAATGTTTGGCATATGCGAAGATTATACTCGCAATATCACCCACTAAAATTTCCATGTAATTCAACTACCAACTCCAAGTATATTAAGAAAGTTTATGCTTAATATAATTACAAGGACAACATCAGGTTAGACCAAAATGTAAAGAGACTTAGTGACTATGAACACAATCCCATGTTATCTACATACTGTACCATAAGTACTGTTCAAGACTAATTAATCAATGATTGTAACGACAGTTTGTCTTACTTGGGTGATTACAACAACAGATGTATGAACAAAAAAAGAAAAGGCCCTTTGATCACTGCACCTTTGAGAAAATGACGCAGTTCAGGTCAATGTGACTGTGATCAAGCTAATGTCAAACTTTCTACTATAGTGCCAAAACTACACACTAAATAATATAACAACAGATAGATAGAAAGAGATAAACACCCATCATCAAACACTATCATGTGCAAGTAACTACTGAAGTGCCTACTATCATAGAATACAATATTTTCTCAGGATCATCATGGAGATTATGGAAATTGAATTCCCCTACCGAGCTCATTATGAAGACTATGGAAACAGATCCCCTCATCGTCAATCACTAACTTTACTCACAAAAACATGTGCAACTCTATATGTTCACAATTTTGTTGAATCTCCTTAAGTAAATGCCAAGTATGCAACAGTATCGTTTTCGAGATTCAAATCCCCTTGAATGATTGTACTTAAAAAAAAAAGTTCCAATTTTAATTATGTTGACAATTCCAACCACAATCATTCGCACAAAAAATCTAAAGAAACTCAAAGCCAAATTAGAAGAAAAAGAACTTACAGGGAGAGGATAAGTAAACAGAATTGCATCTTTCTCCTTAGTGGAAATGATCACCTGCAGCACTATATATTCTCTAAAGTTTACAATTCAACCACCAATTCTTCTTCCTCTTATTCTGTGCTCCAAACCCATCTTGAACCGATCGAATCATGATCAATTTCTCACAACTCGAATCGACTCAAAAACCCTAATTTCATATTCCAATCTTCAATTCTTTACTACAAACTAAGATTTACTCGTTAAATCCTTCTCCCTTACTCTTAACCATAAAAACCCATCACTAATTCATCCCCAAATCACATAAACACTCAATCGATTATATAAACCCTAGTTTTCACTGAATTAATCAACCCTAATCGATTCTTTCCCGTTGTTTAACACCATCACCATCAATCATCACTTAATCATTTTCCTCATCCATCGATCTCAAAATCTCTCTTTGTTTTCATCAATTCACTCTCAGCAGCTGAACAGAGAAGATGGTAGAAGGAAAAAAAGAAAAGAAAAAACTAAAATTCGGAGGGGGTCGGATTCGACCCTCTAACCTTTACTCCTCGTTTTACTAAAATGCCCCTCAACAATTAAAACATTTCCAACCTCCGTTTCCTTTTTATATCCACTAATTTTACACGATTACCCTTCATTTTGTGTTGTATTTACGGTAGATTTAGTGAGAAATGGAAACATGGAGGGCCTCTTTTGACATTTCATTGTTGATTGAAATCTATTTAGGACACCAAAATCCAATCTTTTTGTGTCAATTGATCACTTACTATTTACAAAAAGGGGCCATATAAAGGTCCTCCCGCGCTTCGCTCGGTCGGCCCAATTAGAAGTAGAATCTCGATAAATTATATAAGAAACAGAAGATGAATATTTAAGATACTTAACTGAAGCAACAAAAAAAACATATAAAAATCTAAACAAATTATAACTACGAAGTAATAGGGCAATCTAATACTTCCAAAAAACATAATTCTTCGAATTGAGTTTTGAATGAGGCTTGAAAGTTAGAGAGAAATGTTGAAAGGTTGGAGATGAATCTGAATTCGTCATTAAAACTGAAGAATAAGCTTCAAAACAAAGAGGAATTGTGTCGTAGAAATGGATCAAGAGTCTGATACCATATCCAGAATTATTTCATTTCATAGCATCAGCATTTTCAAAGATAGAATAAGGAGAGATTACATTATTTATATTACATACTTTTTCCACGGTCTATCGATACATGTTACTAGCGAGATAGCTAACAAGACAAACAGAAAACAAAAAAAATATAATAATGAAATAGTTTTAGAGAGTTGTCTTACACTCTCAACACATTGTTCTCTAACATTTTCAATGTGGCATCATTCGTAAAACTTCCTCTTGGTCGTATGAAGATATAGTATCCGTATATTATCCATATGAAGTTTTCATATCCAATCCATAAAGGTTTTATTATTTTCTTCACATAAGTGATAGAATTAATTAATTAATTTTTTTGTTGTTGTTGTTGTATAAAAGGTGTGACTAGGATGGGAAAACAACCTCTTAGTAAACATCTAAAAAAAAAAGATGTCTAACAATAGGAGGATATCATTACAATTATTTGACACATCATGATTTTTTATAAAAGTGGTTGTGTATCCTACATGGTATAATATCTTTTATTTTTAGGACTAACCATTGGAGAAACTATTAACACAACTGAATAAATGATTGATGGCATTAGTTGTCACCCTCTACGCCCTTTGAGGGGCTATGAATAATAAAGTTGCACCCTCTAAGATGGTTTACTTAAGATATACATGTGTTGGTGGTTTTTAACTTAGGGGTAAAGTCGTAAAACCCTAGTCAGACAGTGACGTCACAGAACTTGAGTAATAATGTCCAAACCAAGCACATTTATTTAACCCTTTAATTTGTCTGCGAGAAAATTACCAGGGAACCTTTTTTTTTTAAATGCTAATTAGGGTTTCGACAAGCCAAAACCCTAATTCCCACACCGCACGTGCCAATGGCTCATCATGCCAGCCACATCCTACCGCGCCAAGGCATGCCAACCATGCTAGCTGCACCCCCGTGCCAATGGTAAATCATGCCAGACACACCTACCGCTCCAAGGCATGCCAACCATGCTAGCCGCACCCATGTGCCAATGGAAAACCATGCCAGCCACACCTACCGCGCCAAGGCATGCCAACCATGCTAGCCGCACCCCTGTGCCAATGGCAAACCATGCCAGCCACACCTACCAAACCCTTGGCCCCACATGCCAAGCCAAACCGCACCTTGCCTTGGCCCTAGCCATGCTAGCCGCACCATGCGCCCATGGCACGCCAAGCCCTTGGCCCCGCCATGCCAAGCCAAACCGCACCTTGCCTTGGCCCTAGCCATGCTAGCCGGGCCATGTGCCAACGACATGCCAAACCCTTGGCCCCACCATGCCAAGCCAAACCGCTCCTTGCCTTGGCCCTAGCCATGCTAGCCGCACCATGTGCCAACGGCATGCCAAACCCTTGGCCCCACCATGCCAAGCCAAACCGCACCTTGCCTTGGCCCTAGCCATGCTAGCCGCACCATGTGCCAACGGCATGCCAAACCCTTGGCCCCACCATACCAAGAAAAACCGCACCTTGCCTTGGCCCTAGCCATGCTAGCCGCGCCATGTGCCAACGGCATGCCAAGCCAAACCGCACCTTATCTTGGCCCTAGCCATACTAGTCGCACCATGTTCCAACGGCATGCTGATCCCTTGGCCCCACATGCCAAACGCACCTAGCCGCGCCACCATGCTGGCCTTCCCTACGCGGCTACCAAAAACGAAGGCGTGCGACGATAAACGGTCCCCCTTCAATCCGAGGAGAAAATCCTAGCCATCCAAGGTTACCAGACGACGCATGGTAACCTTTGGCCCGAAAACCTAAGTTTGGCCACGCCAAACCATGCCATGCCAACGACATGCCAACCTAACCGCGCCACCATGCTGGCCTTCCCTACGCAGCTACCAAAAACGAAGGCGTGCGACGATCAACGGTCCCCCTTCGATCCCGGGAGCAAATCCTAGCCATCCAAGGTTACCAGAAGACGCATGGTAACCTTTGGCCCGAAAACCTAAGTTTGACCACGCCAAACCATGCCATGCCAACCTAGCCGCGCCACCATGCTGGCCTTCCCTACGCGGCTACCAAAAACGAAGGTGTGCGACGATCAACGGTCCCCCTTCAATCCCAGGAGCAAATCCTAGCCATCCAAGGTTACCAGATGACGCATGGTAACCTTTGGCACGAAAACCTAAGTTTGGCCACGCCAAACCATGCCATGTGAACGGCATGCCAACCTAGCCGCGCCACCATGCTGGCCTTCCCTACGCGGCTACCAAAAACGAAGGCGTGCGACGATCAACGGTCCCCTTCAATCCCAGGAGAAAATCCTAGCCATCCAAGGTTACCAGACGACGCATGGTAACCTTTGGCCCGAAAACCTAAGTTTGCCATGCCAACGGCATGCTAACCTAACCGCGTCACAATGCTGGCCTTCCCTACGTGGTTACCAAAACAAAAGCGTGCAACGATCAACGACTATCTTTCCTCTTGAGATGCAAAATCTCGACCGTCGAAGGTCACCAAGCTAGCAAGTCTCCCCAGTGCGACTTTCCAAGCAACAACAACATGCTACATGTTTTCCACAAAAACATTCAAGACATCAACACATATCACAAACCGGGGAATCCTCTTTGGGTATTGGTTTGGCGGTTTACAGCGTGCGGCGTACACTACTCCCGTCATAAGGAAGTGTCATAAGGATGAGGCGGTTAGTAAATACAAGGAGTTAATGGTGAAACTTTCTTTTTATGCAACATCAATTCCATGCGTTAACGGTTTTATGGAACATCAATTCCATGCGTTAACGGTTTAATGGAACATCAATTCCATGCGTTAACGTTACCACCCCCTCCCATTTATTCACCCATTTTTCCATTCCTTAATGAGACCAGAGGACGTTTCACTTCGACTTGTATATAAAGGTCTTACCTATTTCCACCGAACAACAAGTTCAGTTAGGAGCATACACCACTCAGAAAACGTTTGCTAGCTTTTCATCTGTTAGCTTCCCACTTTCTGATACAAGTCATAACACAACTACTCTTCCAGAATCAACTATTTTGGTCTCATCACTTTCCTTGATTCCCTCCCCAAAACCAACCCATTCTCCTCCACTTTGTGACCGAAGCAAGTCTGGAACGACCATTTCTTGGTTTAGGCCGGACTTGTACATATTGATCTCTCGAATCTAAAGTACTCCCTTGCAGTACATTGTTTATGGTTTAAATTCGTTTCTCACCCACACACACCCGAAATTACCGAAATCAGCAGAAACCATTTTCACCCACAAACAATTGGCGACCATAGTGGGAGATTGATCTATCGGTCCCAATATCAATTTCAGAATGCGTTTCTCTAACTCAGAAGGATGGTTGATTTTAGGACTGAATCCGTGCACTCAAGTTCCACTCAGGCGAACGGTAATGTTTCCTTCCCCAACGCAACGCCCAACGATGCAATCGACGAAGGAATCCCAAGGATGGTGACTTGGTGCGGAGTTCGTGGAGATCCACACCAAGAATATGGGTCTGATGAAAGATGCGATTAACGACATACTGGACTTCCTCATCAACCTAACGGCAAAATTGAACGGTTCACTTGCCCCGGAGACTCCAGAACTGGGGACTAACATCCCAAACGATCACTCTCAAGTCAACAACTTCACTGCTAATCAGAAACCCGTAGGCCAGGAAGCGGCCTCACTGGTGGAAAACTTATGTGAACTCTTACATCATTCAAAGGATCAACGGATGGAGACGTTCACCGCCATCAATCGAATAGCATTAAGCGTGTCCTTGGTTCCTTCACGCTTGGAAACGTCAAGAACGCCAGATTTGTCCGTCAACAATATCACGTTTACCGACGACGACATGATGCCAGAGGAAGGCCATAACTGTGCCCTACATGTCACACCCCGTATCAAGGACGTGGAATTCAAAAGAGCTCTCATCTACATAGGAGCATCCTCCAATGTTGTTACCCTCAGGACGCTCAGAACGGCCAGGGAGCGGCCGAATAAAGTTGTACGACAGTCCACTACAATGACCGATTTCGAAGGCAACCAAACCAGTACGTATTGGTACGTCAACCTGAATCTATCAGTAGGACCTGTCCAGTCAAAAGTAAGGTTCGAGGTAATCGAGAAAGAGCCAGATTACCTGATAGGTGTAGAATACACCTAATTTACTATCTAGTAGTTTATGCTTTCTTTGCTTTTTCTCTTGTAAATTATGTATTTTACGCTTGTTTTGAGTTTTATAGCTACTTTGGAGTCGCACGGAGGAAAAGAAGAAGAAATCACCCAATTTGAGTCAAAAGGCCAGAAAAGTCATTTCACAGGCGAACACTATCTGGAGCCCAGTCAAGGTTAAAAGGTGACTCAAATTACTAAAGAAAGGACAGTTCAAGTTAAGGGGCTGCCAAACTGGGTAGCCCTTATCCAAAAACGTAGTGCTGTTATCAGTTGGTAGAATGGATGGGTTATGTCCATGGATGTTGAAACCCAAACCCATAGACCCACACCCGTACCCGGATCCATGCCCGAGTCCGAACCCAATTTATAACCCTCAACCTAAAATCGAGAGAAACCGTCTCTCATTCATTTCACCTCTTTCCCCTGAAACTAAAAACAAGCAGTCATGACTGCTGTCGCTGTTGAATCCGAGAAATCGAGATTAGGGTTCGTTTCTGCAACTGATAAACAAGGTAATGATGATGTCGATCGAGAAATTGAGAGAAGCAGAGATTGCTCACGTTCGGGAAGAATTGAATGAGAAATAGAGTTGAAGCTCAGGGAGATGGGGATCGAATCGGAGAAATTAATGGTGCATTATGGGTTCGATCTGGAGGTGATGTTGATGGCTGTTGTTGTGATGGATTGTAGAGATCGAATGGGTTTGAGTTGCACTGAGAAGGGTTTGCGATGGATGAACTAGATCTTTGTCAAGCCAGAAATCGAGAAGAATCAAAGCTCGGAGAAGATTTCGGGGGACAGAGGAGATGTTAATGGATATGAAGAAGATTTGGTCTGTGAGATCGATAAGAGTTGAGAAATCGAAGATGAGTTCGACTGTGAAGAGATCTTTATTCTTGATTCTTGGGAGATTTGAAATGGGTTATGGTTGATTGAGCTAAAATTGCAGGAGGTGATATAAAGAATGTTGGTGTTGTTGATGCTTGAGAACTCAGATGGGTTTGAAGATTTCTGGGAGTCCGAGCTAGGGTGTGTTCTTGTGAATGGTTTATGAAATGAAGACAGATGAGTGAGGCGCTGGTGATGGTGCGAGGTTGTGGTAGCACGAAGCACCGGTGCAGGTGTTGCATATGAGAAGTGCACCGAATTGCGGGGATGCGAGAACAGTGCGAAGTGCTTGAAATGAACCAGCAATGAGCTCGGGCGAGGCTAATGGAAATGGAGATTGAGATAAATAGATGAATTGTGAGGCCTGAAGTGACAATGGTGGTGAATTAACTTGAAGTTACAGGGAGAGATTGCAGCTGAGATGTGTTCTTTGTTGAGCTCAATATGGTGGTGCTTGAAGCAGTTGGAGATGGCAAACTGGATGATTAAGCGAGATGAATGTTTTGGTGCTTGAGTGATGGTGGTTGAGTCTTGGTTCGTGCAATGGAATTGAATTGCGGTGCGGAACAAAGGACTGAAGTGAGGATATGCGGTGGAAACTGTTTAGCAGTGCAGTTGGAGGTGGAATAGCCCTCATGGCCGTGAAGAAGTGTTGCGGGGAGTGAAATGGTGTTGGAAGACTTGCGAGTGATGGCCATCTTGGCCGTGGTCGAGCCTATGAGAAACACGAGAAAATGCACGGCCAAGATGGCTGCAAGATACTCACCAAGATGGTGGAAGCACTACATTGGTTGCAACAGCTCTGGCCTGGACTGAATCGGGTCAACTGACTTAGTTGACTCCGAGTTGACTCAGTGACTCAGCCGATTAAGACCACTCAGCCTTGAATTAGAAGCTGACTCAGTGGCTGACTCTCCTCCCCCTTTGACTATTTGACTAACGGTTTGACTCTTTTGACCGTTAGTCTTAACGGTGGACTGACGGAATATTCCGTCGAATATACCAGTGACGGTGAACTTTTCAGGTGGCGCGACTTTTTCCTACCGGATTAGGCCATAATACCGATTTTCCCGTGAGCCAAAAATTCCGAATTTTCTATGGACTTCTCTCATGGGTGTGAAGACTTGGACTAGGAATTGGATGGAGAATTGGACTCAAATTTGGAAAGAGAAGATGGAAGAGTTGAGAAAAGCTTGGATTTGGAAATTGAATTGCTAAAGGAAAAGGATTCTATTCCTTGGAATAGTTGGAGAATATTGAAGCCTATAAATAGAGAAGTTTTCTACATCTTTTACACACCTCTACACACACAACACTTGTGTTTTTGCTTTCAATTCTTCTTCTTAATTATTTGTGTGAACTTGAAAATTCTCCTTTTAATTATTTTGTGTGAATTTCAAAAAACATGAGTAGCTAATTTTATTGATTGAGGATGAATTCCTAGTTCTTAATATGATTTAAGTTTTTGTTTTCAATTCTATCTTGAAGTTTTTCACATAATTATCGTTTGTTTTTACTAATAGGAATGATCTTAATGACATTCATGATTGATTGATAGATTGTTTGGGTGGCCAACTAAATTGATTTGTCGGTTTAATCTAAAGCTAGTGAAAGTTAGGAGATAAGTAATCGTTTCTTGACTTTTTACATAAGTAGCAAACACGAGACCTTGCGGAGGGATTCCGTGGAGCAATTGTGTGTGAAAACAACGTTAGCAAGTAGACCTTGATCTAAGAGTCTAACTACTAATATTAACCTAATAAGTTCATAAATCTTAATGCGTTTATTTAAATTACATCTAGAGTGATCTACTACTAGGAGGTTTGGTAAATAGAATCCGGTAGTCGAGAACTTAGTGTCCAAGTGATATAAGGGATTTAGGGGTTTAGCACTGATCTAGTGCTTTACCTACGGTTGGTGATAATTTGTGACTAATAACAAGTAGAAAAGAACATAACTTGATTCATTGTTTCGTAACGAAGAAGGATTCCTTGATCTTATCTCTCTTATTGCTTTCAACTTTATCTTTTAATTGCTTTGTTTATTTTCTTTTGCTTTTTACACCCCCTTTTCGTGACAATTTTTACAACTAGAATCTCTTGCTCCTCGTGGGAACGAACTTGACTTCCATTATATTATTTTTAATTGAGTGGAAATTTTGATTAATTTGATTGCACCTACGACACGCATCAAATTTTGGCGCGCACTTAGGGAGAGTGACGGATGATTTTAGGTGTTTTTATTTTTCTTGTTGCTTTATTCTTGCTTTGTTGGATTCTATATCGTATCTAACTTGGTTTCTGAGAATCTTATTTCAGGTATCGGTTTTCCATGTATGGTGGACAAGAGCAAGCATATTACAACAATCAATACGGTTTTCAACCTCAACATTATGACAACTTCCAACCATCCTTAGGATACAATCAAAACCAATCTTTTGGCTATGATCAAATTCCTACAGAACCTTATGGATATTCTCATACATATCAACAACCTTATGACGGGTATGTAAGTGGACAATCACAAGGATGGGAGGATAGTTTTGTTTATGATAAGAAATTCTCTAGTTTTGCGAGATAAGATAACGCCATGATTGGGGATCTTCAACAAAAGTTGCAAGAATCACATCGAGAAATTCAAAGGAATTCGGAGAAATTATACGAACAAATTAACCAACCTTTGGAGACTTTTGATGACGCTAGTGTAGATTACTTGAGCCTTGATCTTAATAATGATCAATCACCTATTCAAAAGGAAGAGCTTGAGGAAGATGCATTTATTGCTTGGAAAAAATTTCTTAGGGAAAGATATGAGTCCGCGGAAGTGTATGAACGTTGCAACAATGAGGAAGTTATTCCAACTCCGGATCATAATAAAGATCCTTCACCTATTCAAAAGGAGGAGTTTGGATATCACTTGCCTATTGTTGTAAACGAAGTAACACCCTCACAAGAAGATCTTACAATTTATACCGAGGAAGATTATATGAGAGAAGAATGGCCCGATTCCGATGATGAGAATGTTGAAGAGATGATGCTAGAGGATGAAACCACATTCATTGATTTTGTGGAAGACCCAATTGAACTTACCAATGATTATAATGATGCCAAAACTTTGGTTAAGGTAGAAAACGACGAAGAATGGTTGCAAGGTTTAATAGAGGACCACGATATACAAGAGGTAAGTAATTCACTTGAATTTTTTAAGGATGAAGAGGATTCTATAATACAAGAGATTGTGCAAGGTTTGTCTAATCCTTTGCATATTGATTCTTCTCCTTTACCTCTTATTGGTTTGAATGTATGTGCTTCGAAAGTATTTTTGGATGATTTTGTTTCTAAATATCCACCATTGGAAACACTTGATGCTAACACTATGCAGGTTTGCCAAGAGGAATACATGGAAGTTCCAAAATTCTATGTTCTTTATACACTTCCGAGTGTGGACGAGAATAAGTGTGGGGGAAATTTCTATCGGGCGATAACATTATTATTATTTTCTTGTGCTAACATTTGTATGGAGTTATTGTTTGCAAAACAGGTATTATGGGTGGATCCCCAAATTTTCCGATTGTTAGTATATGGGCTAATGAATCTTGCAAGAGCTAAGTCGGGCCGTCGACTTTAAAACAAGCGCTTAATGGGAGGCAACCCATCGGTTTTGTATTTCTTATCCTTATGCTTTTTGTTATTTCTTTTTCTTATTCCATATCATGTTAAAATTTCCCACCTTGACTTTACTAGGAGGATTCAATTACATTGAGGACAATGTAAGGTTTAAGTGTGGGGGAGTGGTTAAGCATGTATTTAAAACAAAAATTACAAAAAAATTAAAAAAATTTTGAAAAAAAAAAAAGTTTTACATAAAAACTCCAACTTTTAAAGATTTTAGAGTCACTAGCATACTTCTAGGTATGTTTACATAGAGATTTTGACCGACATAATTGAACTTGGAAATGTTAGGGAACTACATTCGGATTTCTTGCTTGTTAGAGTGTTAAATAATGGATTTAATCATGCCGGTGATGCAAATTTGGTGCAGGGAGAAGTGCATTATTAGAGTTGCTGATCAATCATTAGTGGAGACTACCCGTATTCATATCATGTGAGGCACCGACCAGAAATTTTCTATATACTAAAGAGCTTCTTTTGAGTGTGTGTCACCGTACGTTAATTCCGGGTAGAATGGTGAGCTACCCAACCTCCCACCAATAGAAGCACTACTCTTTGATCTCTTGAGTGCTAATTTTGTCAATCATAAGGGTGACGTCTATAGATGAAAGCCGCCTTCTTGTAGTTCGATTTGCAGTTAGCACCATTCTCTCTCCACAACAACGGATCCATAGAAACACATTCATCATCAACAAGGAGCGACATCAAAATCTACAAGGAAAGTTGGAAAAGTTTAAGGTTTACAAGCAACGGAACGAGAAAAAGAGCAAATTTCAAATTCAAGTAAAGCAACATACAAAGAGCAGATTTACATATATGTTGAAGACTTACAATACAATGAGGTAATTTTATATTCAAGTATGAAGACTTATTCACAAGAGCGAAGAAAATTAAAAGGTGAGAAATTATTGAAGTTTATGATTTTGAGGCGATACAAGTTGTGAAGAATCAAGCGGTAAAATACTTCTCCCACGGCCATGGTTGTATTTAATTTCTCTTGTTTCAAAAAAAAAAAAAAAAAAAAAAAAAAAACAAGAGAAATATTTGTTCTTATATTTATTTAATAAGCCATGGGGAAGGAAAATTTATAAGGAAGTTTCAAGCGACAAGGATTTAAGGTAAAAGAGTTACAAAGTGTCAAGGATTTATGAAATTCGAGAGTTTATCATCAATAGTTGAAACCGAAGACGAAGACCAAGAAAATCAAGACGAGGAGCGGAAGACGTTTCTATTGGATGCCGTGAGAGTGGTGTTATCATAATTGGCGATCGGATGTGAAGGTGAGTAAGTAATCTCATCCTCGATAATAATGGTTGATTTCCTTTCGTAGAGATCGTCAGAAAAATGGTTTTTCAAAATATTAAAAGATGTGGGTTTTTAAAAATATTTCGGAAGTTGTCCTTCCCACCATTCAACGTGTTGCAGGAATTCTCTCTTCATTCCTACCCGCACACATGTGAGACCCATAAAAAAGCCGTCTTTTTGAGTGCAATTATCATAAAATCCTTTTTGGTGAGGCGAAGTCGAGGCGAAATGCTTATTGATCGTTTCTCAAACACGCGTTCTCTCATTATGGTGTGGTTATTTCTCACTCAACATTTAAGAATGAGAATATGTTCTTTAGTATTTCTAACTTCTTATTACTAGCATGCAGAAACTATATGTCCTCATAACTCTTTGGATGCTTAGGACGCTTGAACGCTTTGAAGTTGTGAGTTTTTAGTTTGATTTGCTCGAGGACTAGCAAAGTCTAAGTGTGGGGGAATTTGATAGGTGTAGAATACACCTAATTTACTATCTAGTAGTTTATGCTTTCTTTGCTTTTTCTCTTGTAAATTATGTATTTTACGCTTGTTTTGAGTTTTATAGCTACTTTGGAGTCGCACGGAGGAAAAGAAGAAGAAATCACCCAATTTGAGTCAAAAGGCCAGAAAAGTCATTTCACAGGCGAACACTATCTGGAGCCCAGTCAAGGTTAAAAGGTGACTCAAATTACTAAAGAAAGGACAGTTCAAGTTAAGGGGCTGCCAAACTGGGTAGCCCTTATCAAAAAACGTAGTGCTGTTATCAGTTGGTAGAATGGATGGGTTATGTCCATGGATGTTGAAACCCAAACCCATAGACCCACACTCGTACCCGGATCCATGCCCGAGTCCGAACCCAATTTATAACCCTCAACCTAAAATCGAGAGAAACCGTCTCTCATTCATTTCACCTCTTTCCCCTGAAACTAAAAACAAGCAGTCATGACTGCTGTCGCTGTTGAATCCGAGAAATCGAGATTAGGGTTCGTTTCTCAATTGATAAACAAGGTAATGATGATGTCGATCGAGAAATTGAGAGAAGCAGAGATTGCTCACGTTCGGGAAGAATTGAATGAGAAATAGAGTTGAAGCTCAGGGAGATGGGGATCGAATCGGAGAAATTAATGGTCTGTTATGGGTTCGATCTGGAGGTGATGTTGATGGCTGTTGTTGTGATGGATTGTAGAGATCGAATGGGTTTGAAAGTTGCATTGAGAAGGGTTTGCGATGGATGAACTAGATCTTTGTCAAGCCGTAAATCGAGAAGAATCAAAGCTCGTAGAAGATTTCAGGGGACGAGAGGAGATGTTAATGGATATGAAGAAGATTTGGTCTGTGAGATCGATAAGAGTTGAGAAATCGAAGATGAGTTCGACCTGTGAAGAGATGTTGTTGCTGATTCTTGGGAGATTTGAAATGGGTTATGGTTGATTGAGCTGAAATTGCAGGAGGTGATATAAAGAATGTTGGTGTTGTTGATGCTTGAGAACTCAGATGGGTTTGAAGATTTCTGGGAGTCCGAGCTAGGGTGTGTTCTTGTGAATGGTTTATGAAATGAAGACAGATGAGTGAGGCGCTGGTGATGGTCTGAGGTTGTGGTAGCACAGAAGCACCAGTGCAGGTGTTGCATATGAGAAGTGCACTGAATTGCAGGGATGCTGAGAACAGGTCTGAAGTGCTTGAAATGAACCAGGCAATGAGCTCAGGCAGGCTAATGGAAATGGAGATTGAGATAAATAGATGAATTGTGAGGCCTGAAGTGACAATGGTGGTGAATTAACTTGAAGTTACAGGGAGAGATTGCAGCTGAGATGTGTTGCTGTTGAGCTCAATATGAGCTGGTGCTTGAAGCAGCTGGAGATGGCAACTGGATGATTAACTGAGATGAAGGTACTGGTACTTCAGTGATGGTGGTTGAGTGCTGGTTCTGGTGCAATGGAATTGAATTGCAGTGCAGAACAAAGGACTGAAGTGAGGATATGCAGTGGAAACCTGTTTAGCAGCTGCAGTTGGAGGTGGAATAGCCCTCATGGCTGTGAAGAAGTGTTGCAGGGGAGCTGAAATGGTGTTGGAAGACTTGCAGAGTGATGGCCATCTTGGCCGTGACTGAGCTACAGAAACACAGAAAATGCACAGCCAAGATGGCTGCAAGATACTCAGCCAAGATGGCTGGAAGCACTACATTGGTTGCAACAGCTCTGGCCTGGACTGACTCGGGTCAACTGACTTAGTTGACTCCGAGTTGACTCAGTGACTCAGCCGATTAAGACCACTCAGCCTTGAATTAGAAGCTGACTCAGTGGCTGACTCTCCTCCCCCTTTGACTATTTGACTAACGGTTTGACTCTTTTGACCGTTAGTCTTAACGGTGGACTGACGGAATATTCCGTCGAATATACCAGTGACGGTGAACTTTTTCAGGTGGCCGTCGGCGACTTTTTCCGGCCGGATTCTGGCCATAATACCAGTTTTCCGGCGAGCCAAAAATTCCAGAATTTTCTATGGACTTCTCTCATGGGTGTGAAGACTTGGACTAGGAATTGGATGGAGAATTGGACTCAAATTTGGAAAGAGAAGATGGAAGAGTTGAGAAAAGCTTGGATTTGGAAATTGAATTGCTAAAGGAAAAGGATTCTATTCCTTGGAAGAGTTGGAGAATATTGAAGCCTATAAATAGAGAAGTTTTCTACATCTTTTACACACCTCTACACACACAACACTTTTCTTTTCTTATTCTTTGTGTGAACTCTTTAACATGAGTAGCTAATTTTATTGATTGAGGATGAATTCCTAGTTCTTAATATGATTTAAGTTTTTGTTTTCAATTCTATCTTGAAGTTTTTCACATAATTATCGTTTGTTTTTACTAATAGGAATGATCTTAATGACATTCATGATTGATTGATAGATTGTTTGGGTGGCCAACTAAATTGATTTGTCGGTTTAATCTAAAGCTAGTGAAAGTTAGGAGATAAGTAATCGTTTCTTGACTTTTTACATAAGTAGCAAACACGAGACCTTGCGGAGGGATTCCGTGGAGCAATTGTGTGTGAAAACAACGTTAGCAAGTAGACCTTGATCTAAGAGTCTAACTACTAATATTAACCTAATAAGTTCATAAATCTTAATGCGTTTATTTAAATTACATCTAGAGTGATCTACTACTAGGTGGTTTGGTAAATAGAATTCGGTAGTCGAGAACTTCCGTGTCCGGTGATATAAGGGATTTAGGGGTTTAGCACTGATCTAGCTGCTTTACTTACGGTTGGTGATAATTTGTGACTAATAACAAGTAGAAAAGAACATAACTTGATTCATTGTTTTGTAACGAAGAAGGATTCCTTGATCTTATCTCTCTTATTGCTTTCAACTTTATCTTTTAATTGCTTTGTTTATTTTCTTTTGCTTTTTACACCCCCCTTTTCGTGACAATTTTTACAACTAGAATCTCTTGCTCCTCGTGGGAACGAACTTGACTTCCATTATATTATTTTTAATTGAGTGGAAATATTGATTAATTTGATTGCACCTACGACACGCATCATTACCACATGATACTGGGAAGGCCATGGCTCCACGACAACAGAATCATTCCTTCGACGTATCACCGGTGCTTGAAAACCATGTTGAACGGAGAATTCATTCGCATCGCTGCATCATTATCTCCTTATGCGCCGATCTGTGGCATGAAGATTTTTGAACCAAGACAGGACCCGCTGGCCACAGCCAATAAGGCTCACCACACTCCACTGCCAAAGTGGACGTCCATTGAAGAAAATGATGGTCTTGCACATCTTCACGGAAAAACCAGGTCTCATGTCACCCCTTCGAAAGAGAGACACGTCAGCCACCGCCTGCCGAATCAGGGTCCGGCTTACACCCATACCAAGCGAGGACGGGCTTTCATTATGGTTCATGATGCAAAAGGGAAAACCGTATATCAGCGCCGCTGTTAGCAATTAACAAGGGAGACTACCACACAGTCTCTCCGCCCCATGGGACGCAAGTGTAGTAACGAGCCGCAGGAGGAAGTACCTGATGCACCACGACAGCTACAAGACGGGACCAACTCTACTATTGACGAACTTGAGGCTGTTAATTTCGGGAGTGAAGAATCTCCATGACCCATATCGATAAGCTCAACTCTATGCGCATACGAACATGTAAAGCTGGTAGACCTCCTCAAGGAATATCAAGATGTATTCGCATGGATATACGAGGAAATGCCAGGCTTGGACGAAAGACTGGTCACTCATCATTTACACGTGATACCCGGATCCAAACCAGTCAAGCAAACCCCGAGACAATTCCGGCATGATATAGAAGAAGAGATTAAAGTAGAGATTCAAAAACTACTAGCGGCTTGTTTCATCAAACCGATTCACCACCCTACTTGGCCGGCCAACGTTGTTCCGGTAAAAAATAAGAATGGTCAGATCAGGTGCTGTGTCGATTTTAGAGATTTGAACAAGTGGTGTCGTAAAGATGATTTTCCGCTCCCCAACATTGACATGTTGGTAGACGCCACCAGTGGACATGGTATGTTCTCTTTCATGGACGGATACAGCGGCTATAACCAAATAAAGATGTACGAACACGACGCAAGTAAGATGGCTTTTCGAACCCCTCTTGGAAAATTTTACTATACTGTGATGCCCTTCGGTTTGAAAAACGCTGGCGCCACATACCAACGCGCCATGACCACCATTTTCACGATATGATGCACTAGCAAGTCGAAGATTATGTAGATGACATAGTAGTCAAGTCAAGAACTCGGACATCACATGCATGAATTATGCGGCAGGTATTCGAAAGATGTCGCGAGTACAAACTGAAGATGAATCCATTGAAATGTGCTTTTGGTGTTTCTTCGGGCAAGTTCCTAGGTTTCCAGGTGACTGCCGAGGGAATTAAAGTTGACCCAGTCAAAACACAAGCCATCCTCACGATGCCACCACCGCGAACCGTGAAAGAGCTTCAGAGTTTCATGGGTAAAATAAACTACATTCGCCGCTTCATACCAGGATTGGCTCAACTTGTTGCTTCGTTTACCCCCTTACTGAAGAAAGGAGCAAGCTTTGTCTGGACTACACTACAACAGAAGCGTTAGGAAAATTCAAGAAATATTATCTTCTCCAGCCGTCATGAAATCACCCATACAAGGAAGACTGTTACACCTTTACACTGCATTTAGCGACACTGCTGTCGGAGCTCTCCTCGCCCAAGAAGATGACGAAGGGATAGAGCATCCCATATACTACTTTAGTTGAACATTAAGAGATGCTGAACTCAGATATCCCAAAGCGAAAAAGGCGTGCTTAGCTTTGATCCACTCCATCCAGAAATTCAGGCATTACCTACTGTCCAATAAAGTGGTGTTGATATCTAAATCTGATCCGGTGAAGTTCCTCCTCTCAAAACCGGCCCTGATAGGGAGACCGGCCAAATGGCTCCTCCAAATATCAGAGTTCGATATAACTTGCGCGTCCCCGAGAGCCATCAAAGGGAAAACAGTTGCGGATTTACTGGCGGCGTTTCCGGGCGAGAATACCATGGCACTACACGAGGACCTCCCTGGAGACTTTCCGGAAATCTCTTTCATCCAAGAAGAAACATGGCTATTATTCTTTGAAGGCTCCGCTACTCTTAACAACGGTACTGGAGGAGCAGGTGTGGTTCTAGTATCCCCAGCTGGTGAAGTATTCTCGCACTCCTTCAAGCTAGACTTCCCCTGCACCAACAATTCAGCAGAATATGAAGCATTTCTCATCGGGCTGTCCTTGGCTAAACGAGCTGGAGCCACGCGTCTGGAAATAAGAGGGGACTCTAAATTACTTGTCAACCAGGTGAACGGGGTATACGCACTGAGAGAAGTAACCTTGGCCCCATACAGAGCCAAGGCACAAAAACTGCTTAACTAATTCGCCGACGCGACCATAACACATATTGGGCGCAGCGACAACCAACACGCTGATTGCCTAGCCACGCTAGCATCAAAACTGCAATTTGAAGGTTTTGAGGAAACTCTGACAGTAAAGAGGCGAACCGTAGCTTCAACATGGCTTTCACAACCCGAAGAGGATGAAGCTGATGACTGGAGAACACCAATTATCCAAGAACTTAGCAGCTCAGTTTTCCAGAGAAAGGTTAGTCTCAAAACCTTACAAAATTTCTTCATGCTCCGAGGGGTGCTATATCATCGAAATCCAGATGGTTCCTTGTCAAGATGTCTTGGATACTACTAGCCAGAAATGGAAGCACAACAACAACTCAATCGCGTCCATAATGAGATATGCGGGCAAACATTAGTGGTAACACTCTATCGCCGTTTGCAACGCCTTGGATACTACTAGCCAGAAATGGAAGCTCAATCTCGGTTACTTCAAAGAACCTATTCCAACTGTCAAGCGCCGCCACATCAGTTAGAAGTTTTCAATATTGGTCACGCTGGGGACTGGAAGAAGCCATACATCGGTTACCTTCGCAACGGCATACTCCCCACCAATAAGAAGGATGCAGCCAAGATAAAACAAAGGTCCGAGAGATTCGTATTCCATGAAGGAATCTTATATCGTAAAAGCTTTGGAGGAAGTTTGCTACGATGTTTAAACTAAACAGAAATCCCGATCATGCTAAAAGAGATGCACGAAGGCGAACATCAAGGAAAACGAAAATTATTTCTTCAGATACACGAGAAATACTACTGGCCAACCATGGAAGATGATGCAGCTATTTTCGTTCCGAGGTGCAAAAAATGTCAAATTCACGGAAACCTTATCCATGTACCGTCGACTCCCCTGCATTCAATAAGCAGTCCGTGGCCCTTTCACAGCTGGGGACTCGACATCATTGGAAACATCAATCCGCCGTCCTCAAAGCATCACGAGTACATAATAACAGCAACTGCATATTTCACCAAATGGGTTGAAGCCATACCCTTACGAGGGACGAATGGAATCACAATCGTGGCATTCATTAAAGAGTACATTATCTGCCGATTTGGCGTGCCTAATCATATCATCACCGACAACGGCACTCCTTTCGCAAACAAGCAAGTACAGGAGTTACTCGAAGAATATGGAATTAAGCAAGTCTTCTCCACCGTGTACTACCCTCAAGGGAACGGATAGGCTGAAAGCACCAAAAAAACTCTGATCCGAATCCTCAGTCGGACGGTGCATGATAATCCTCGGACATGGCATGAGAAATTTCCAATGGCACTCTGGGCGTACTGAACGTCACCAAGAAGTTCCACAGGAGCCTCTCCCTACTCCCTTGTTTACGGAACAGATGCCATCCTCCCAGCGGAAGTCAAAATCCCATCGGCTAGGATTGCCGAAGAAAGCGGAGTTCAATGGTGTTTATGGGTAAAAATCGTTTCCGCCGATTTTGGTAAATTCGGTAGGTGAGTGAGAAACTGGTTTAAACCCTAAACAAATGTGTTGCACGTGAGCACTTTATAGATTCGAGAGATCAATCTGTACAAGTCCGGCCTAAACCAAGAAATGGCCGTTCCAGACTTGCTTCGGTCACAAAGTGGAGGAGAAGGGTTGATTTGGGGAGGGAAGCAAAGAAAGGTGTTGAGACCAGAATAGTCCTGGGAGAGTAGTGTCCCGACTTGTATCAGAAAGTGAAAGCTTAGGAATCTTGCAAGAGATGAAAGCTTTTTGGAGAGCTTGCAAAGTTTCCTTTTCTGAGAGTGTTGTATTTTTCTCTTGACCGAGACTTGTTGTCTGGTGGAAATAGGTAAGACCTATTTATACAAGTCGAGATTGAAATGTACCCTGGCCTCATGAAGGAAGAGAGTAAAGGGTGAAATAATGGGAGGAGGTGGTAACCGCATGGTGTTTATGGGTGAAAACGTTTTCACCATTATTTCCTCATTTATTTGACCGCTTTATTCCTATTCACGCTTTCTTAATGTGAGCGTAGTCTACGCTGCATGCTGTGACCGCCAAACCAAGACCCTGGAAAGCATCCCCCAGTTTGTGTTGATGTCTCGAGTGTTGGTTGCACCTTGAGTGCAAGTGGCTTTGCTAGTGGAGCGTGTGGCATGTGCCAATGGCATGTACGAAATGCCTTTGTTGCGAGTTGCACCTTGAGTGCAAGTGGCAATGCCAGAGCTGCTAGTGGCGTGTGCGGCATGTGCGGAATGCCTTGGTGGTAGGTTGTACGTTGAGTGTTAGTGGCAATGCCAGAGCTGCTAGTGGCGTGTTTGGCATGTGCCAATGGCGTGTGCGGAATGCCTTGGTGGTAGGTTGCACGGTTTGCAAGTTAGGCTACCAACGTGGGTTTTGGCATGTGTCAATGGCACGCATGGCCATTAGGGCTACGTCCTGGTAAGAAAAGCTACCAGCGATGCATGTTGGCATGTGCTAATGGCATGCTCGGCCATTTGGGTCACGGCCTGGTAAGAAAAGCTACCAGCGAGCGTGTTGGCATGTGCCAATGGCATGCGTGGCCAATTTGGTCACGGCCTGGTAGGAAAAGCTACCAGCGAGCGTGTTAGCATGTGCCAATGGCATGCTCGACCATTAGGGCCGCGCCATGGTGAGAAAAGATACCAGCGAGAGTGTTGGCATGTGCCAATGGCATGCTCGGCCATTAGGGCTGCGCCCTGGTGAGAAAAGCTACCAGCGAGCGTGTTGGCATGTGCCAATGGCATGCTCGGCCATTAGGGCCACGCCCTAGTGAGAAAAGCTACCAGCGAGCGTGTTGGCATGTGCCAATGGCATGCTCGGCCATTTGGGCCACGCCCTGGTGAGAAAAGCTACCAGCGAGCGTGTTGGCATGTGCCAATGGCATGCGTGGCCAATTTGGCCTAGGTTGCACGGTTTGCAAGCCTAGGTGCGGGCGTTACTTTGGCATGGCGCGGCTATGGCTAAGGTAAGGGTGTTTGGCTTGGCATGGCTTGACCAGCGTAGCTAGGGCCAAGGCAGAGTGTGTTTGGCATGGCGCGACTAGCTTGGGCAAGGTGTGGCTGGCATGATTTGCCATTGGAATGGAGGTGCGGCTAGCATTGTTGGCATGCTTTGGCGCGTTTGGTGTGGCTGGCATGATTTTCCATTGGCACAGAGGTGCGGCTAGCTTGGGCTAGGTGTGGCTGGCATGATTTGACATTGACACGGAGGTGTGGCTAGCATGGTTGGCATGCTTTGGCGTGTTTGGTGTGGCTGGCAAGATTTGCCATTGGCACGGAGGTGCGGCTAGCTTGGGCTAGGTGTAGCTGGCATGATTTTCCATTGGCATGGAGGTGCGGCTAGCATGGTTGGCATGCTTTGGCGCGTTTGGTGTGGCTGGCATGATTTGCCATTGGAACGGAGGTGCGGCTAGCTTGGGCTAGGTGTGGCTGGCATGATTTGCCATTGGCACGGAGGTGCGGCTAGCATGGTTGGCATGCTTTGGCGCGTTTGGTGTGACTAGCATAGATATGGCCAAGGCAGAGTGCGTTTGGCATGGCGCGGCTAGCTTGGGCTAGGTGTGGCTGGCATGATTTGCCATTGGCACGGAGGTGCGGTTAGCATGGTTGGCATGCTTTGGCGCGTTTGGTGTGACTAGCATAGCTAGGGCCAAGGCAGAGTGCGTATGGCATGGCGCAATTAGCTTGGGCTAGGTGTGGTGGCATGATTTGCCATTGGCACGGAGGGGAATTAGGGTTTTGTTCGTTGTAACCCTAATTTGAAAAAAATACCCCTATTAATTACGACTACATGCATTAAATGTTCTAATAAATGTGTCATCGGTGACATTAGGTTATTTGGGGTTTACGATTTTACCCTTTGTTTAAAATCCACCACCAACATTAAGTCCCCCGCTAGCTCTAGCAGGAGCTTTGTTGCGAGGTAAGCATAAGATGGTGACAAACTATCAACACCAAATCGTAAAGAGAATTGAAGAGGCTTGTCTGACCTTTTTATAAATAGGATTTGGAATCCTTTCCTCTGGCAGTTTTGTGCAAATCGGGAGGCTGGCACAATTGGGAAGTCAGCGTCATTGGGAGGTAGGAAGCTGGGCGGCATTGAGAAGTTGACACGAGTTGGGAAACTGAGCGTGCTAGCTGGCGGGACCGGCGCAAAATGGGAAGCTGATCGTGCTAGCTGGTGTGACTTGGGCGGCGTTGGGAAGTTGGGCGCAATTGGTGGGACCGGTACAACTTGGGCGACGTCGGGAAGTTGGGCGCCCTTGTGGGCCCGTTCCTTATATGCACGATTTTTGGTATAGGGAAATCCTTCCCTAATTCAGAATCTCCACGCCCATATATATAAAATCCATTTCTCTCATCTTTGTTCTTTCATCTTTTCATACTAGCGGCAGAGTCATAAAGAAAAACCGATTTCCAGGTATGTCTTCCAGTACTTCTCTTGTTTCCCTTTTCATGTAGGTGCAAACCCTAAAAGTAGGCGTTTTTATAATCCTTGCAATGATATTGCGCATATGATTTCTTGGCGTGCTTTTTGTAGAAAATATTATATATATGCACCCAAGGGAAATACCGTATATATGATTCGAACCCGTATAAAAACGCTCCATATATAATTTTGAACCCGAAGAAGGATACCATAGACACATTCGAGCCCGTAGAAAATATTGCGTATATAGTCTTGAACCCGAAGAAGGATACTGCAGACGCACTTGAGCCTGTATAAAATACTGCGTATATAATTTTTGAACCCTGAAGAAGATACTGCGTGTGCATTTTCGAACCCGTAGAGAATGCTGTATATGTGCTTCATATGACTTCGAACCCATAGGAAATATTGCATATATGAATTTCGGACTTGAAGAAAATACTGCGCGGGCAGTTTTGAACCCGTAGAAAAATGCTCCATATATAATTTTGAAGCCGAAGAAGGATACCATAGACGCATTCGAGCCCATAGAAAATACTGCGTATATAATTTTGAACCATGAAGAAAATACCGCGTGTGCAGTTTTGAACCCGTAGAGAATACACCCTCTCTTTTTTTTTTTAGGTTTTCCTTTTGTTGGGTGCGGTTATGTGTCAGGGAGATAATTTCGTCTTTCTCCGTGTGCAGATATCTCGTTACTAAGTTGTTATGAAGAAATCCGACAAGATGTTACCTGAACAAAATTTCACCTCATCGAAGGATGTTCATAGTTCCAAACCAAACACGGATGATGAATTCTTTGCTAGACCCCTCGCCTCCGCTTGCTCGGAAGAATCACCTGTGTTTCGTGCCAATTTTGTTAACCGGTGGTGAAGATGAAAAGAAGACACGTTCGGTTCGCCCAGAGAACACCATACGGTTCTGTCTTCATAAAGGGGTATATTCTTCTTCCAACATTGATTTCAGGATGTGTCAAAGCCCATTGCATTCTTTTGATAGATGGTTTGAGTTCATGGTGAGTAGGGAGCACATAAATACCAACTTGACTCGAGCGCAGATTATTGATCTTTGTCGAGCTTCAGTAAATCTCCAGATTAGGAAGGATATCTCGGGCTTGGTTGCTTTCATCTCCAAATGGTGTTCGGACACCCATACGATCATATGTAGATGGGGTGAAATAACTTTCTCCTTGGAGAGTATGGCTCTCTTGCTGAATCTTAGGAAACTGGGAATCTTAATATCCGATTGTCGAAGGTGAGGAGAAGATGCGGGAAGGCCTTGCCGCTAAGTTGGGAGATTACGCTCGAAAAGACTCCACCGCGAAGTCGAAGGATTCTGTCAGGAAAGAGGATGAAAGGTGCTTTTGACTGGTGGATATCTCAATGGTTTCCGGACGAGCTGGAACCTAAACATAAAAGCAGTGATCTTCATGTTGCAGCATTTTTGGCTCTCTGGTTGTCTAGAGACATTTTTGATGATGGTTCTGGCAAGAAGGAAATAAGACCAGAGTTGATAGTGATTGCTGTGAAGTTAGCAAAAGGTGAAGTTCTTCCCATTGGCAAGCTATTCCTTGGTTCCATGTATGTGCATCTGGATCACCTAGTTGCGAACATGCGAGTTTCGAATGGTTTCATGAAAGTGGATTCATATGTGCACGTTGCTTTTCTGCAAGCCGGCTATGGGAGCACTTTGATAAGTATGCTCCGAAACCGTTGCCTTCGATTTCCGCGAGTTGGGGCGGCTCCCGAATTCTTCGATTGGTGAACAAGCGTCCAAGAGTTGGCATGAGCTTGGTTAATTAGTCTTCTCGATAAGTCGCATGAAATCAGTTTTCGCCCATGAGAGCCGGTCCATAGGTCGGTGACTTAAATTGACTCCTTTGCTTCTGCTCCGATCATGTCTTTATCTTCTGAGGCAACTTGAGTGTTGGTGAAAACTTGTTTATTCAAAGCTGCATGTCCGGCTATATGCCGTCTTTCTTCATGGGGTCTTTCCGAATAGCTGCTTACAATATTGACCGTGCTGCTCGTCACATGGGTTTCGATCAAGGGGTGCCTCTTGCTTACCAGGTGGTGGTTCCTAAGGATTCATTGCATGCCGCCCTCAACGCCAGTGCCCTTGAGCGGGTATCCGCCTTCCCTTCTTTCGGACGGGAAGAGTAACTTCGATGACTTTTGGCTATAATGAGTTCTAAGACGATGAGTTCACTATGATCCAAGATTTTATAAATAACGTGGTGGAGAATGTTTGTTGTAAACCTTCCCCCAGTTTTGAAGAAGTATCCAATGTTGAGAGATCCCAGCGAAAGTTGCCCGGGCAACTCGGAAAGTCCCAGTGCAAAGGAACAGAGAACGAAGAATCGTCTTTGGCGGGTTAGGAGGTTTCAAAAGATCCTTCCGCAGCTCTCGTGTCTTTCGTTCTTCCAATAACTGTGTATGTGTCTCCTCCTTGTTGGTTTGTCTCAAAACACGTGAATTTCTCACTGAAAACATGTGTCTTGTTTCTTCCAGGGCTTCGGTAGTGTTAATGCTTTCGCTGCCCTTGCACGTTGCCGAGGGAGACGGCAATTTCTTCGAAGAATTCCTATGCAGACCGAGCCTACTCATAGCGGTGATGAGTCGAGAAAGAAGAAAGTTCGACAAGTGAGAGTGATTCCTCTGGCAAAGACTGTTTCTTTTTCGGGAAGTGGTTCGGTGAGTTTCACGCTTCTTTTCTTTCTTCTTCCGTTTCTTCTTTTTAAAAATTTCTAACTCAAGTTCGCAGGAGAAATCCGGTTCGGAGGACGATTCTGGGGTGGAGCCACACGAAAACTTGCCTTTGGTGACCACCGCCGGTGACTTGGAGATGGGAGTTAGCCAATTGCCGGGCACATTTGTGGTTCAAACGGTGGATGATTCTCTGATGGTTGCTGCCGTATACATGGAAGAAGACCCTTTGCGAGTCGTGAGGTAAGTTGCAGGCGCCATTTTTGATCCCCGTACTTGGTTCCTTATCCAGGTCATGTGCTGGTTGGCGGTTTCAACGTGGTTGGCTAAGTATGAGGCGTTGTACACCGAGAATATGGGAGAAGTATGGACATATGGCCACAACCAAGAAGGTCACTAGTCGATTTGCGTTTGGTTAAGCATGTGGAAGAGGCTTTATCTTCCATCGAGGATATGCGTGAGGTGACTGGTCACACCGTTTCAAGACGTTATTGCCGATCGGGAGAACCATCGCGACGTTTGCGTAGAAAAGGAGTTCAATGCTTCGTGGTTTGTCGAAGGCCTTGCTGAGATCCGAAGTCGAAAGATGCAAAGAATCGAAAGCCTTTCGCAGAGGAGATTGCACGACAGAGGTAGAACTCGAAAAGCTTTCCAAGATGTTAACTATGAAGAAAGCGGCTCTTGAAGACGCAAAGTTGACTTTCTCCAAGAAAAGTAGACCTCTGTTGAATGATTTTCCTTGATTGTTTCTCTGTTAAACTTTCATTTAGGTTCTTCTTCTCTTTTCTCTTTTTTTTTTGAGACAACATACTGGATGTCTGGTTCAAAGTTCGACCGGTTTTGATAGACAGCTGGTAGCTTTTGAGGATATTGGATTATTTCTGGGATGAATGGTTTTGATAATATAACTCTGATTATGTTTTGTGAAAGGAATATCGCTTTTATGAAAGTGTGTGCTAGCAATAGGCACAAGACGCAGCGCCCCTCTCCATGTAAAAGGCGGCTTTGCTGGTAGCATCGCCAGTAAGTCCCCAATCGCTGGTAGCATCTTCAGCGAGTCCCCAGTTTTCTGGTGTAGTTTTTACAACTGGTAACCGGGTTGTCTGGCATTTGAGTCGGATTGAGTCGCCTTCCCCTACCATCTTGACATCTGGGTCGAAGAACGAGATCGACAGTCTGACATTGTAGCCGATAGATCAATCCTCCCGCTGTGGTCGCCAATTGTTTATGAGCAAAAATCGTTTCCGCCGATTTTGGTAAATTCGGTAGGTGAGTGAGAAACTGGTTTAAACCCTAAACAAATGTGTTGCACGTGAGCACTTTATAGATTCAAGAGATCAATCTGTACAAGTCCGGCCTAAACCAAGAAATGGCCGTTCCAGACATGCTTCGGTCACAAAGTGGAGGAGAAGGGTTGATTTGGGGATGGAAGCAAAGAAAGGTGTTGAGACCAGAATAGTTCTGGGAGAGTAGTGTCTCGACTTGTATCAGAAAGTGAAAGCTTAGGAAGCTTGCAAGAGATGAAAGCTTTTTGGAGAGCTTGCAAAGTTGCCTTTTCTGAGAGTGTTGTATTTTTCTCCTGACCGAGACTTGTTGTCCGGTGGAAATAGGTAAGACCTATTTATACAAGTCGAGATTGAAACGTACTCTGGCCTCATGAAGGAAGAGAGTAAAGGGTGAAATAATGGGAGGAGGTGGTAACCGCATGGTGTTTATGGGTGAAAACGTTTTCACCATTATTTCCTCATTTATTTGACCGCTTTATTCCTATTCACGCTTTCTTAATGTGAGTGTAGTGTACGCGCATGTCATGTGACCGCCAAACCAAGACCCTAGAAATCATCCCCGTTTGTGTTGATGTCTCGAGTGTTGGTTGCACCTTGAGTGCAAGTGGCGCTGCTAGTGGCGCGTGTGGTATGTACGGAATGCCTTTGTTGTGGGTTGCACCTTGAGTGCAAGTGGAAATGCCAGAGCTGCTAGTGGAGTGTGCGGCATGTGCCAATGGCATGTGCGGAATGCCTTGGTGGTAGGTTGTACATTGAGTGTTAGTGGCAATGCCAGAGCTGCTAGTGGCGTGTTTGGCATGTGCCAATGGCGTGTGCGGAATGCCTTGGTGGTAGGTTGCACGGTTTGCAAGTTAGGCTACTAGCGTGGGTTTTGGCATGTGTCAATGGCACGCATGGCCATTAGGGCTACGTCCTGGTAAAAAAAGCTACCAGCGATGCATGTTGGCATGTGCCAATGGCATGCTCGGCCATTTGGGTCACGGACTGGTAAGAAAAGCTACCAGCGAGCGTGTTGTCATGTGCCAATGGCATGCGTGGCCAATTTGGTCACGGCCTGGTAGGAAAATCTACCAGCGAGCGTGTTGGCGTGTACCAATGGCATGCTCGGCCATTAGGGTCGCGCCCTGGTGAGAAAAGCTACCAGCGAGCGTGTTGGCATGTGCCAATGGCATTCTCGGCCATTAGAGCCGCGCCCTGGTGAGAAAAGCTACCAGCGAGCTTGTTGGCATGTTCCAATGGCATGCTCGGCCATTAGGGCCACGCCCTGGTGAGAAAAGCTACCAGCGAGCGTGTTGGCATGTGCCAATGGCATGCTCGGCCATTTGGGCCACGCCCTGGTGAGAAAAGCTACCAGCGAGCGTGTTGGCATGTGTCAATGGCATGCGTGGCCAATTTGGCCTAGGTTGCACGGTTTGCAAGCCTAGGTGCGGGCGCTACTTTGGCATGGCGCGTCTAGGGCTAAGGTAAGGGTGTTTGGCTTGGCGTGGCGTGACCAGCGTAGCTAGGGCCAAGGCAGAGTGTGTTTGGCATGGCGCGGCTAGCTTGGGCAAGGTGTGGCTAGCATGATTTTCCATTGGCACGGAGGTGCGTCTAGCATGGTTGGCATGCTTTGGCGCGTTTGGTGTGGCTTGCATGATTTTCCATTGGCACAGAGGTGTGGCTAGCTTGGGCTAGGTGTGGCTGGCATGATTTTTCATTGGCACGGAGGTGCGGCTAGCATGGTTGGCATGCTTTGGCGCGTTTGGTGTGGCTGGCATGATTTGCCATTGGCACGGAGGTGCGGCTAGCTTGGGCTAGGTGTGGCTGGCATGATTTGCCATTGGCACGGAGGTGCGGCTAGCATGGTTGGCATGCTTTGGCGCGTTTGGTGTGGCTGGCATGATTTTCCATTGGCACGGAGGTGCGGCTAGCTTGGGCTAGGTGTGGCTGGCATGATTTGCCATTGGCACGGAGGTGCGGCTAGCATGGTTGGCATGCTTTGGAGCGTTTGGTGTGACTAGCATAGCTAGGGCCAAGGCAGAGTGCGTTTGGCATGGCGCGGATAGCTTGGGCTAGGTGTGGCTGGCATGATTTGCCATTGGCACGGAGGTGCGGTTAGCATGGTTGGCATGCTTTGGCGCGTTTGGTGTGACTAGCATAGCTAGGGCCAAGGCAGAGTGCGTTTGGCATGGCGCGGCTAGCTTGGGCTAGGTGTGGCTGGCATGATTTGCCATTGGCACGGAGGGGAATTAGGGTTTTGTTCGTTGTAACCCTAATTTGAAAAAATAACCCCTATTAATTACTGACTACATGCATTAAATGTTCTAATAAATGTGTCATCGGTGACATTAGGTTATTTGGGGTTTTACGATTTTACCCTTTGTTTAAAATCCACCATCAACAAATGGGATGAAGCTAAAGCGTTGAATGCCAGAGTTGCATAATTAGACACCGTAGATTTCAGAAGATCCAAGGCGGAAGAGCACGCACAAGCATACAAAAATAGGGTTTCCAGAGCATATAACAAAACCGTGAAGCCTCGGGTTTTCAAGTGGGAGATTTGTGCGAAGATCGCCAAGCACATTCAAGAAGACGCGTCTCGCACCAAAATTTCTCGCAAAGTGGGAAGGGCCTTATATAGTTACGAAAGCATACAACGGTGGGTACTACAAAGTCATTAAAGAAGACGGAGGAAAATGAAGCGATCATCAACGGAAAATGGCTTAAGGCATACTACGCCTGACCATCACCTCGCGCCCCGCCAAATCACAGACACGGATAGCCAGGCATCTTTCCACTTTTCTTCCACATCTCAAATATCAAGTCTCTTTCCTTTGCTTGATTGAAGTAAATCAATAAAATTCTCTTATTCTTTCAAAAAAAAAAATACAAAAAAAAGAAAAGAAAAAGAAAGAGCAAGAGCAAAAACATGCTTAAAACCCGGAAAGAAACCAAACATCTCACAACTACGTAGCTCAGAAAATCCCATCCAACAGATTGTAATCCATCGAAAGCATCATCTTTAACCGTATTTGATACCTTTCAGTCCTACTCTTCAAGTTCCGGATTGACTCTTCCACCTTCTGTGACTCCATGGCTAGAGCTTTCTCCTCTTCCAGAATAGCTTTCGTAGCAGGGACCACGCCAACAAGAATACCGGCTCCGTCGACTTTCACGATGTCGCAACCAACTTACGTTGAACTTCAGAGATTCACATGTAGACACCATGTTCTCCCACTTTTGAATGATTGCTTCTGCGACAGCACGGATAGACAGACTCTCCATTTAAACGACCATCGGCAAGAGACAATTTACTATGGAAACTAAAGCAGATGAACAATATTGCACCATGATCCTGGTGGAAATATGGCCATATACCATCCATATCTTTGTGTAAAGAGTCTCGAATTCTTTCCGCACCAGAAACCCACCAACGTTTCGGTAGTTAGAGGAAAGACACCTCATGCGGGTTCCGAACGACAAACCTTCATTGGGGTACTCATGGCAAGAAATTCCTAAGTCAGCGTTCTCCAGGTCTGCAGCGGTTGGTAGGATCGGGCTCGAATAAAAAGGGGTAGCCAAATCATCTTCATCAATAATGGTAACGTACGCTCCAATGGGATATCTCTACACAGAAGAAAACTTTTGTCATTCATCAGCAAATAATAAAACACATGTTGATCCATAAGAACATACCGGTATGATCTTCTTGACCCGAATGACCCGGATGGGGGAATTGTTGCGAGAGTCAGGCCTCACGCGTTTGACTGGAGAACTTAGTTGGCTCAAGGATGATTCACTTCTGATCGACATAATGAAGAAAGGTGGACTCAACGAGAGGAAATCTTTGTTATAAAACTGGGAAGACGATGTAACTTCACCGGCGTAAATACTGTGGAAACCCTAAAGGAGGAAAGAGAAACACTGACTGAATAGGCGGAACATGATGGCATCATGACCGGGAAATCAGCCTCAAACGAAGCCCCTCATCAAAACCCTAATGAAATCCAGGCGAGATAGGAGGGTGTGATACTTTAACGTTTAAAAGAGGAAAGGATTTCCCATTTGAGTCGACCAAGGAAAAGAGGCAACCGGGCCCGCGAAGACAAATCACCAAGCCGTTCAGAACGCCTCGCCTCACCAAACCGTGCCTTGCCATAGCCGTACCATGCCAAGCCGTCCGCCCCATTGCCACGGCCCCTATCAGGCCAAGCCGTCCATGCCATGACTTGCCGCGCCGACACCAACTCGCCAAGCCAGCGTCATGATATTCCCTAACCCAGCCAAGATGATGAGCAGCCGAACTAAGCCGACGCTTCTTACCTCACCATTTCACGGTCTACACAGCAAATAAAATCTATGCAAGGCCGCCAAACACGGGATCATGAACTCTCCTTACCTCTTGAATAATGTTAGTTGGACTTTCCTGACCATCTTGCATGTCCTACGTTTCGATTCTGTCCTCGTCTGTCACCATCATATGCTTACCTCGCAACAAGGCACGTGTTCCGAGCTAAGCAGGGGACTTAATGTTGATGGTGGTTTTTAACTTAGGGGTAAAGTCGTAAAACCCTAGTCAGACAGTGACGTCACAGAACTTGAGTAATAATGTCCAAACCAAGCACATTTACTGAACCCTTTAATTTGTCTGCGAGAAAATTACCAGGGTACCTTTTTTTTTTAAATGCTAATTAGGGTTTCGACAAGCCAAAACCCTAATTCTCATACCGCACGTGCCAATGGCTCATCGTGCCAGCCACATCCTACTGCACCAAGGCATGCCAATGCTAGCCGCACCCCTGTGCCAATGGCAAATCATGCCAGCCACACCTACCGCGCCAAGGCATGCCAACCATGCTAGCCGCACCCCTGTGCCAATGGAAAACCATGCCAGCCACACATACCGCGCCAAGGCATGCCAACCATGCTAGCCGCACCCCTGTGCCAATGGCAAACCATGCCAACCACACCTACCAAACCCTTGGCCCCACATGCCAAGCCAAACCGCACCTTGACTTGACCCTAGCCATGCTAGCCACACCATGCGCCCATGGCATGCCAAGCCCTTGGCCCCGCCATGCCAAGCCAAACCATTCACGCCAAACCCTTGGGCCCACATGCCAAGCCAAACCGCACCTTGCCTTGGCCCTAGCCATGCTAGCCGCGCCATGTGCCAACGGCATGCCAAACCCTTGGCCCCACCATGCCAAGCCAAACCGCACCTTGCCTTGGCCCTATCCATGCTAGCCGCACCATGTGCCAACAACATGCCAAATCCTTGGCACCACCATACCAAGCTAAACCGCACCTTGCCTTGGACCTAGCCATGCTAGCCGCGCCATGTGCCAACGGCATGCCAAACCCTTGGCCCACCATGCCAAGCCAAACCGTACCTTGCCTTGGCCCTAGCCATACCAGCCGCACCATGTGCCAACGTCATGCTAAGCCCTTGGCCCCACATGCCAAACGCACCTAGCCACGCCACCATGCTGTCCTTCCCTACGCGGCTACCAAAAACGAAGGCGTGCGACGATCAACGGTCCCCCTTCAATTCCAGGAGCAAATCCTAGCCATCCAAGGTTACCAGACGACGCATGGTAACCTTTGGCCCGAAAACCTAAGTTTGGCCATGCCAAACCATGCCATGCCAACCTAACCGCGCTACCATGCTGGCCTTCCCTACGCAGCTACCAAAAACGAAGGCGTGCGACGATCAACAGTCTCGCTTCAATCCCAAGAGCAAATCCTAGCCATCCAAGGTTACCAGACGGCGCATGGTAACCTTTGGCCCGAAAACCTAAGTTTGGCCACGCCAAACCATGCCATGCCAACGGCATGCCAACCTAGCCGCGCCACCATGCTGGCCTTCCCTACGCAGCTACCAAAAACGAATGCGTGCGACGATCAACGGTCCCCCTTCAATCCCAAGAGCAAATCCTAGCCATCCAAGGTTACCAGACGACGCATGGTAACCTTTGGCCCGAAAACCTAAGTTTGGCCATGCCAAACCATGCCATGCCAACGGCATGCCAACCTAGCCGCGCCACCATGCTGTCCTTCCATACGCGGGTACCAAAAAATGAAGGCGTGCGACGATCAACGGTCCCCCTTAAATCCCAGGAGCAAATCCTAGCCATACAAGGTTACCAGACGACGCATGGTAACCTTTGGCCCGAAAACCTAAGTTTGGCCACGCCATGCCAACGGCATGCCAACTTAACTACGTCACCATGCTGGCCTTCCCTACGCGGCTACCAAAACGAAAGCGTGCAATGATCAACGTCTATCTTTCCTCTTGAGATGCAAAATCTCGACCGTCGAAGGTCACTAAGCTAGCAAGTCTCCCCAGTGCGACTTGCCAGGCAACAACAACATACTACATGTTTTCCACAAAAACATTCGAGACACCAACACATATCACAAACTGGGGGATCCTCTTTGGGTATTGGTTTGGCGGTTTATAGCATGCGGCGTACACTACGCCCGTCATAAGGAAGTGTCATAAGGATGAGGCGGTTAGTAAATACATGGAGTTAATGGTGAAACTTTCTTTTTATGGAACATCAATTCCATGCGTTAACGGTTTTATGGAATATCAATTCCATGCGTTACCGGTTTTATGGAACATCAATTCCATGCTTTAACGTTACCACCTCCTCCCATTTATTAACCCATTTTTCCATTCCTTAATGAGACCATAGTACGATTCACTTCGACTTGTATAAAAAGGTCTTACCTATTTCCACCGAATAACAAGTTCAGTCAAGAGCATACACCACTCAGAAAACGTTTGCTAGCTTTTTATCTGTTAGCTTCCCACTTTCTGATATAAGTCGTAACACAACTACTCTTCCAGAATCAACTATTATGGTCTCATCACTTTCCTTGCTTCCCTCCCCAAAACAAACCTATTCTCCTCCACTTTGTGACCGAAGCAAGTCTGGAACGGTCATTTCTTGGTTTAGGCCGGACTTGTACAGATTGATCTCTCGAATCTAAAGTACTCCCTTGCAGTACATTGTTTAGGGTTTAAATTCATTTCTCACCCACACACACCCGAAATTACCGAAATCAACAAAAACCATTTTTCACCCATAAACAACATGATAGTTGAAAAACCTAAGCAAGAGATAAAAGAACTCTAGAGAAAGCCACAGGTTTACTATTGTTTGTGGATACCACTATATACAAAGGTATTTATATGCTCAAATAAAGTGTAATAGACTAGGACAAAGTCCATTATTTAGAACACTTTAGAATATTTGTAACTTAACAAGTATGAAGGATTTGTCTTCATGATCCCTACAAAGAGAACCCCTTAGCCTCCAAGTCAAGGGTCGAGTTATAATATGATGAATCTTTCTATGCTTTGTTAGACTTGGAGTATGTTGTGTTGGAAACCTCCAGAAGTGCGAATGAGTTTTATTGTTGATGATATTCAATAAAAAGGATTAAATGCACGGTTGGTATCCTAAATTTGTCCCTTGGGAAGTACACGTTTCTTCACCTAGTTCACCGAGCATCAATAAAAAATATATAAGGCCCAAACATATGATTTTCATATTTACTTTTACTGGCATAGTACACTTGAAATATTGAAGTCTAATAAACATATTAAATACTATAACGCAAGATGACACCCTGAATTTCTTTAGTAATATACTCACCATCTTTCACCCAAACTAAGCGCATAAATAATTTTCAAAAAAAAATTGGACAGAAGTAACTCCACTCAGTCATAATACAAATGAAAAAGGCCAAGAGCACTTGCTAGTCAGTACTTATGACTAAGAGGTGAAACAATTCCCACAAATACGAATAAACCTTACCCTTAGCTTCCATGACATGGTTTAACTGATTGATATATCCCTCATATATATTCAATCAGATGGCTTAAAAGTCACTTATACTACCTTTTCTATTTCTTAATGAATAATGTCAATCATGTTTAATCAAGTGAAACTTGATGTTTTGTTGTTTTATTGTTACAGGGTACAATAGAAGAAACTCAACACAACTTGGATGATTGATATACAAACTAGATTGGGATTAAAAAAACAAAACCCAGAAAATACATTTTGAGATGACTTAGAAAAATCAAAGTATTAGATAATAAATATATCATGATATTATATTTATATATTTGACTGATTATTAAATGAATAGTTTTACTCACCACACCATTAACTGTGGCTGGCAAGAAGGGACGGATATGGTTACATAAATATAAATAAAAAACAATTTAAAAAAAAATGTGTGTTTATTTTTATTTTTTTTACTAAAACAGAGTAACTAGAATTTATAGATTTATCACAACGATAAAATTAAATAAAAAGAAAAAGAAAAAAAGGAAAAGAAAAGAAAAGAAAGAACGCCTACAACACACAAACAAACAAAAACCTAGAAAAAAAAAGGAAAATGAAACAAACAAAAAGAGAACAAACAAGTACCACCCCAAGAAAATAGAGAACAAACAAGAACTAACCCAAGAAGAAGATCAGTTACTAAAATTACCAGACATGCCAGAACACATCGTCATGTATTTCTTCAATATACCCACAGAAACCATTGTGCTTTTACCTAACCTCAAAATATGAGGTGGTTCGTGTTAATAAATAAGTTTTAAAAATTCCACCCCTTTCATCATACATCACCAAACCATCAGCGTTGTATTGAATTCCCTCACGGATAACAAAATATACGTTATAATTCTTGGAGAGATGATCAACGGTGTATAAAGCTTCTCTTGGAGCCCATAAGATAACAACGTACCTTCCACTGTGGTTGAAGTTTCCATTTAGACAGTTTCGGACATCCCTATCCAACAAAGAAGGTTCAAATCCAAAATTTTTAACATATTTCTCAAGTTATTTAAGGGGTGTGTGACTGATTCTCTTAATAATTAAATCGATGACGGACTTGGAATCACTGAATATCCACATGTTAAAAAACCCTTTGTTCAAACACTGCTGAAGAAGTCGGAACAATGCTTCAACTTCGTGATAGGAAGAGTTGACATGGTTTGGAGATTGACCCCTTTTGGTAAAGAACACCATCCCTTCATGGGAATATGTGTGTTTATTTGATATTTATATTGTGAACCTTCATTTTTTAAGAGTTTCCTCCTGATTAAAAATTAATCACTGAATATACCAGATTTCTTTTTTCTTTTAACATAAAATCCCTTAAAATTAAAGTTTTAAAAATGTTTCCCTTATTTATGTGCTAATCTGAATCAAGCCTTTGCCAGCCTTGCCTCCAGACCGACCCTGTAAGTAGAGCTTGAAATTCATCCCGAAATCCTACTTATCTTATTAGAAATCGTTACTTTTTACAAAACTTTGGGAAGATTTTCCTTACTTTACCAAAACTAGCCGAATCTTCTCAAACCCTTTCAGAAAACTAATGATCAAGGTGCAAACCCCGTAAAACCTTAAAGCTCAAATATTTGCTATCTAAAATCATCTTTCCTTCTCACACCGAAGTTTAGCTACATCTTTGAGTAACATTCTGCTTGATATTTTTTCTTCTCTATCGAAACTTAAAGCTTCTCAAAGAGATGACAATAAAAATACTAAACTTAAATAATCTACATCATCAATTTCTTTTTAAATAACTCGTATATCTTCATTTTAAATATTAAAAGAAAGATGATGGTACCAACATACATGATATACGTAGTATTTTTTCTTAAACACAAAGAGTTTGTGCACTGACTTTATAAACCAACGAAAAGATACAAAACTATTTAGTTCGGAAAGCTAGCTATTTTAGTATAATATTTCAAACAACTGATATTTTAGCCAGGTAATTTCTACAGTAATAGTCGCTGCTACCATTATTTTTTATAGATCGATCTTTATCATCTCCATAGATGATGTTTCACCACTGTTGTGAGGTCCGTGAAGTGGAAACATACATGACGATGTAGGTTTACTGAAAGAAAGCTGAAGTATAGAAGCTAGAGTATTATCCTTTTGGGTTGCAGTATCATCATCATCTCAAGATCTTCTTATAATACGTTCACTAATCCAGGAGCGAGTAATATTCCATGCAAAAGTTTCTAATTGGAAATCCACAATTAAAGACCCGTGGGAACGACACGCACGATTAAATCTTATTTGGGTTAAAATTCTGAAACCCGTTTCTGTTGATTTGACTATTTTTTGTGCATGTCAAAGTTTATATAATTAGTTTGGTGAGTAGTTAACTATATGGAAATGATATTGGAATATTTTGGTTCTCTTAGCTACTCCGAAGGAAGTCCAGTTCAGAAATTTCAATTTAATTTATTTTGCATCATTTTATCACTAATATCAATGGAGAGTACACTCTTGATTTTTCAACATTTGTAAGGGTGATAGAGGAACTGGATCAAGAGGTGTCTGTCACTGTAATGTTTTTTGGCTAAGAGTGGTAAGCTTCTAGTCAGACCTTAAAGTGGAAAACTTATGTTCACTCACTGAAGCAGATCAATCATTAATGGCATTCATGGGAGTTGAACTTTGACTGGGAAACGACAAAGTGGCATCGGAAGCTAATCAAGTATTCGGATGAGAACTAAATATGTGTAACGCTTCTTATGCCTTGTTTGTACTTTTATTTATAATATATCCGACCTTGTTTGTGCAACTCTTCTTCATACTGAGTTACTAAAGAAGAATTTTTTTAATATCTTCGAGCTAAAAAAAAAAGTAAGTTTAATTGAAGAATTAAAGTTATTGATACAAACAGTTTGTAATGCTAACCCACGGGCCTTTGCAGAAGATTACAAAAAGGGCCAAATCGTATCGTGTACATATACAAATTCAGGACATCCACTTCTATAAAGGATTCAAAAGAATCCATTGATTGGTGAGCTCCAAACTTAATTAACTTCATTCATGTCTCCTTGATCCCATCGACTTGAGAATTGTGACCTTGTGGAACCCTAAGTTCATGTTGGAGATGATGATAGTTCGAACTAGTGTTCTTTTCTTTTAGTTGCTTCTCCGCTTCCTGACATTTGATCAAGCCAAAAAGTTCAAGTATCCCGAAATAATAACTCATACTAGTCTTCTGATCCATCACATTTCTTTATTAATACTTACTAAATTTCCAACATGATGATGAGATAGAGGAACAAGTTCATAATCTTCAAGTAAATGAGTAATTAGTAGATAATCAGATTTTTTATTTGTTCGTTGTAGTAGTAAAAGGGTTGTCGTTCACTCGGATGTTGTTGAGATTAAATTAAAAGGTTTAACGAAAATAATAAACAAAAGCGAGAGTCACTGGGTCTAGGATTCCACCGCATTCATATTAATAGGTTCAATTATTATTCTTCAGCAATTATCGCTCAAAACAACAAGGACTCTTATTTTTGCCAATGTAGATTCTCCAAACATTAGTTATAAATCGTAAGCATGGGCCATCAAACATCTAAGCAAGCATGACCCATCTAATAAAATGATAACTAATTTTTTCAAATCATAAAACAATTTAAAATAAATGCAAAAGTCATATAAAGAATTAATTAAAATTACCCATGTATGAAACTCGGCTTCCTCCGTCGACCCAATGTAGGGGCTTAGCTTCTCATGATGAAAACACGCTCAAAATTCATTTTTATTACCCGAATGGTGTTTACAAAGAAGAGAAAATGAGAAAATCAAATTAAACCGGGAATTCGCAACGTTTATAAGCGTTGCGAATCCACTGTTACAAAGAATAACAGTAAACTGTCGCAGGATGACAGTCTTATCTCTTACGCATAAACGACAATGTTTTACGACTGTCCTTGCAAGTCTGTTCTTCGTGTTCTTCACTATTTCTCTGCTGCTGCTGCATATTTCTCTGCAGCAATTCTCTCGACTCTGTAGCTTCCCCAATCGCTCGATATCCTTCCTTCCTTCCCCAAGACCTTATTTATACTTGACAGCACCAAATATCTTCCTCTTAATCACTCCAAAAATTCCTCCATTACTCGGCAGTAAAAGAAAATATTCTCGGAATATTTTATTTTCTTTCTTTTTTTTCTTCACGTATCTGTTGTAGTCATCCTTTGTCCAAAAACTCCTCCACACATCCCAGCATGTGTCAAACAGCTCAGGTCACATGAAATCTTCCCAAACATAACCAGAAATCCCGTAATATCTTCAAGAAAACAAAATCTTCCATGTTTTACTTCAAACCGTGTGAACATCCCAATCTTTTCAATTCTAACGCCATTACCACTCCTGTTTAGTCAAAACAGGATATTCCACGTCAATCCCAGCAATTTAATCTCACCAAAACTCCCTGAAATCTTTCACAGAACTCTCGGGTTTATTTCCGACTCTGTTTTGCACTACATGAATATCCAGCCAAATTCTTTTGAAACTAAACACATAACCAAGCCTGTCTTGATCAAACAGAGTAACCCCAAAGAGTTTCAGTGGTTGAATCACCATAAAACTCGTCCAATTCTCAAGCCCTAGTTTCTGCCACAAAATCCCGCCAAAATTCAGTTTTGAAATGTTAAAGATGAAGTGCCCCTTAACCAGAGTGGGGTGCGAATAGCCACAGGTTCCAAATAATAAAGAAGGTGCCCCTTAGTAACTGGACACCCCTTAGTAATTTAGGTGCCCCTTAACCGACATCGAGAGTCCGAATAACATGTGTCCTCCGGGGTACAAAACCACTTTTCGAGCAACTTTCTCTATAAGAGCTTATTTCATAAAAACACCTACAAACGAGTTTATTAGTGATAAAATGAGTCCCAGCTAATGTATTTATGGGTGAAAATGCGTCGCACTTTCGTGCTCATCAAATTCCCCCACACTTACATTTTGCTAGTCCTTGAGCAAAAAAGAAAATTGACCCGCTACACAGCTGGTCATAAAATAAGAGACTTAGACCCGCTACACAGCTGGTCATGACAAATGCCACATACACAAGACACACATTTTTTTTTTTTTTTTTTTTTTTTAGACCCGCTACACAGCTGGTCATAATATTTATATTTTTATTATCTTTTTAGACCCGCTCAAGAGCTGGTCACAATACGCAAGAAAATTCCTAAAAAAATTAAAAGAAAAAGTTAATACCCACTCCCCCACACTTAAATATTACATTGTCCTCAATGTAATTGAGTCATCCAACGTAAAAATTAAGATGGGAAATTCAAAAATAAACAAAAATAAAATAAACAAAAATAAAAAATTATACCTACTAGAATGTACAAAAACGGATCCCCATACACTAATAACCTGAAAACTTGGGGATCGACCCAAAATACAATATTTACAAACGACAGCTTCACAATTATTTTATGAAAAAATGGGGACACTAAAATCGTCAGAAAACAAAATTTACCCCTAAACCAAGTTTTTACTGCACATGGAAGTGCGTAAAGAACAAAGTATGGGGATTCTATTGAGACTGGGAAAATTTCAACTGGCTCATGCACGGTATTAGAAATAGGCAAATCCTCTGGGTACTTAGATGCAAAGTAATCCAACAATACTTTAGAAGCACACAATTCTAACCCTACATTAGGCAACTTTTGGAAGTCTAGTGGTCTAGAAACAACCTCTAAGTCGGGTGAATGATCTTGTGAGGTAGATTCATCTATGGAATTAGGCGAATCATCCACACAATCATCCACAAGGTCATCTATACGTTCTGTTTGGAACAGAGAGTCACTATAAAACTGATCATCATCATCATCATTAAATAATCTTTGGCATTCTAGAATTCTCAATCTTTGTTCCAAACTAGGCGGTGTGTGTTTGTAATACTTCTCATATATAGTTTGATGTGATTCTTCACTTACCTCATGTGGAGCAGAAACTCCATACCATTGCCTACGCATATATTCAGCAAGCGTCATCTCAGATGAGTTTTCCTGATAATTTGACTTTCTACGCATATATTCCGCCGGCGTCATCGTAGGTGACGTCTCCTCAGAAGAAGTCATCATCCTCAAAAATTATCAGGAAAATAAATACAAAAAGAAACGCATAAAAAGGAAAAAGAAAATACTGTACAAAATAAAAAAAATAAACCTAAAAATTAATCTAAAAACAAATCCGCGTCGGCGGCGCCAAAATTAATCAGATTTTTTATTTGTTCGTTGTAGTAGTAAAAGGGTTGTCGTTCACTCGGATGTTGTTGAGATTAAATTAAAAGGTTTAACGAAAATAATAAACAAAAGCGAGAGTCACTGGGTCTAGGATTCCACCGCATTCATATTATTAGGTTCAATTATTATTCTTCAGCAATTATCGCTCAAAACAACAAGGACTCTTATTTTTGCCAATGTAGATTCTCCAAACATTAGTTATAAATCGTAAGCATGGGCCATCAAACATCTAAGCAAGCATGACCCATCTAATAAAATGATAACTAATTTTTTCAAATCATAAAACAATTTAAAATAAATGCAAAAGTCATATAAAGAATTAATTAAAATTACCCATGTATGAAACTCGGCTTCCTCCGTCGACCCAATGTAGGGGCTTAGCTTCTCATGATGAAAACACGCTCAAAATTCATTTTTATTACCCGAATGGTGTTTACAAAGAAGAGAAAATGAGAAAATCAAATTAAACCGGGAATTCGCAACGTTTATAAGCGTTGCGAATCCACTGTTACAAAGAATAACAGTAAACTGTCGCAGGATGACAGTCTTATCTCTTACGCATAAACGACAATGTTTTACGACTGTCCTTGCAAGTCTGTTCTTCGTGTTCTTCACTTTTTCTCTGCTGCTGCTGCAGATTTCTCTGCAGCAATTCTCTCGACTCTGTAGCTTCCCCAATCGCTCGATATCCTTCCTTCCTTCCCCGAGACCTTATTTATACTTGACAGCACCAAATATCTTCCTCTTAATCACTCCAAAAATTCCTCCATTACTCGGCAGTAAAAGAAAATATTCTCGGAATATTTTTTTTTTTTTTTTTTTTTTCTTCACGTATCTGTTGTAGTCATCCTTTGTCCAAAAACTCTTCCACACATCCCAAAGATGTGTCAAACACGCTCGTGTCAAATGAAATCTTCCCAAACATAACCGTAAATCCCGTAATATCTTCAAGAAAACAAAATCTTCCCCTGTTTTACTTCAAACCGTGTGAACATCCCAATCTTTTCAATTCTAACGCCATTACCACTCCCGTTTAGTCAAAACAGATATTCCACGTCAATCCCAAAGAATTTAATCTCACCAAAACTCCCTGAAATCTTTCACAGAACTCTCGGGTTTATTTCCGACTCTGTTTTGCACTACATGAATATCCAGCCAAATTCTTTTGAAACTAAACACATAACCAAGCCTGTCTTGATCAAACAGAGTAACCCCAAAGAGTTTCAGTGGTTGAATCACCATAAAACTCGTCCAATTCTCAAGCCCTAGTTTCTGCCACAAAATCCCGCCAAAATTCAGTTTTGAAATGTTGAAGATGAAGTGCCCCTTAACCAGAGTGGGGTGCGAATAGCCACAGGTTCCAAATAATAAAGAAGGTGCCCCTTAGTAACTGGACACCCCTTAGTAATTGAGGTGCCCCTTAACCGACATCGAGAGTCCGAATAACATGTGTCCTCCGGGGGTACAAAAACCACTTTTCGAGCAACTTTCTCTATAAGAGCTTATTTCATAAAAACACATACAGACGAGTTTATTAGTGATAAAATGAGTCCCAACTAATGTATTTATGGGTGAAAATGCGTCGCACTTTCGTGCTCATCAGTAGATAATGAAGTTGGTAATAGAGAATATCTTTAAGCAAGGGTTTCAATATTGAGTGGTGTTGCGATGCTGTGGTGGTGGTGCGACACAAAAATAAATAAATGATACATTTAGTATGATAACAAGTAAATCTTGTTATATTATTGTAAAATTCATTAGCATCATCGATTCATCATCCAACACGAATGTCATCGTTTAAATTTGTTTGAGCAACCTCATTGGTGTTCATTCTTGGTCTAAAAAAGATTGACTTAGATAATTTACTCCATGAAATACTAATATTATTTTTGTTCAATTTGTCAGCAAATGTTCTTTAAATTTGTAGTCTTCAATTTCTTCAAAAAAAAACATTCAATAAAAGTTATCCATTGTTACTTTACTAAGAGTAACATGTTTTAATTTTCCAAAAAAAAAAAAAAAGTGAAAGATAAACATAGTTAATGCTAGAATGTTTCGACAATATTTGGGAATTTCAATATTTCGTTGGATCCGTATAAAACTCTTAATCTTTTTAAGCTGATTTATTTCCTTGCATAGGAAGTTAATACTGGAATTGAAATATATGTTGGATCCGTATAAAACTCTTAATTTTTTAAGCTGATTTATTTCCTTGCATAGGAAGTTAATACTGGAATTGAAATATATATTTTGGATGGAAAATCTAGGAACTTATTTTGTTGATAGTTTTAGTGATTCTATCATTGGCAGTTGATGCTAAGTTTAGCATAAAATTCTAAACTTTTCCTTAGAAGCTGGGAGCTGCTATTACGCCAAATGTGGAAGTATTTTTAGAAGTTTTCTTAATGATCAACTTCCAGAGATTTATATAAAGGATACAAGAGTACTACCGGAATTGCGTATTACTCCTTATTTTCATCGTGTGTGATTAGTTTCCTCTGGTAATGAAACTGTTAGCTTTCTTATTTATTTGCGTTCATCATTTAAACTGTGTTCTTACATACAATTCGATTTTTGTTGGTGTTGATATATAGGTTTTCTCTTTGGACTACTGTCAAGAGTGAAATCCTAATTCCGTTTCCAATGAAGAAGCATACAGGTAAAAGGATGTCATTCTTATTGTTATACAAATATTTTGATTTCGAATCGATCTCTATCTATTTATATGTTCAGGGTTTGAAATTAGGGTAGTTTTATTTGGTGCCCGATAAACTTGGTTGATCTGTAAAGGATTGTAAATCAAAACATCAAAAATTTGAATTGGTTGGGTAAACTTGGCTTATATACGTGCAGGATGAACTCGGCTTATACGTGCAGACAAAAATTGTGTTTGCTTCTTTCTTTCTTTGTTTTCTTTAATTTTGGTTTTGATTTTGATTTTCTTGGTTTACTTATCAAGAATTTCTTAGAGTTTTGATTTATGATGTATTTGATTGAATAGGTCCAGTGTGCTTTGCACAAATTGTTGCTAAAGATGTGGAAATTCGAGAACATAAAGAAGGGAGTGTGGAGTCTTGATCTTCATCTTATGCAAGCAAAATACCATTGGTGGATGATTTGGTATTTTGGTGCATTAAATTTATAATGTGATCTTAGAGAACTCAAGGAACATATGCATTCCTGGAACATATGTGAAAGATCACGTGGGTGAGAATTATTTCCTTTTGTGCTGCTTATGAGTGAAAAAATTATGTAATGCAGCCATGTATTTAACTTATTGTGGCATTACAGGTACACTAAGCCTCTGTGGCTGATCTTAATGCTTTGCCATGTGCAGTGGAGGTGTCATTGCCAATTGATAAAAAACATCCCAAGTTTCTTCTCACTGTAGTCTGTAGGAACGGATGATGTTGCAGCCGCCCTCCTGCTCAACAAACGGGAAATTATGTTGTAGATTCTTCACAAGTAACATTTGTCAAGTTAATGTATAAAATCTATCCCGTCTACTCAGTAAAATGCTTATCATAATACCTTTGAGACACCATCCTTGCATCAATTACTGATCCTGTTAGCAACCCGCATCATTTGTTTTCTCAATGATTTAATTACTGCCTGCTACCATTTCTCAATGATTTGTTTTCCAGGTATGCGGTTGGTGCTGGAACGCAAGACAAGGCAGCTGCCAATCATAGTAAATCATAGATGTTAACTGAGAGGCTGTGTGGAAAGCAACTAAATTCATTACACAATGGAGATTTTAAACAACAACTATGTAATGTAACTAATTATTTATTTAAAATATACTGCTCCAAAGACTAATATACTTTAACATGTAGTAAGGCGAAATTGTGGCGATTAAGGATTGGCTTTGCTGCCTAGGTATATAAGTCGTCGAGAAACCCCATCCATTTGCTATTAATATTTCCTGTTCTTTGTCGCTTAAAATTTGCTTATTTTGATCAAGTTTAAGGTTTCCGTGTACAATTTTGTTTTGATTAATTTTGTCACTGTTTCATTGATGTTAGGTCTGTTGTTGCTACTTTACATTTTGATTTTTACGTTTTTTTTTTTTCGCAAGCTACTGAATCTCTTTAAAAGATGGCATAGGTGATTTGGTATATTTTGGTTTTATTGAGCAAGCTACTGAATCTTTTAAATGGGTTTATGATTTTGTTTTCTAAATGTTTGTTGTAGTTAGGAACGGAAGCTGGCTGGAGCTGAGATCGTTCGAACACTTGAATATAACCTCTGGTCAATTACAAGGTACATTTTCAGTTTCAGGTTTGTTGTTCGATTCTGAATTAGTTGAATGGTAGTTAATTTCTCACTGTGATTCTGCTCCCAAGGTTACCATGGATTTGTTGAAAGGGAATTGCTGAATAAAATCGTCTTGAGCATGGCTACATGGTTCCTTAGGATCTATGAAATGGCCCCTGATCTGAATTAGTTGAATGGTTGTTAAGTTCTCATTGTGATTCTACTCCCAAGGTTACCATGGATTTGTTGAAAGGGAATTGCTGAATAAAATCATCTTGAGCATGGCTACAGGGTTCCTTAGGATCTATGAAATGGCCCCTGATATTTTTGGTGGTTAATCAGCTGTTTCTGTCCCATATTAAGGAAGTTTTTTAAACCACTGATCTGTGGCGCAATGGTAGCGCATCTGACTTCATGTCAGAAGGTTACGTGTTCAATTCACGTCAGGTCTAATTGAAGTGTCTGTCTTGGTTGAGATGCACATTGTTCAGTTTGTTATCTGCGTATTCTCACAACATTGATCACAACATTGAGAGATGAGCTATATTGACAGAGAAGTTGCCAGATTCTTTTTCCATTTCCTGGTCACTTAATAGAATTTGAGATTACTTATATTCATAATCTTTAGAAACCTTGATCCTTATGACTTTATGGGTAGGGTATTTTTAACTCTTCCAATATCTCTACATGATGCCTTCGTTAGAACTGGTATTTTTTCTTCTTTTTTTATTTTGCAGGAGACAAAATTGGAAACAATAGAGGACTATAGGCTTAAGCGTATATAAGATCAAAGCTAAAGTTTTCAGAACCCAATGGAGTGGTGTCATGTGAATTATTAAAACTATAGGACTACTCTTTATTTTCGGAGTCTTAGTACATATAATAATGACCGTGGTCAATAGAAATGGTAAGCATCCACGTTACTTTAGGAGTCTTAGATTTGTTTCCCAAAGCAAATGCATACGGCTATAGAATGGGCATTCCACCAATAGAAAAATAGAAAAAGTTCAGGGAAATTTCGTAGTCACAAAGTTACAGGACTATGTAGTCACAAAATTGAAGATTAAAAAGATATAAATTCCTGGATAATGCAATTTTTAAAAGTTTTAAAAGTGAAAGTATCACCTGATTTGGTTGTCTATCGTAGGTGTGGCTTTCTTACACTTCTGAGAAGCCTTACGTAATAAACTGCAGTATACCTAATGCGTGAGATGAACACCTTAACTATCAATTGGGATTTGTTGTGGTGGTACTTTGGCTGTTGCACTATATGAATTCTGCAATTGGTTTTGATGTTGTGTTTGTTTTTATCGAAAGTTTTAGATATATATCTGCTGTTGTTGCCAATGATCCGAAGTTCTTCCCTTAGCCATATATTATAGATAAGCCCAGGCAATGCTAAGACGAACCTTTCGAAAATCTATACCTATACGTGTCTATCAAGTGAAATGCTAAGACGAACCTTTTGAAAATCTACTTTTCGTAATACTGAAGGAATTTGTTTGGATGTTCACTTGAACTTGAAAATTTTGGATGTGCATTCATCTTGATAATCCCAGTCATGATGTTGATACTCACTGCAATATTGAATTTTCTAATGATGTGCATTCAAAATTTTCTAAAATTTTGTGTGTATCTTATTCTTAAGTTCCACAAGGATGTGAAAAATCTGTAAGAAGTTGAGAAGAGGTACAGAGATCGGTTAAGAAGTTGAGAAGAGGTACAAGGATTAGTTATAGCTGTTTACAAGATAGGTCACCACAGATTCTATGCATACTTAACATAGATTCGTTTTATATATCTAATGTTTACTTTAGTTTTCACAGTTTCTGAATCGGTTTTTCTTTGATTTGTTCATATACAAGCTTTATTCACTCACACCTGTGCGTGGTCTGTTGTTTGCAGGGTTCCAACTTTTATGGAACTAAAAATTTGAAGGGATATTATGGGCAGTGAGCACATTTGTTTTCGTTCTTATTTAACGAGCTCAGGATATTTATGGTCACATTTTATTAAGTGGCAGTAGATTTTAACGTCCAGTACCTCCGCGTGTTATACCCAAACACTTAAAACACTTTTTTCATTGAGTCTTTGCGCTACACACCATGTATCGGCTAATATTTCTTCTTCTCGGTTCAATTAGGTACGTCTAAGACTCAAAGTACATTCATGAAAAGCAACATCCAGCCTGAAGACATTCATAATCATAGTGAAAGTCATGGTTAGCATCTCTGGCGTTTTTCTAATTTCACAAATCAACAGTTATCAAAGAAAGCACGGTGAAGAAGTATAGAAGAATGAGTCTTTTCGAGACTATTCTGTGTGTTGTGTATTTTTGTAGCGCCAAGCTATATGCTTTACTGGCATTTGGGAACAAGAATGAGAAGCTCGCGCCATTTAGAAGCCAAATAGCATTTTCTGGAGGTGATGGTGAATCGGTGATTAAATACATTACATGAAATTCAAGTGGTGGTGTTCTACTTAGCTCAGTGAAACTATGCTTAAATTGATCCCCTGCTAGATCTTTTCTTGGATTTTGTTCTTCATATTTCATCTCCCAAATTTATCCATAACTAATAAAATTAATCAAAAAAGTTGAATAAACTCCTTCTGTTATAACTTGAGGTACCGGTACTGATTTATTCTTCCTGTTATTTTTCTCTTTACTTTTTTGCTTCATATATGGCATAAATTTTTACAGTATTCATAGGCGAAAGTAGTTCATTATTTGTTAGGATCAGCTCTTGATAGAGGTTGATATCTCACACCACTTCTAGAATATGTTACTAAACTTCCTTTGATTATGCCATGGCCCTAACTAACCCATCTCTGCCGTGTCCCTAACCGGTTGTTTTGTCCAAAAGATCACTATAACCGTAGCTGCGCCTGGAATTTTTATTACCTGTGTAACTTTATTCTTCGTTTGGCTAATTGGTTTGATGCAGATATATGCACTCATTAGGAGTCAAGAACCAAACATATGCCTTGGTGGTAGATGACGTTTTAATGCAGTACTCAAGTGGATTCAAGGTTCACGTGTGATTTGAATTAGATCACGGTCAAAGCATATAAGTTTACGGAAGACATACGATTGATGAAATGCATCTTACAAAAGCACAAAGCTTATTGGTTTAAGAAGCCGCTGTGATTACATCAGTTGTGAACATAATGGCTAAAGACGGACCCCGACAATTAACACCAAAGGAAAAATCACAATCGTGGGAGGTTGATCCGATGCCGAAGGCTTAGTTAACTCTAAAATCCGGCTACACATGGGGTCTGTTGGAGATCAAGCCTACATTTCTCATTTTCTGCATTTAGGGGCATACCTTAATTCAAAAATGTCTCATATATAGCATACTCCCACCTGCGAATCATACCTCATGCGGATAATTGAAGGCTAAGATGTTTGGATTTTGGAGCAGACATTGGAAGGGCTTCTTAAATTTCCAAATAATAGAGAATGTGCTGACCGCAAAAGCAAGTAAGTTTACAGCTCCCTTTGATTTTCATCTTGATAATATTGGTGAACATGGTTGCCGCTTAAATTTTTCTCTGATTTGCTATATAGAATGTGGGCTGTAGAAAGTGAGTGAGGGAGAACTTTGGCATGATGCCATATTTGCACATTCGAGGAACTTGAAGAAGATAGTTTCAATGGAAGGAAAGTTGAAGGTTCAATATATATATATATATATATATATATATTTGTTGATTAATTATCAACTACGACAGTGACGGGCACTAGAACTCGGTCACAAAGAGGGTTGCCAGAGAGCAGTTTCCATTCTCCGTACCTTGCTATTTGAACATTTTTCGTCCCGTAGGTAGCCTTTCTTTGTTTGATATGTTTCTAATCGCTTAGTTTTAAGTCTTCATGGTCACGAAGAGGGTTTTAGAGAGTTTCCTTCTGTCTTTCTTTTTGTTTGATTTGTTTCTAATCGCTTAGTTTTAAGTCTTCTTGGCCGGGAAGAGGGTTGCTAGAGAGCGGTTTCCTTTCTCCGCACTGGCTATATGAACATTTTCGTGCCGTGAGGTCGTCTTTCTTTGTTTGATCTGTTTCTAATCTCTTGGTTTTAAGTCTTCTTGGTATGGAAGAGGGTTGTCGAGAGAGCGGTTTCCATTTTCTCGAGCTATTTGAACATCTTTCGTGCCGGTAGGAAGTTTTTTTTTGTTCGATCTGTTTCTAATCGCTTAGTTTTAAGTCTTCTTTATGTGAAATTTTCCAATATTTGAGTTTCCAAACCCACGGGACTCGGACTAGGTCATGCTTGCAAAGCGGAGACAAGGCTTACTAGGAGCTGTGTAATGATTAAATTCGTTGTTTTCTATGTTTTCCTTTTCTGTTTCTCCGTCATTTACCAAAAATTGGCTTAAATAAACTTCAAGTAGGTAGATAGAATTTATAGTTAAAGAAAATGAATTCAAACGATGTTCATCGGAATTGTTGTTTTAGATTCGATCGCATATTTGCTTTGTTTAGCAAATCGCCTATATTAGTTTGGAAAGAGATTATCGTTTGTTGAAGATTTATCTCTGGCTCAAGAAAAAGCTCTGTTTAGTAATGATAGTGCAAGTCTATGACATCGACACTATCCATTTGGATGTTGTTCTATGCAAAGGTTCTCTGCGTTGGCTCGATAATATAAATCACCATTTCTTTTGTGTGTTTAGTTTAAGATATATGTTTTTCATTTTGGGTTCTTCATTCCTTTCTTGGGATAAATAGAATTTATTGGCAAATAGACTTGAGTATCATTTAATGTTGTATGGTTGCAAGTACCTCACCTTATGTAGGCATATTTTATGGCTCACACTTCCATGCCTGTTTTCTTTATTATTTATGGGTTCCTACTTAATGTTTATCTCTGTTCATCATATACAGGTTCAAGACCGGCATCATGGCCAGTGATCTTGCGAGAGATTTGGTAAGCAAGTATGTCTATGCACGTCCACATAAACAATTAACGAAAATATGTCACTCTCAGCTCTTATATCAAGTGTGTTTATGCAATTGGCAGGTAAGTACTCACTGGGCTTCTTAAGATCATGAAGTTAGGGTTATTTGTGCATATGAAGCATGGTGTTAGCTACACTCTTCTCTTGCTATCCCCCTTACCAGCCATTACTCTCTTATAACAAACAACAATATTTATATTTGTCGTCTTAGCTCAAATGACAGAGCGCATGGTTTTCACCCATGTAGTTGTAGGTTCGACTCCCCCGGATGGCATGTAGAAAATCATTCATCTCTACATCAGTATTATTTTCTATCGAACAAACACCACTATTATTTTCCTGCAGTTTGTTATGGAAACACCAGTATTATATGTCAAGACTTTGTTATAGAGGAGAATATGTTTTAAGGTGAGTCTTTCCTTAGGATTCTATTTCCATTCCGAAGGTCTTAAGTCGAGGTAATGATCGGCAATTTTGTGAGTTCATCGTTATGTTCTTACCCCTAACTATAGGTTGCACCATTTAGAGGAGTTAAACAATCTGGATGCTCATTTAGAAAAAAAATCATTTGGTGGACTGGATTAATAGTCTAATAATCCCTTTATAGCATCTATATTTTGTACTGAAATTTGGAACTATGAACAATTTATTAAAGCTTATTTTCGGCTTTTATGATTTTATCCATCTTTGTAGGAACCCTCAAAGATGCATTTTAAGGATACGATATGGGTGTTGCATAAATCATTTTAAAGATCCAGTCTGAAAAATTCCTTACAGACTACTCTAAAAACTGTGTACAAAAGTGAATGCTGCGACTCTCATGTTAGATTGGTTTTGACTCTTATTGGTTACAACTTTTTTGGGTTTGATTTGTTCTTTTTTGATTATTGAATGAACGTTTGAGAACATTTTTGGGTCCTAATTTTCTGTCCCTTTTGACTACATAAATCGTTGGAAGTACCAAATGGAAATACGTGAAGAGGCTGAGAATCCAGCTGAGAAAGACGTACGTCTACAGTTTATGGAGAATTGCGTAACCAATATAGAAAAGAACCACGCGCCATCTAGATATTATTGAAGGGGCTTTATGTTAATAAAATGGAATCAACTTTAGGGCATGTCCAATGAGGGAATCATAAATCCCCTTAAAATCCGATGTGTCAAGGGTTTTTGATGCGACATGAGAATTCCAAGTCCTATGAAGAGTAAAGTATTCTGGTTGACGATCTAAATGTTAAAATCCGATCGCTAATCATGCAGTAAATAGATTTTCTAATAAAAATCATGTTCATGAAGAGTAAGTGATGGTGGTCACTACATCATGTACCAATCGGTGCAATATTTGGAGGTAGATATTCCCTCCATCGATCAGGTATTGAAATAGCTTTCGGTTTAAGTTTTTTAATTGTTTTTTATACTTTATTTGTTTTCGTATCTTTTGTAACTTTTACATATCTTTTATGTCATTTTTAAAAATATAAAAGAATACTTTTTCTATTTGTTTTGTTTTCGGATATCATTTATTTGTGTAACTTTTACACATCTTTTATGTTATTTAATTTAATTAAATAAAAAATAAAAGAATATGCCGTACAATTGATTGCCGATCCCTATCCAAAGTGTCTATCACCAAACAATTTGCGGTCGGTACAACTTCAGAATAAGGGAATTCTCAATCCCATTAGGCTCGATTTGTCCCTTAGCTCAGGCAATTTAGATGCTTTTTTCTAACATTTCTTTTAAGGATTTTTATGATCATATGATCCAAAAGTACATGTTAATATCGTTGTTATAGCTATTGGGTGCATGAATGCATTCTGAATTAAGTTTGAATAACGCTATAAAAACTTAATACTATTGTTATAAATAATTGTATAAACGTGCTCCAAAAATTGTAAGCATTCAAATTCGTTAGTCATACTAAATTAGGTGATTAAAATGACAATTCACAACATGTTCGAATATTCTCTTTTAAATTGAGTATGTTCATTATGGACCAAATTGTTGTTGAAGATGTAAAAGTTAACTTAGGCATTATCCATTTTAACTTTATATTGGATAATCATGGAAAAAAGGCATTATACCATGATGCATGGTTAATTCCTCCGGAGACAAAGGAAAATAAATAATATGTTGACAACGAGGTAATTAAATTTTTTATAATGGAAGGTAAAAGTGGCGGTGACATTGAGAAAGAGAAAAAACACATTATACATAAAAACAAAGACCAAGCCCATCTTGCAGGATTCCTGTGGGTACTTAATCAAGAGAAAATATATTCGGATGACATAAAGGAACAGAAGAACTTCTTGCAAGATCTAGAGCAACAAAACGCTATTAAGAGTTGGTTAAAACTTAAGTATTTTGAGTTATTTGAATTTAAAATAAGAACATGAATTCAAAACAAATAGTTATATGGAAGATTATTATGGAGGAAAAATAAACAGAAGTGTGAGTTAGAAAAAATTAAACAGAATACTTTATTAAAACGATTGCTGGAATTGTCTGTTTGTTTTTTTCCAGATCGTACTTGCAAACAATTACGGTATTGTTGTATAGTTAACTTTGGTTAAATGATTGCATATACAGTAAAAAATCCATATATTAATAGCCTTAGGATTTCAAAAAAATTATTAATATATGGAGTTTATTAATATAGGGAGGTATACCAAGAAAAATTGCTCGACAAGAAGCTTTAAACATGCTCGACAATTTGGAAATATTTTGGCTTCAACAAGAAGGTGCACATAGTAACGAGGTCATACGCATATGCAAATCAAAAGATGCGATAACCATCCAAAAAATTACTACCTTTTCTCAAACAAGTATAGATACATATTTTTCTATATCTTAAATTTTGATGTAACAAGATCTATAATTTTTCGATTATGTCTATTATATTAATATATGGAGGTTAATTCCTTATGGTGGGATTAGAAAAATCTATTAATATTAAAATATGGAGTTTATTACTATTTATAACTGGCCAAAGTTGGGACCATGATTTTCTATTAATATAATAGAGTTTATTAATATATGGAGTATCAATATATGGAGTTTTTACTGTATATTCAAATCGTATTTGCATGGCCTAAATTTCTAATTTCTTAAATAAAAACCCAACATCATCTACTGAATCACACTACTTTTTGACTGACATTAGCTTTCACGGGTGATATTCATGTTTAAATATTAATGGTCGACAATTAATTGCCAATAAATCAACATATAAAAAGGCACAAAGGAAGAAATTTAGGAAATCATCATGGGCGATACCTAGATGAGAAAAGTCAGACCATATCAAAGGAGAGGCATATTGACATTTTAAAGTACTTTCATGAAACATACTAATCTAAACACCTGTATTGAATACCAAAGACTGTGTGATTACATATTGTAGGCCCAGTTCAGTTAGTCGTATATTCTACCTGTTAGTATCAAATAAAATCTTTTTTCTGTTTTCAATTATATATGTTATTACATATTGTAGGCCCAGAAGTACGTATGGACACATCTAAAAATGATGAGCTTATTCGGTCCTTATGGTAGTTTTAATACTCGCATGGGTAGTGCCTCCAAAGGGTATCGTCATTGCTAAGCCTTAGTGAACCGGACATACCAATGTGATATGATAGTGATTAACAAAACAATTTTTAATTTTCTATTAGCCGCACTGTTAGTTATTTACTTATTTTAGATTAGCAAAAAAATATTATCCTTTTTATACTCATTCTCACTGAAGTACTTTGTTTGAGCTTATTATTTTCTGAGACCTAACCTAAGAGATTTATGCGGAAGATCATATTATCTTGGCATCTTCAGCATGGGAATCAGGAAAAAGCATTGGCTGTGATTGAGGAAGGTCAAGTACTTTGGACTCCTTGGATAGTTTGTTCCGAATTTTGTGGTAGTTTTCTTATGAACTTTCGTTTTTCAATTCACTTGATGCAGAATGATTGGAACTGGACTGTTGTAGTTGTAGTTGATAACGATTATAGTTGCATGTTAACTTAGTATTTAGTGTTTTTCTTGGCTCGCTTTATGAATCCCAATATTTATTTTAACTTTAAGATTGTAGCAAGATAATTTAACTTCAAGTTTGGATCCGCCGACACTGCAACTTTGTTCCCCAAGTTGTGTGAATCATATGTAGCTGAAATGAGGTTCGTTTGTGTATGGTATTTATTTGCTTATGTCATATAAAAAAAAATTCCGTTTTATTGGTACCTTTTTTGTAGGTTCAATACAAGATGGAAACCATTCTTAGTTGTCGCGCCTATAGGTTTTAAATTAGTAATGTATGTTAAAGAATCTTAGTCTTTCATTTATTGACTTCAATATACTATGAGTGATATCTACTTATGAATGAGCTTAGGAGATGCACGGAAATTTAGGCACAATCGGAGAAACTCAGTTTAATGATAATACAAGTTCTAGAAAAGCAATGCTGATATGCCATACGTATGTCATCCACTACTCAACTAAGTTATGTAATCCAGCATTACTTACGGCTATACCCTAATATTAAAGCACTAAGTTGAAACTGAATGCCATTTCGATCCTCAAAATTACTATAAAGATTCAAAAACCAAACAGAGCATTATGGATTACTAAAACTGTTTTGTAGGTTTATAACGATATTTTTTTTCCTTTTTGAGGAGATTGAATATGATTTTTCTACCCAGATTAGAAAACCAAGCTTTGTCTGGGTATATGGCAGAGTTAACTTCAGAATTCTTATTTTTTTACCTGACATAGAATGTATAAACTACTAGATTTTTCTGAATTAGCATTGGAATTTTTCTGTGTATGTATTATTTTTCTCGCCAACACCATGTTCTAACACACAGAAAATCGGGCTTGCCAAGGTGGTAGAAGGTTAAAGCACTGCCTCAGAGCCCAATATACCAATCAGAAGCAAATCAACAAAATGAAGATTCTCCCAGTGTTGTTGCTGATGCTTTTAGTTGTTCAATGATATTTATTGGTGACATTTTTAATATTTTATTTGTGTGTCTGTACACCGCAGGCTTTAGATGCTGAGATATGTAATCATTCAAATGGGAAGATGCTAATATAAGTGGTCAAATGGGAAGCAAGGACATATATATCCGGTGTTTTCTCATAGTAGCCAGCAAAAGAAACAGAAATTGGCTCATGGTTTCGACAACAAAAGCTTATTGAGTTCATGCGCATAGTAATTATTAATCTTCTTGGTGTGTTGTTGCAATACAAATACAACGATGTCGTCAAATATATTTGGCTGAAACATTGATCCTTAGTTTGTTCGATAAGAGTACATGAAGGTTGTTTTGGATATATTTCCAGGTAAAACTATTTTTTTTTTTTTTTTGCGCGACTTTGTTCTTTTCCTGAGTTAATTATGAACTGATACCCAGATAAGAGCTTAGACTTACCAGTCACTTTATAGTTCAAAGTTCAGTGTTACATGATTGATTTTATGGTTTTTTAGTGCATGCTTGGTTGAGAATTCGATGATTCTGTGGGTAAAAAATACCTCACACCAGTTATGTATGCGAAATAACTCCGTAGGTAGCAAGCGAACATTAATGCATAAAGCATATCTAGAACGATGCACCCGGTGACGTCACTTGATCACGAGTAAAGTGTGAAGATTTGTGTGACATCAGAGAAACCACGCGGCAATGCTGATTACTCCTATGCGACGTTGACGCGCGTCAGATCCGAAATAAGGTTCTTTATTAGCTGTCCTCCTATATAAATAGTAGAGCGTCATTGTAAGGGAGGGATCCTTTTAGAGAGCCTAGACAAGATATTACTTAGTTTGAAAGGTAAATCATTTCTAAATTTAAGTAATTATTATCTATAAAGGTATAAATATAAAAAATACTTGAAAATACATCTCCTCTTCCTTGCCAAACTTGAACTAGGTTCTTTAGTTAGGGATAAAGAGCATATACACGAATATAAAATTGAAATTGTTGCTACAACATGTGTAATTTTTTATTGGATGTAATACACAATAGGAATAAAGGATTTTGTTTTTGTTTTATTCCTTTACTTTATTTCCTCTTAATATTAGTTCTTATTCATTAGTTCATCACTTTACATCCTGATTTTCTTTATGTTCTTATTCATTAAATCCATCTAAATATACATACATGTACACCGTCTTCTTTTGATAGTTGTAGAGTGTAGGTTTTAGAATTTTTCCTCAAACAACTGGTGATGTTTACCATTGTCACTAACAGCTAAACCAGTGTGAAAATTTTGACTATATTAATAGTTTTATTAAAGGAAATGTTTAATGGTTTCATGCTAAAGTTACTGTAGACTGATCATGGTGCTTCCAGATATATATATATATACTAATCAAGGACGTATTGAAAGCACTGTATCATGATATAATAATACAGTTTCTTATCCTCCTCCAATTTTTCCGTCAACCAAGTTTCATGTCACTATATATAAATATTGCGTGAGGAAAGCTTTCAATAGATAACGTCCTTCGTGATTAAACAAAGATATTATTATATAGTTCAAAGCTTATGATACTTAGGGGTTGCATGCATGTGTAAAATGTATTTCCTAGAAAATGTAAAAACCTATGGGAATTTCTCACAAATACTTGCTTAAGTGGAATTAGAATTTAAGCTTGGATCTACGTGTTATTTGGAAAACATTTGTTCTAAGATCCAAAGACAGCAAACAGAGACTACGCGGTAAGTGAATGCATTTGTTCTGAATTTTCAATATGTCTATTTTTGATTATAAATTTCCTATATATATACGTGTAAATTTTTTCATATAAATCTATTATATGCTAATGACAATGTTATTAAAGTTACCTACATGTGTTGTTTTTTACTTAATGCCTTTAGGAGAAGGATGACAGAAAATCAAAACCAACAAAATCACTTATTCACTATGATAGGAAAAGGAAAATAATTAGACCAGTTCTGGTTTCGAATAGAGAGAACGTGAAATGAAGTTGATTAACAATAACATGCGAGAAGTGTACAATTTGGAGATGATTCTTATAGATTCACACCTAAGTGGAATAATGTAAAAAGTAGAATAATTTTATTCATAGAACGCATAAAAGAATAATAAATGCATGCTAGGATTAAAATGAAAGATATGATCTGTATTTCAAGGACATGGTCAAGGAAAAGCAAATCATTCGAATCCCACCTTTCAAGCAAAAGTCATATGATAGAGATTTTTCGACCGGCACTGCATAAGATAATTCTAGGTGCATGCACTCATGATCATGATCATCTACCTGAGAAGGATCAACAAAAATCATGATACAAGTTCGCACTATCAAATTTTTCCTCACTTAGAGATATTAAAAGAAGATTTAATAGGTAATACCAAATAATACGAGTGATAGTTAGAATATTTATATGAGTGACTCTTTTACACAAATGTTGCTGGAATTGTGAGGGGCTCCCAAAAAACAAGATGAAGCGAAAGGAAAACGGAACCAATCGACACTCATGAAGGTTTTAGTAGAAAGTCACAATGAAATTTTGATGAGAGTAACTATATGTGATATTTGACCACCCAACTAGGTGATTCCTTACTAGAATATGATAGGGTGAGTTGAGTAATAATAATAATTTCAACGACAGACCGAGGGTTTTCAAGTAGGGATAACATTTAAAACTTAGTACAACATATATATTTGTACATAAATTGAAAATTCATATTGAGCTTAACGAATGTGGATGATCGCAGGAGAGATCCTTCTACAGTCCAGTAAGGCTAAAAAAATTTACATACATATATCGACTAATTTTATATGAAAGAGTACAAGAAAATGTAAGTGATGAGAAACGCGTGCTTAAGTTAAATAACTTGGATATGTAATAAAGATTTTCACATTAACAACAAATCAACAAATCTTGGTGACATGAAGTGTATATTGTAGGAACTAAGTGTTTCTTGGAGAATTCCATACCAAACAAAAGAAAATGATATTCGAAAATCGTAGAACACTAAGCAAAGCACTCAAAATGTTGCATAACAACGAAAACAATATGGTGAGATTTGATAAGCAATTCAAGTTAAAACATTATGGTGGCAATTTAAATTATGTTTAGTTAAAGGGGAAATCATAGGGATTACACCAGAATCTCAGCATTACAACATGTCATGTCCAAATGAATGCAAGGTAAAACATATGTAATCATGGAGGCTAAACCGACAGATGTACGGTCATGGCGAAGGAGCACCAATTAGAGAATTTAAGTGATAAAGGTCAAATGTAGTTTTTAATAAATACTATTAAAAAAATATTAGAAACTAACACATATTCTATGATGACTACATAACCCAAATAATAAAAAACGAAGATGAAAATTGTTATATGATCACATCGATGGAATCGATAGTTGCATTAATCGTAGATAACGTTAGAGTAATAAAAATTATGGCATTTTCAACCGTGGATGTATTGGTAAACACTAGAGTTTTAAGTAAACATAATTTATGTAAAGCGTACAACCTCTTAAAGGATTTGTTTGATTTGCAGAAACCAAGCACAATGTATAGAAGAAGTATAATTACAATATGTAAATCACTGGTTTTAGACTCATACTAGAAGAAAAGAACTTCTTTTATGTAAATTTAACTGCAAGATGACATATTTTATTATAGTATTTCTTTGGAGGGAGCATATCTATTGAAAAATTCATAATGGTAACTACACACCATTTGTTTTTATGTTTTAGATATAATAATATAGTGAGATTAAATAACCTGAAAATCGGACACAAATAATAAACATAAATAATGTGCAGGATATAAACACAAAAGAAAAACATGGATTCATGCACATCACTAAGAGAAAGTACGTACAAAAATCAAAAGTACAGATGCAATATATATTCCCGACAAAGAACAGCTCCAGACAAAATCTAAGAAAGACTCGGTAAACAAAAGAAATGGAGTACGAGAGTATAGAGAGTGATGGAAACATGCAACTGTTAGTCGAGACATGTGGAGAATGAAATTAAGTGTTTACTTACAAATAGAGATTATAAATATAAGGAAGTGATTTTTCTCGAACTCACCACTTTTGAAACATATTATTATTCTCTGCTACGGTGTTAAACTTAATAAAACAAAAACCTAAATCATGAAATCCTAGAATTAATTGGATTTCATTGTAATTATTAATCTATTGGATGGCAATTATGCCTCAGTTATGGTGCGAGTTTATGCCCCCTTTCAATGAAAAAATACCTTTTGTAAAAAACATTTGTACACCAGATATAATTAAAGCTTTCTTTTCGTTTCCCATGTTGATTTAGACCATACCCCGATAGTTTACAAGAAATTATGTGCTTTGTAATTCTCATGACCTGAAAAAATTTTCTGCTTGGTAGCACTTCAGATAAAATTTTGGCTATAATATGCAATATAAATTATACTTGGTTGACGCTTTTAGTTGCCATTGTAAAGAGTATACAAGTATATATATCTTAATATTTTAGCCGTGTAGCATAGTTTGAGTTTTAAAGGAATCGAACTTTCCTATCCTTTGAAAATAATTGGACTAAACAAGAATTTTTGGACTAAAAAAATTCTAATGCATATGGACAACGGGCGCGGGGCGAAGCCCCGCTACACCAAATCGAAAATTTCACTGATCCCGGTGCGTAGCACGGGTTACATACTAGTGTGTTATAAAACAAGAATAAAAGTTTAAATATTAAAAAATATTAATCTTATATATATACAATAAAACCTTTGTTTCAGAATATTATTGGGACCGTATAAAATTATTCTTATATGGAGTTTATTCTTATATAGAGGTAAATTTTACAAAAATTAAGCCGAATCGGGACTAGAGTTTTTTATTCATTTATGGAGTTTATTCCGTTATAGAGTATTCTTATATGGGTTATTTAACGTTTGGTACCCAGTAAATGTCCAATACCTAGCTTTGGTACCCAATATTTCAAATATTAAGGGTTGTTTTGATCCGTCAGAGACCGTGAATACAAACAGTCGACCAAACAATCTGTTAGCTAAATAATTTAAATTATTAATAAACGTTAATTCTTTAACGCCGTTGATTCACCGTTATATGAAAATATAATATAAAAAAAAATGAAGTCATTACACCTGTCTCACACCTTCTCTACCAGGATTTCTCCCTGTCTCGGAAGAAAATCATGTACAACAGCAAAAAAGCTTCTTCAGCTCATATATATCGAAATTAGTAATACAAGCACCACCAGCACGTCATAAAAAATGAATTCCCCAAATCATTGAATAATATCAAGATAATTTGAATCTAAAAAAAAAAACAGAAGGATTAAAACAACCACCATTAACATCTCTACAACGAGCAACACCACCTACACCGCAACCAGAAACACTCCACCACCACCGCAACCACAATCAAGCCAATAAAATCCAGTAAAAAAACCATCCCCACTTTCACACAATCCCCCGTTAACAAATTAATAATCAAATCAATAAAAAGCTGCACTCAACCATTCAAACAAAACCCGAACCCCACCAAAAGTCAATCAATCTTGTACGCAGAGTTAAATCAATATCCCCACCAGATACCCTTTTCCAACTCAATCAGCTATCAAATAATAAATCAAAATCAATATACATTAGATTCAGAGAAAAGGAAGAAAAGATCAAAGTACTAATTTCTAGAATCTTACATCTTTGCCATTGTTCTTCCTCCTGTACTAAGTTATTTATTTATGAAAATCAAAGGTTAGAGTGAGAATTGAAATAGGTTTCCTAGAATTAGGTAAAAACTTACAAAGAAACATAGAAAAGGGATTATAGTTATGTCTGGTTCACGAATGATGGGGATTTTATATTTCTTTATCTATGTTCATGGAGGTGCAGAGAGACAAGAAGAAGATGAATTAAAAAGGGAAAAGGGAAAAAGAGTTTTGTTTTAGGGTTTTATTAGAGATGATATAATCGTGGTCATTTATTAGGGAGTCACGTTCAGATACGTACATGTGTAGCCACTCTAACTGGACGTTAGGAATACATAGTCATTGTTATAATTTTTAAAACTAAAATGGTAATAATCGATGTTCTGTTGCCGGAAGATTAAGTCAATTAAGTCATTGTCTTGACTTGACAGTCAACACCGGGTCAAGGTACCAACCCTTAATATTTGAAATGTTGGGTACCAAAGCTAGGTATTGGACATTTACTGGGTACCAAACGTTAAATAACCCTTCTTATATAGAGGTTTTACTGTATATATATTATATCATATAAAGTTAATATAATGAAACTAATGTACCTTAGATTTTTTTTCTTTAAAATCATGATGACTCTAGGAAAGTTAGGATATCTTAACCAAGAAACACAATGAACCAATGTTTAAACTAAGATGTCATATTGAAACCTTTACTTCAAATTTATAAAACACGTAGAATTTTGAGCCAGGCATCATCAAAATCAAGACATTAGTACCAAATTAAACAACTTTGATGGTTTAACTGGTACCTGATGAGTGCCAAATATTGCATATTTATACATCTATTTATTGGCATTTAACTCATCTTTTGTGCTCAGAAATCAGATATTATCCCAGATTCTGTATTTTCTTTGTTTTCAAGAATAAATATTTGTACTAATTAATTTTGTGTTTTTAGGTAATAAATAAAGCCCGGAGAAATTGAAGAGCCAAAGAGCAAAGAATTGGAGACAAGCGTCTATGGAACAGAAAGCCAAAGCCCGCGCGCGCAACAATTGCAACCCAACAAGGAGCAACCCATCTACAAGACATGAGCCCAAGCTATCCAAGATCCGACCCGGATCCGAGCCCGTCTCTTCCGAGCCATTAGATCTTCATCCTTCTGCATCCAACGGTCGCTCCGTCCTTCCCTTCAACACTCGATGCTCCCGCTCAGCACCAAAACAAGCCTGATTCTCCCTGAGCCGTTCAGATCTCGCCCGCCGCATCCGGCGCTCGCTGCACCCTTCACATCATCTCTCGCTGTACCCGCTCCACAACAAAACGCCCTATACCTATACCCCCATCGACCTAACCATTTCTCTTCTCCATTTCTCTTTCTTCTTCCCCCATACCTAAATCAGAGAAAAACCCATACTTCTTCTTCTCCTCCCATACCCGTGCAGAGATCATCACCACCACCACTCCATCTCCTATCATTACCAACAACTCCATCAGTACCTGCTCCGCCACCCTCACTTCACCCTTCTCCATCCATAGTTTCTACCATAACCTAGAAGCTAGGGTTGAGATGATTGAAGCTAGGGTTTCACCAACAACCGAGGCATGGTGGATTCAGCGCAAGATAGAGGTTTGGGTCAGTGTACAATTGTATTTTTGAAATGTTTTGTGATATATAAATGAGGTTCTTGAGGAAAGAGAAGTCAGTCAATTTTTAGGGTTCATAGTTTAGTTTACAATTTCAAAGTCTGTTACCATGTTTATGATGTTCTAAATTACTTAGCTAGGATTAAAATGAAACCCTAGTTTTGTGTTCTGTTGTTCAACTCTATTTGAATTGTTTTTGCATGCTTAATGTATAAGAGAAGTTCAATTCTAACACCTCAATGCCCTGCTCTCACAATGAATGTCATGCATCCATTATAGTTAGGATAACATTATGTTGAGTGTGTTTCAGCTCATGCTTTAATTATTATTGCTAACTCTTTGATTAGTTGTGCTTAACTAGACATCTAATGCTCGAGTAGTATTCTTAGCTGATAATTGACACCTCACTTGGTGAAACTCCTTAGATAAGTGACAAACTTGACACTTTATCCTTATCTGTCATAGGAACAAGAACATTCAAATTAGTTGAATCACATAACCTGAACTAGTGGTGGATTTGATAATCCTAGTACTTGCAACCTCAATATTTGTATTTTATCTTGCCTTTAGTCGTGTAATCTTCAACTCGATCGTATCGACACCAAAATCATCTCCCATTTTGTGTCACTCAACTAGAAATCAGAAAAGAAAGCTTAAGATCAACCCTTGCACACTCTAGTTCTCTGTGGTTCGACCTGTGCTTGCCACTGCCTCCAAAGGCACTGTGCACTTGCAGATTAAGACGTAGGAAATCACTTTTGCAGACCTACCAAGTTTTTGGCGCCATTCACGGAACCTCGGTAATGTACTTGCGTAGTTTCATAGTGCTTTCTTTACTGTTTTCATTTCAAAATTTTGTATATATGTGTTAGTGTTTAACTTGTTGTCTTTATAACATCATCAGTTTTTATATCTTGTTGTTAGCTTAGTGTGACAAGCACCCCTGTATTATCCTTCACATCATTTTAGCATTTGTTGTAGTGTTGTCTCTTTCTTTGGTTCTTCAGATCCTTTGTAAAACTCGCCTCATCATTAGCATCTGTAGTTAGCTTGGTTTGTAGCTCATGTTATAACTTGTTGGCTCTGTGGTAACTTCACCTCATTCTTTTATGGTTAGCCTGTCAATCAGAATTTGGTACATTTACTGAACAGATAACCAAGCTCGGTGGTTAACTTTATCTAAGTATTGCTATTTTGCTTTGATTTGTGCAATATTGAGAACTGAGATTTCTCTCTTGAGTAACAGGTACCTGTGGAGCAGCTGGAGAAAACCAAGGAGCAGAACCATTGGTGGATTTGCCTAAACCCAGTGTTATACTGGTGGTATTATGTTTCTATCCTAGCTTACATGAATGATATAGCATGCTTGCCTGTTTAATGATCTTTTGAAGCTCACCTTTGAGTCATTGCTCACATGAATGCATGATAAACCATACCTGTTTGTGAATCTGTGCCCCTTTACTAGCAGCCCATGTAGCTGTGACTTTGAACTTGGAATTGCTCTGTGATCTCTGCTTAACCTTGTATATAACTTGAGCATAACCTGTGAAAACAAAGTGAAGTCAGCTGGGTGACTTGACCCCACAGACCTTGTGAGTCACCTACCACCTTGCTAGCCCCCCTGGAGCTGCAAGTTTTAAGTCACAACTTGGAAAACCAAGGTAGCTTTAGCTGAAAATCTGTAAGCCTGCCACACGCTAGCTGAATAAACATCACCTGTGCATGACTGAAAGAAGACTGAGTATCATTGTGTTTGCACCTGTATCGCCTTTGCTAGGTAGTGCTCACACTTTAAATCCTTGTTCTGTGAGCTCTGTGCCCATAGCTTCAATCTTCCCTGCAACCTTATGCATGCTTAACCGTGTTTGAGACCTTGTATGAGCTATTGCAAGTGTGCATCCGTGATCACAAAACCCTGCTAGTATCTGCATGTTTGTGAGAATCTCTGAGATAGTTGGCATCAACCAACACAGTTGACACTTTGTTTCATGTCAAAGTGCCCTGTGACAATACTGGATTGTTTATTTGCTATTCATCTGCTCTTTCAAGCTGTGAATGATATGCCCTGCTAATATATGCATATTTGTGAACTTGTTCTCTGAAATTTGAGATCAACTGAACCGGTTGACACTCCATGACATGATTGAAACTGTTGTAGAATGCTAAAATTGCTCATCTGTTATTACATCCATTGCTCTTGTGAATGTGTGGATCAACTTCTGCAAATTGTGTGTGCTCCTGTGGCATTTAGTTGACTTGTGAATAGCAGAGTTTGTTTTAGCAACTAGGTTGGTTTTCAAATACACAAACCCATCACATGCTTCACCCTTGAGTGAGCACATCCATTAACCCAGTGTACCACACACAATTTTACTCTCTTTGTTCATCTGCCAAGCCGCACACACACTGCACCGCCTTTTGTCTTTGTGACTCAAGGTGCTAGAAATTTGTATCTTTTTGTGAGTGTGTGATGCTCTGAGTTTGTCCGAGATTTGCACTTAGACTGCGGCAAATTGTTGCTTTTTGTTCGATTTTCACAACTGCGGTACTCAAGCCCGTGCTTGACAACCCGTATGTCGGGGCCCACTTAGACTGAGCTGTGCATCTGCAACAACTAGCCAATGCACAAACCTAAAACCCAAAACTGGGCTCTGCACAAACCTTCCCTCAACCTAAGCGCAAATCACTGGGCTGCACATAAAACAGGCCCAACCACTGGCTATACCTTTTCACTGGGCTGTGTACATATTACCCAACCTGGCTCTAC